>CALZFC010000078.1:922500-950000 GCA_945643635.1 Allodiplogaster sudhausi
CGTCCGCAAGCCGCACGCGGCGAGTGACGAAGAGGAAGCGGCTGACCAGTCGCCGCCGAGGAAGTATTCAGACGATTTTTTTTGTTCTTATTTGTTATAGAAAGAGCAACTAAATCATGATATTTTTTGTATCTCCATATCTATTAAACAATAAAATTTTTTTGGATAGTCTCACATGTGAATGCATTTTCCCCTCCCAGTTGTTTCTAGGAGATTCCGCCACCACGAGCTATACCCTCGCTATAGCAACAGCGATGGCCGCTGGTATGCGACGCCGCCTTCGTCCTTTTTCCCCTCATAGTCATGGCTAAAGTAGAGTGAGAAATAAATGTTATTTGGTCTTTGATTTGTGAACTCACTGAAACTGCACTGGGTAGCATTTATTGCAAAGTGAGCAAACAATACGCGAAAAAGTTGAGGTAGAACTTCAAAGTATTTATGTACCTAGACAAAGTGTCTGAACCGAGAACAGTCTCCTCTATATTTACATATGACAAACAACAATTATTTTTTCTTGCAATTTCAATTCTCCTGTACTGCCCTTCAGGTTATAGTGAGTACTCAAGCATGAAAAGTGGATCATGTAAATCATCGAAATTAATTTGTCTGTTGTTAAAACATAAAGACGATTGTTTTGTGTGTAAATGCACTAACTTTTGAATAGCATACTTCTGTCATACATAAAGTTATAGAAAGATCGTCGCCGTGAACCATCTGAATCATTCAAATTAATCTGTTTGTAGTTCAAACATGATTATGCCTATTGTATTGTGGGGTAAATTCACTACCACCATGGAGCACAAAAAAAAAACATTGTTTGATATATCAAACAATTTCATACAAACAATTTGTTCCTTATCTGCGCCAAAACAATGCTGTTCCATATAGCCAACAATCATTGTTTGTTGCGCGATTGTTTGGCATATCAAACAATTTGTTTCAACGAAATTGTTTGACATACCAAACAATCACAGCGCAGCCGTGTTGGCTCCGCCCCTTTCTGCTTGCGCACCCATTTTTCATTGAATTTTAGCAATTTTCTTATATTCTCCGATAAGTTTCGATGCTAATTACCTAATTTTTTCGATATCTAATTAGCTAACCCTCTTACACACCCTCTCCTACATTCTCTCCGTCTCTCTCTCTCTCTCTGTGCTATCAGGAATCTCAAACACGACCCACAAACTAGCCAGTTAATCGTCTTTTGCAGCTATTATTGCGGTTTTTTTCGCTATAAAACAGTTTAAACTGTAGGTAAATCATGAGAACAAAAGCTGAAAAAGTTGAAAAACTGGCTAACCTGGTTTGTAGAGAAGTGGTGGCGCCGTCCTCGTTGTATCTGGAATTATAATCAGAATTCTGCTCCCGGACGGACCCGAACCACCGCCCCACGCATCCCATACCCAAGCGACTACCATTGCACTACCCGCGCTAGCGATCTGAATGTTGAAGAACTTATCCAGAAGAAAAGGGGCGGCGCCCATAGAGAACGTTGAGAAGAGAATGGAGAAAGAGAGACAGAAAGACAGAAAGAGGAAAGAGGCAGAGTAAAAGAGAGCGAGAGGGAGAGAGAGAACTCTACGAACTCGGTCTCGCCATCTGTGCCAATTTTGCTAAGAGCCAAAAGGTTTTTTTCGAGAGTTTTGCTGCTCAACGTGACTTATGTTGATTCTCTCTCAATCCTACATTTTTCTGCAGAAAAAGGCGATTCTTTTGAGCTATTTAATATTGTATAAAAGTAAGTCTGAACGATTTCCGCACTCGAGGTCTGAGGAATAAAATATGCCCGTTTTTGTGTTTCTTTTGAAAAAATCATTTAGAGGGAGCAAATAAGTTGCGTCTCTCTCTATCCTACATTGTTCTACAGAAAAAGGCGATTCTTTTGAGCTATTTAATGTTGTATAAAAGTAATTCTGAACCTCATCCGAGGTCTGAGAACATATATGTGAACACTGTTCGTGATGTCATGAGATGGCCGTGTTCCTCGCTCTTGTGCGCAAACTTGTAAGTGTAAGAACAACGCTCAACGTGAATTTTACACATCTCTGTGTACCTCATTAGAACCGCCTTTCTGTGTAGAATCTAATGACATAGAGAGAGAGTGACCTTTCCGTCTCTTTATAGCGATCACAGCAAAAGAAACACACAAACTCACAAATCTCAGAAACAGTCGTTTCTGAGATTTGTTAGTTTAGTAGAGAGAGAGAGAGAGAGAGAGAGAGAGAGAAGGGAGAAAGAGAGAGAGAGAGAGAGAGAGAGAGAGAGAGAGGAGAGAGAGACCATATTGATTGCTAATTGAGCGCAGAAACGACTGCGTGTGAGATTTGTGAGTTTTTGTGTTTCTTTTAATGTAAACGCTATAAAGAGACGGAAAGGTCACTCTCTCTCTCTATGTCATTACATTCTACACAGAAAGGTGGTTCTAGTGAGGTACAGAGAGACGCGAATAAGTAAAGTTGAGCGGTTTGATTACACGCACAAATGCGAGGGATCCAACTTTTGCAACACGGCCAATTCCTGGTTCACTTATAAAGAGAAAGAGAATATGTTGACTAATGGTACCCAATTGTACGGCTTACTGTCGGTTTTTATGAAAGATAAAACGGGCAAAACATGTTGGGTAACATTGGCCACATATGGATTTGAACCCTTGTGTCGCTGCTCGACGTTGCCTAACTCGCCAGATCGGACGTGATCGCTACTTCGACATCGCGGCTGCGCTGCCGTTGTTTGATATATCAAACAATTTTCATGAAACAATCCAAACAATTGCCTCGGAATGGATAGCGTGCAAATCGGTAAAACAAATTGTTTGATATGCCAAACAATTTTTTTGAAACAATTGTTGTTTCAAACAATTCATAAAACAATCGTGCACCAAACAATGTTGTTTCAAACAATTATTTTTTGTGTGAGGAAGGGGGAAAAGGACGATGGAAACGAAAAGTTGAAGTACGTGGTAAAAAAAAACATGCTGCTGGTTTTGAAGGTGTGAAGATTGTGGTATAAACAGCACCAAATCATACAAATTTGCCTTCTATAGCTGTGTCGAACGCTATAAAATAGAATCCTGGGAAAAACACTTTTTTTTTTCGCTACAAACTGCACCAAAATCGTTATTTGCCTACTCCCTTGTTTTTCCACAGCACAAAGAGGAAATAAAATAAATTTAATAACAACTTTCAAAGTTGTTATCTGGAAGTTAAAATTAGATTTGTTGTTAAATCCGCATCCATTTTATCTTCTCGTCTGGTTGTAATTCGTACGAAGCATCCAATGGCAGTGGTCCTTCAGAATGTTCTTGGTTGGTAAAACACATACATATGTACATATTTGGCACTCTTGTTTCGGTGTAAGTTTCATGTTTTGCTCGTGAACCAACAATTTGAAAAATACATATTGAGAAAGTACAAGCTCCATTATTTTTTTTTTGAATATTTAATTGACTGGAGCAAAGATAATGCCTAGTTCATAATTTTCAGTCCCGACGCAATTCAGCGAAGCCGATCGTTCAAGAGTAAACCCTCTTCAATTTCTTTTGAATACGACCGTTGCAGCTGCTTTTGTGGTCCGTTTCGATTACAGTGGGATCACGTTTATATAATGAAACGGAATCCGAAGCCGTTGATGTTGAAGCCGATGCCGATGCCGAAAAGCAATCTGTCGTAGAGTTGGGCAAGGAATTGGGAAAGGAAGGGGAGGAGAAGGAATAGAGAGGAAAGGGAATCGCTATTCTCGAACGGCTCGTGAGAGCCGAAGAGGACGAGGCCGAGCGCCTTGGCGTAGAGGAATCCCGTCAGGTACGCCAGCTGGAAGACGCGCGCCCTCTTAAAATATCTGAATGATTAATGGTTAAATGTTCATTTATTTTATTCCTACCTTCTATGTTTAATATAACGTAAACGTTTACCTTGCGACGGTGGGCGCCGATGTACTGGAGCACCACGAAGCCAACGAGCGAATACAAGGTCTCAAATGCCACGTACGACACAGAGATCTCAAATGATGAAATGATATAAAATTTCAAAAATTTCAACGACTTTCAAGATATAATTTTATAATTTTATTTCTGTATTTCAATTTTTATAATAGCATGCGACTATATTTGTCAGCATATTCTTCTGACCCAGCCGAGAACGAGGAAGACTGCACCGAACGGTATGAAGATGAAACTGATGAGCACTTGCACTCGGGTCAAGCGCCCTTCCGTAGCCCGGTTCTGTAAGCAGGGAGGGATACGGTAGGATGTAGGAGGTGACTGGATACGGTATCATTAGCGCGGAGAATTTCAGCTCACGTAGGAAATTGCAGTGCTGGCCGGGAGGAGGAAGGCGTAGGGCTCAGCGTAGATGTAGAGATGAGCGAAGGCTGAGCCGAGCAGAAGACCGGCGAGGCTGGCGTAGCCGAGGAGAGCGAAGCTGGCATCCTTGTTGGACAGTCGCGCCTATAAATATAGTTTCAATATTTTATTTTCGCCTTGTTTATCTCGTTTTCGTCTTTATAGACCATTTTCCAACACAAAAACAAATAAAACTGCAGAACTGCACGTACTCCCTTGAGGGAGTAGTGATAGGCGTAGAGGGGCACGGCGACGAGGGCAGCGAAGGCAGCACCAAAGCGGGTGAGGAAGGCGCCGACGAAGTGGTGGAGGAGATTGGCGCCGAGAGAGAAGGATTCAGACGCCCCGAGCACCAGCACCGATGACCAGAGCAAGACCGAGAGAACCTGCAGGATATTAAAGTCAATTACATCCACCAAAGTGCATACATATTTCAATGATTTGGACGAAGGTAATCGATGAAGGTGAAATGTAAATATCAAAGCAGGAAATTCAATTTGGTTCGTAAAAAAAATTCCAGCGGGTTCCAGATTCGGAAATGCGCAGAAACCTTGGCCTTTGGCCAGGCGACATCAGCCGTGCTGGAGAGCACGACAAGGGCGGCGTATAGCGAGGCTCGGAGGGAGGCGACCAGCTCCTGGGCGGACTGTAAGGGCGAAATGATTTCTTTTCAAGAGTAGAATGTGAGAGAGGGACAAAACGAGAGGAATGCAAAAGTAAAAGCTGACTCCTTGGAGGGCGAGTGCCTTGGCCTTGAACTGGCCGCCGGCGCTCTGGAACTCGGCGCCGTACTGCTTGACAAGGGCCGCGGGGTCGGCTCCCCCGGACGCCGAGACGCGAGGGGCCGGAGAGTCAACGGCGGGTGCGGCGGCTTCCGCGAGCGCAGGAACCTCGGCGGGGGCGGGGGCAGCGTCGATTGCAGCGTCGGTCATTGCGAGAAGGAGCGAGGAGACGAGTGGAGGAGAAGGAGTGGAGAACTGTGAGTAGAATGAGTGGAATGGCAGCCGAAGCTGCTTTTATACTGCCCAATTTGCACTTTCCACTGCCCCGGAAGTGCGTTAAAAGTGCGCCGAATTTTACATTTGAACAATTTTTGTAAATTTCATGATTTTAGCGGATACTAATAAATTTGATACTTGAATTGTACTCTTATAATGTCTTTTTAAACATGAAGAGTTTATAATTTTTATACACACTGTAAAATTCATGTAGATTTTTATTTGGCTGTGTGCAAATTAGTATGAAATTTATACATTTATGCGGATTAGTTGCAGGGATTAATGAAAAACAACTAGATGTATTAAAAGTGATCAAGCTAAAGGGTCAAGATAATAAGGAATTTGTATTATAAGGTCATTCGACAATGCAATATCGCTTCTGTGGAAAAGTGCATAGGAAAGGAAAAGCAACGTTCTTACAGATCTGCTATGGTATTCACTTCACCTTATTGCAAGCATTTCACCTTTGGCACAAACTATTTTGCCACAAATTGCAAAATCAGTGCTAATTTTATAGAAAGGTGCAAGAAAAAGTAGCATAAAGGCGGGCCTCATCGAGATTCAATAATGTCGTCTCTCTTGGCAGCCCGACATAATAAGTAAACAGAATCATCCTTGTACGAAAAATTTCAGCTGTCGCCTCCTTTAAGTATGCATGTTGTAGATCTAGCAGAATTGCTCATTGTGAAATGCGAGAAATGAACTTATTGAGAAAGTCCAAACAGGAACAACAATGGCAGACATAGTATGTACATATGATTTGCCCAGTGACCGCGCTGTTCTCGAACAGCGTCGTTAGCCTCTTGGCCATCAACAATAGCAGCAATCACATCGCCAAGTACAAGTAGTACATCGATATATAAATATACATATATATATATATATATATATATATATGTATATACGCATTAGAATTGTAGAATTGTGCGTAGACTACAAGGAGAGATATTGGGAAAGTGTGTCGAAAGTGGAGAGCAAACACAAAAAGTCCGCGCCGACTGAGACAATCCAATCGTATTTCTCCGTCGTCGTCATCTTCGCTCCGTTGTTGTCGACGTCCATAGATGGCGCTGGCGAGAACAGCGACCGGGAAGGGTGATGATTTCGATGATCGTCAAAGCAAGTACATATTTATCTTCCTTCTTCATTAATTTCTCTCATTTCACGTCTCCGGAGAGAGTGCGATCAACATTCTTTCAGCGCATCCTCAGTGTTCGGCATAAAAAAAACTTCAAATGGAAAAACATGCCACAAATGCAAAGTGACATGCAGTTTCTTGCGTCTGTTTGAAGGAGACCATAAGGGAAAAACTCCTAACACGAATTCCCTGACAGATTGTTAAAAAGTACGGTGTAGAGAATCCACAGAAATAGTGCTACTGCTCCTCGCCTCTCTCCACAGAAACTTGTGGTTGAACCACGGACAAGTCAGCCTACGTGTTAAGCAAAACCCGGCCAGTGTTGGTTGCGCGCACCATATGTATGCGATTTACGCGCAGCATCTTTATGGCCCTGTCGGCCACGGCGTAGCCCTGTCAAATTTTTTTTTTATAAATATTCGCGAATTCAAAGTAGAAAATACTCCTATTTTCCTCACAGCAGAGAGATTTTTGTGACTTCGGAACACTTGCAAACGACTTTTCTAGCTCAGCCCGACGAAATAAGGCGAAAAAAACAAGGCACTATTTATTCGCTTGAGATCTCCTTTAATGCCAATCATTACTACGTCCACCAGTTCGAGGGCCCAGTGAATGTTTTGCAAACGATCAGTACTCTATTTATCTAGCAAAAATATTCGAGCAGCGCTATGCGGGTAAAAATGTAGTTAATTATTTGCTTGCTAAACTCAGCAAGCATCCAAAAATTTGCTCCGAATTTTTGTTCGGTCCAAGAGAGAGAGTTTGGCCTCACAAGAGGTCGGAGAGTGAGGAGGCTCTGGAAACGAAATAGTAGGGTACATTTCAGCACCCTAGGTCAGTCAGGTTTCAATGAGAAGGGTATTTAGATCGATCGATGACAATCATCGGCGTCACTTGGGAGGAGTATAGTATTTAGAGTTATTATTTTAAAAGACAAATCAAGTGATCAAGCTATCAAGTCGACAATGCATGACCGTGAGCAGAATTGTTAAATACATCAATATGATGAAACAAGAACAGTAAATATAACATAACAGATTATTAGCGACGATGTGTATAAATGCAGCGGAATATTGAATTCTTTTTTGACTGTCCATGTTTGAAAATGTATTAGCTTAGGAAAGATACGCTCTTGCGATGACACATTGAAGAGCCATATCTAATTGTTCTGGCCGCACAGATTGGGGAAGTCGGGATAGGCGGGGCCTCCGGTTGGCGCTTCGCCGAACGGGAACCACGTCGGGTCGAACTTGTACTGGAAAACAAAATTTTCTCATTCTTTTCCTTCAGTACCCATTGTAGGTTCATTATCAAATTTCTAATAACAACAAAAATTCAGTATATGTAGATGTGTAATATATATGTAATATATATATATTATATAATAAAAATAAGACAAATAAAAAAACTACTCTAAAATGCGCGCCAATCTGCTCTCCGTACTCCCTGAGCGCTCTTCTGTCCGCTGGCGTCAGCTGGCGTAGCACTTGACCGTTGTAGTAGAGCTCAAGTTCGTTTTTTTTTTTACCTCTCTCTACCTCTCTCTCCCTCTCTCTCTCTTATCCCCTAATCTTTTCCTACGCTCTCTCTGTCTGTCTCTCTCTCTCTCTTTCGCCCATTCTCTCTCTCCTATTTATTTTCCCCAGTTCATACAGTATTTCCAGACGAATAGCAGCCGCTTCCGACATGCCCGTCAACTCGATTGTTAATGATGTCGTGATTGTAGTAGGAAGATGCGACATTCACTAAGTTCAAATTGAGATCTTCTTTAATTTTTTGATCGATTAAGAGCAAATTGAAAAAGCTTTTTTGATTGAAATTAAAGTATTTTTTATAAATATATACAAAAACTCCGCCACAAATCACGGACAGCATGTGAGAGTGACAGCGAAGGCGAGAAGCGACGAGGCGATTGTAGTCATTGTAGAGCGGCCTGAAATATTATTCCTTTTATTATTATTATTATTACATGTTTTATAAAAAAAACATTATACTCTATATTAATAATTTTCCGGTTGACATCAAAGTTTGAATTTGATCTAAATAATTATTCTGAAGTAATTATGCACGTCTTGTTTATAAGCATGCGCAAAGGAATCAAAGAGTACAATTCATGGGCGCGTATTCTTGGAATCATTGCGAATCGAATGCCATTCTGGGCTAAAGAGGATGCCATTTATACAGAAAAGACTGCGCGTTTGAACTATGGTGAGTAATTCATCACTTTTTTGCGCAAACTATACTGGGGCACTATCTTTAAAATAAGCTGAAGAGTAAACGCAATCGTGACCGTTCCAGCGGTGGTTAGCTGAAGATGTGGAGAGGATTCGATAATAGAACGGGCTGAAACAGAGAGAGAGAGAGAGAGAGAGAGAGAGAGAGAGAACGAAAGAGAAAAAGATGGATTCCGACAGGGAGAGAGAGAAGAAAGAGTAAGAGAGAGAAGAAAGAGTAAGAGAGAGAGAAGAAAGAGTAAGAGAGAGAGAAGAAAGAGTAAGAGAGAGAGAAGAAAGAGTAAGAGAGAGAGAAGAAAGAGTAAGAAAGAGAGAAGAAAGAGTAAGAAAGAGAGAAGAAAGAGTAAGAGAGAGAGAGAGCAAGAGAATATGAGAAAGAGATAAAGAGAGACTGATACTAACTCACAAAGTAAATACCTGTGCAAACACTCCGCTCGATTGTCATACAAATAAGAATCTCTCAAACGCGATGAGTAAGACAAAGTTAAATATGTGATGTGAATAAAGTTTGAGAACAAAATTATAAATAAAAAAACATTTTTTACGAGAGTACGAATATTGAAGCTAACGAATATTGCCGCGTTCCTACAAAGTACTGAAGAGTACGAGCGTTGGGATGAGAAAGAACATACATATATACATGCTATGTTCATATGTACTACATATGTATGTATGTATAGGCACTGCTCAATAACCATGGGCGAAGCAAAGTTATGAACTTTCAGAAAGTGCCTGAAAGTTCGAAAATTTTCTCGATAACCGATCAGGTCTGCATAGGCAAGTACGTTTCTTGACATGTGTCTAATATATTTGTTTATCTGCATTGTTTTAATAAATTAATAGACACGGGAGAGAGACTTAACCGAGAGAATTGCGCAATCAGATAAATAAGAGGCTCGCAACAAGGCGGCCAATATGATGCATAGGGCACCAAAAAAAAGAACATTAGAAAGGAAGTAAAATATATATCACAATTAATTAGTTGCCATAATTATAACACGAATAGATAATTCAACGAGAGAGGACATGATTCTTAATGAGAAGGCGAGCAGATGGCAACGATAAATCAAAAATCTTGTCGAGCAGTCTATTCCAAGAGTCGACAATCCTATTTGCAAAAAAGTTCATATACATGCTAGAATGAAACTTGAACTTACGCAGCTTAAAGCGATGTCCTCTAGTAAACCCAACTGGTGAGAAACTCAATATATCAGTTGACTTAATACCATATAGGCCTTTAACAATCTTATAAGCAACGACAAGGTCATTAATCTCACGGCGGGTATAGAGCGGCTCTATATTTACAAACGCTAAACGCTCACTGTAGGGGAGGAGGGAGAGACCGCATCTTTTAAAGGCAAGTCGCGTGAAGCGCTTCTGAATGTTCTCAATCTGGTTAATAAGGTAAATTTGGCTAGGGGACCATACTTCCATGCAAAATTCAAGTAAAGGGCGAACATAAATGACAAATAAACGAGCTAGAAAAGTGATATTGCGAGATCTAAAGTTCCTTAGTATATGGAAGAAAGCTCTAGTTGCTCGTCTACAAATCAAATCAATATGGTTTTGGAAAGAAAGATCATTAGACATTTGGACCCCAAGGTCACGATAAGATGAAGTGGGAGGTATTGCCTGAGAAAGTAGGGTAGGTTGAAAGGTTGGGTGGGCATGTCCAATGGCCATGAACATCGTCTTCTTGAAGTTGATGGCGAGTCCCCAGTCGGATGACCATCTGGGCCAATGGGTAAGTAGTCGGGAAGGTCATTAATGTAAAGAAGAAACATAAGTGGGCCACAGACGCTTCCCTGAAGGACTCCAGAAGGAACCGCGTATTCATTGGAAAGTTCCCCGTCCACTATTACCCGCTGTGTTCTATCGGTGAGGAAAGAAGAGAGCCAACGGAGGAGAGAGCCAGATATACCATAGCAGGAGAGCTTCTTAATAAGAAATGGGAGAGGGATAGTGTCAAATGCTTTAGAATAGTCAATATAGACAGCAGATACAAAGAAGGACGAGTCAACCGCGGAGTGCCAGGTGGAGAGAGAGGAAAGCAGAGCAGAGGCGCACGATTTTCTCATACGAAAGCCGTGCTGAGAAGGAGAGAGGAGGCCATGTTCATCAAGATAAGCAAATAGCTGCTTGCACACAATGCGCTCAAATGTTTTAGAAATGCCTGAGGTAAGGGAAATGGGTCTATAATTAGCAGGGTCGCTAATGTCGCCTTAGCGCTTATAAATGGGCTTAACATGAGCTGTTTTCCAGAGAGAAGGACAAATGCCATGAAGGAGGAATCGGTTAAAAAGTATAGTAAGAGGAACAGAGATAGCTACAGAAGTGCCTTTAAGAAATGCATAGGGAACTCCGTCAGGAGTACAAGAGTTTCGAAGGGGAAGACTTCTTAGCATATGGTGAACTGTAACGGCTGAGAAGTCTAAGTAATCAATTCGTGCAGATGTCCTAGATGGGAAGGAATTACATGCAGATGATGAGAGTATGGAGGAGGAGTAGGATAATTGGAAAGAATTTGCAAAGCAGGTAGCCTTTTCGGAGTTGTTAGTCAAAGTGCGGCCAGAAACACGATCTTTAATTGCACTAATAGTAGGTTTTGTCTTGACGCGGCCGTTAACAAAGCTGAAGAATGAACGAATAGAACATGATGAGACGGCACGTTTCTCTTGGTCACGCTGATAAATACGTATAGCACGTCTAAGCTTAGATGAGGAACGGAGAAAAGGTTGCATGCCGTGGGCATGGGAGGATCGGTATAGCTTACGACATATACGAAAGAGCCTGTTAATACGAGAAGGGTCTAAAGGTAAGCATGCTTGATTGGATTGAAACGGAATAAGATATCAAACTCAAAAAGTCATTGAAAGTGAGCGTAAACAAGTAGATACAGATTGAATCAATGTATGTAGTTTTCGGAGGATTTTGTCGTGAAGCAGAGATGTGGCCATTTTGAAGATATACTTAATGATTATTGCCATCTTATTGCGATTATTTATGTACTTTACGCTTGATTTGTCCGCAATTTATGAGGCCGTGGATGAGAAGATCGAATGGGGAACAAATTCTCAAAAATGCCAGCTCTTCTTCTTCTTCTTCTTCGCTTCGATCACTCGGCACTTTGCATCCGAGACGCACTCGCCACAAGGAGTCGAGGAGCACAGCGCGTGGACGAGTTCATTCTGCACCTCAGTGCATGCTGTAGGCGGTTCGTAGCCCGACTGAATATAGCACATGCATTGAAAGTATGAGGTAGAGAGTGAGGGAGAGAGAGGGAGAGAGAGTGAGACGGAGAGAGAGAGGGAGAGAGAGGAAGAGAGAGAGTGTGAGAGAGTGATAGGGAAAGAGAGAGAGAGGGAGAGTGAGAGAGGTAGAGAGAGGGAGAGAGTGTGAGAGAGTGAGAGGGAGAAAGAGGGATAGAGTGTGAGAGAGTGAGAGGGAGAAAGAGGGCGACAGTGTGAGAGTGAGAGAGGGAGAGAGAAAGGGATGGAGAGAGAGAGTGAGAGGGAGAGGGAGAGAAGGAAAAAGAGAAAAACCTTCTCCGAAGGCGTCTTCACTTTGCTAATGCGTACCTTTCTCATCCTCAGGTACACTCGCAACTTTTGAATTACCTGTAATAGTGAAAATGGGTAAAAAGAACGTTTCTTCCCAAGAAGTTTCGCAGTTAATGCCATGAAGATTTGTCACATTTATTGGAGATTTTCTAGAAAAAAGCTACAAAAGATGTATTCGTAGTATTCGATTTGCGAGAGTTTCAAAATGACCGGGGACCCGGCCAGGATCGCAAGGCTTATATTTTGTTCAACAGTTCCTTATAGGTGTTTCCTGGTATAAGGAAAGTTTCCTAAACCCAATAGTCCATTCTAAAGCTATTTTCATGCTCTATAACGCTGTATATGTTTGGTTGGTGTAAAATGAGAAACACGTCCTCTGACAATGAGCTCCCTTAAACTTTAAAGTCTATAAAAAATTGAAAATTAAAACTTTTCAAGTTTATCTTTTTTCGTTGTTTAAATAAACATGTTCTGATGATTAGACCACTTTCAATCGATTCCTTATACCAGAAAACACCTACAAGGAACTTTTGAACAAAATCCAAGCCTGTCGATTTTGACCGGGTCCCCTGGCAGTTTGATTCGATTTGATTCTCTCGCAAATCGCGTCATATATATATATATATATATATATAATATACCAAAGACGCAAGGACGACTGCAGAGATACAAGTGAGAGCGGCCATTGGCCCGCAGACCAGACAAACGGCTCGCGCAAGCGATACTAAAATATTTTTTAATTAATTAGAAAGATTAATTATTTCGATAAAACTAATTGTTAGTATTTTAACGGATTAGCAGAGATCTGTTAGCATTTTTAAAATCTCATTTGTTTTGTCTCTAGAAATATACAAGAACTCGAAAACCATCGTCGTAGCGGCTCTTAAGATCGACTTCAGAAGACATGGCAGGAGAAAAAGGGAGAGGGAGAGAGGAGGGAGAGAGAAGAGGAATAGACGACCACTCGTTGCGATTAAGGAGGTGGAAAGTGATCGTGACCTTGATCTTTCGCTCGCACTCATTTCCTCATGGCATTTCAAAATAACGAATTAGCATTTCAGTTTTCATTAGTTATTTTTCAAAAATGAACTACAGTGCATGCTACGTGCATTTTCATTTATTTTACTTTCGAAGATTCATTTTAATTTAATGGCACTTAAAATCTGTAAATAGTCCGATTTTCCAGAAACATGTATGTATGTATGTAAGTACATACATATATACATACACACATCTGTGTGTCGGATGTTTGCTGCTGGTTCCTTTCTTCTTTGCAAGCCTTTCCCTATCTCTTTCTTTCTCCCCTTTCTCCTTCTGACTCTCTCGCTTTGTCCATATCCTCTTTCTCTCCCCTTCTCTCTCTCTCTCTCTCTCTCTCTCTCTCTCTCTCTTTCTCCATCTCTTTTTTCTCTCTCCTTTCTTTCTTTCTTTCGTTCTCTCTCTCTCTCTCTCTCTCTTTCTCTCTCTCTCTCTCTCTCTCTCTCTCTCTCTCTCTCTCTTGCTCACTATCGCTCCTTACCATCTTGGCAGCAGAGCAAGCTTGTTTACAACATTCCGTCATCGACCATCACACTTGGATAACACAGCGAAGATTCGAGAAACCGTACGAGAGATTGGCTGAGGGTGAGAGAGGGCAAACAGTCAGAGAGGGACACAACGACAGCACAAAACTTTGTTTTGACGGAGGAGAGAAGGATGTTGAAAGAAGAGAAAGAGAGAGGAAAATTAAGTCACCAGAATAAGAGAGAGAGAGAGTGAGAGAGAGAGAGGGTGAGAGAAAGTGAGAGAGAGAGAGAGGCGAGAGAGAACAGGTAGGCGTGAGAGTGACAGAGATATTTTAGCTCTTGACGTAGCCGTTCGAAACAGATGGGTCAGAAGCAAGCACAGCTGTTCTTTATCTTTCTCGTTTCTTTGTTTCGTCCATCTATCTCTCTCTCTCCTTCCTCTAATTCTTCCTTCCTCTCTTTCTCTTTCGCTCTCGCTCTCTCTTTCTCTTTCCCTTTCGCTATATCCTTAAATTTTTATGACTCACAAAAGTGAAGTTCTCTAGGGCTTCTCTGTACTTTCCAGCACGTTCCCAGATTTATTTATCGCCCGTTTTCATCGCTATTGCATTTATTTAAAGTTACAGAGTTAGAGTGTCTGTATGAGAGAGAGAGAGAGAGCAAGAACGAGAGAAACAGAAAAAAAGCGAAGGGAGCGAATGGCAGAGAAAGGCGAGAATTAGAGCGAGAGAGAAAGAGAGAGAAATGAATTATTTTCCATGATGATATTCATGCATAGATGCGCTGAGTCAGTGGATTCGAGAAGCTTCTCTCATACGTATGCACAAATATGTATAAAATGGCCCAGAGCGATTGGTCTGGACGAGGCTGTGCAAAGGAGAGAGTGAGAGATAGAGCGAGAAAGAGAGAGCGAGAGAGAGAGACAGAGCGAGAAAGAGATAGCGAGAGAGAGAGAGAGCGAGAGAGAGAGCACGAGAGAGATAGAAAGAGAGAGAGAGAGTGAGAGCGAGAGCGAGATCTTCATTTAAAGACCCAATCACTGACTTCGAGCTAGACTGACAAAAATTATTTTATCACGACTTTGTGAACCAAAATAACTCGCTCTTTGCTCCTTTCTTCTCTCACTTGCCCTGTGCACATCTCTTTGTCCGTTGTAGCACTTGGTATGTGTGTATGTATGTATGTACATGCATAGACCTGATACATACTGTTTATGGATAGTAATTAAGCCATTTCCCTGATTCGATCTGCCGCTGGGTATAGGCTCGAAAGAACTTGGTGACAATGATTCGTGTTCACGTGGCAGCAAACAACAATAGCATGCTACTAACAAGCCCCTTCAAGCAGCGCGGCTCCCTCTTACTAAACTCTCATTAGATTAATTTATCTCTGTCTCTCTTTCTCTCTCTCTCTGTATCTCTCTTTCTCTGTATCTCTCCCGCTCTCTCTTTCTCTCTCTCTCTGTATCTCTCTTTCTCTGTATCTCTCCCGCTCTCTCTTTCTCTCTCTCTCTGTATCTCTCTTTCTCTGTATCTCTCCCGCTCTCTCTTTCTCTCTCTCTCTGTATCTCTCTTTCTCTGTATCTCTCCCGCTCTCTCTTTCTCTCTCTCTCTGTATCTCTCTTTCTCTGTATCTCTCCCGCTCTCTCTCTCTCTCTCTCTTTCTCTCTCCCTCTCTGCCTTTCTATCTCACTCTCTCGACACTAACGAGGCCATTTTAGAGTGCGACCATTTCAAATAATGATTTAGTTCGCTCGAAAACTATTTCCACTATCAGTTATTAATTCGTTAATCTGATTACTCCTGCGCCTACATATTCTTTTTAGTTTAGGAAAGAACTAGCGAATTTGTTATTTTCATTTTTGATCTTTGGATCTTGTTTCGAAATTTGCTCATCTTTGCATGCATCAATCTCCGCCTCGCCATTTGTCGGGTGCTGCTGAAGAAAAAAAATTGGCCACGACATCGTGCAAATTAGTCTTTCGCTTTGAGACAATTCACTTTTGATCTATGAAGGCAGTATTCGGAAAACAAGCGAAAATTTAGCCCGGAAACTCTTGCAAGATGTATTCTTGCGATCTTGAAAAAGGGGAGAGACCGACTTCTATAGAGAATGTATTCATGAGAGAGTTAGAGAGATGTTGTGTGAGAAGAAGATTTTCTAATCGTGAAAAGGTTGCATCGTAAACAGTCTATTGCAGGAATTCCAAATAATTGCTTTGCTAGCGGGCCATTTTTAAAGCTATGGCTAACTAACGTCCCTTATCATGTAAATCTTGTTGTTGTCCTGTTTCCTTGGCGACTATGAATAACCCTCATAGATATTCTTATCAATGGTTTCATTATGAAAATATGAAGATATATTCATCGTACTGTCAACAGAGCTGTGCGTCAGAGCAAAATCCGTTGTTTTGACGAGTAGCCTGCTATCGCTGCATCTTTGGTCTCTCTCTCTTGCGCCCTCTCTCTCTCTCTCTCTCTCTTTTTCTCTGTCTCTCTCTTTCTTGTGCCCTCTCTCTCTCATTCTCCCTCTCTTCTCTCTCTCTCTCTCTTCACTCTCTCTAGCTCACTCCCTACTCTTTGTTTCTCTCTTTCTCTATCTTCTCTCCCTTTCTCCCTCTTTGCTAGTATGACTCAGCATTGGGCGAAAACATGCGTGTGTATGGTCAGCTGGCGGGCTCACCTTGAGCCCATCCATTCGCGCGGCGAGTTTTGCAGTGCTCCTTATAGCGCTGCAAATCTCGGGTGTCTAAACATCCCCGAACAATTCTTTTCACTCACTTTTAGCATCCATAAATACGCGCGTGGAAATTGTCTTTTTCTTTTGTTTAAAGTCTTTCCAAAAATGTTAATCATGTAGTACCTTGAGTATCGATAAATATTTTGGATTAAAAAAAAAATATTTTTCTTATCATAGAAAATAATATACATAAGTTTTCTTGACAGTTTGAGATGTCTCTCAAAGTTCTTGTGCTTCTTCTGCTCCTCGCGCCGTGCGTTGCGCGTGCTCAAGACGTGCGGCCATCGACGACAAAGACTGAGGCACGGCACGAGGACGACCGCGGCGGACAGTGTAAGGATATCGTCATCTTTCTCTCTGGCTCTATGTATCTATCTTTCTCTTTCTCTCTCTTTGTCTCTTTTTCCTCACTATCTTTCTCTCTCCGGTTTTCTAGTGGATTCATCAAAGTGAACTGTAAAAGTTTAAAAAATAAAGGAAGAGTGAAATACGTGACGACGTCATTTCAGCCATCGTCAGCTCGCACTCGGTCGTCGCTACGAGTCTCGGCGGACCCGGCTCATTCTCCTCTTCCTCCTCGTCCTCGAACGGCTGCAACATTCAGGATGATCAGGTTCTGTCTCTTCGGAGCGGCGACTTTTTGGGCATCATTTAGAATTTTTTTTATTTTTCTGCCCACGATTTCAACCCTGAAAATTCCTGAAAACTTTGTTTAAAAAAGTACATATATATATACATATATATAAAAATTGGAATTGTCTTTAAATATATTAATTATGTAATTTGTTTTAATCAACAATATTTCCAGGTGCTCGTCAACGGCAAGCCCGTGCGCAATTTGACGGTCGAAGAGAAGCGCGAACTCGCCGACTACGGCCGCCAGATCGACGAATATTTCCGGGTCCTGCAAGGAATTCTTTGCGTCTTACTGTAACAACTTTTTGAAATTTACTATTTCGCCTCCTTTTCAGGCCATCTTCAGCTCACAATTCTCCGGATTTGGCTTTGGTGGCGGGCTTCTCGGCGAAGACCTTCCACTACTCGGCAGAGAAAGAGACCGTTCAAAGGGTCGGAATGACTTTCTTTGTTTTGTTTTTCAGTTTAATTAAATTTATTTTATATTTATATTGTGTATACGTGACATTTATATTTTTTTTATTTTCACTGATACCATAGCCTTGCCCTTTCAGCAGTCTCCACTTCCAAGACTCGCCCTACCTTCCCCAAGTTCCCGGAAATCTGCAAGGAGAGCGAGCTCACGACTTCTGAGCATCACGTCACGATCCTTGACGGCTGCAGCGTTCGCGATGGCCAGGTAGATCATTCACATTCTTTTTCTTCCGATTTAATTTAAGGCAAACCACGAAACTCAACCGTCATATAATTGAATTTATCTTACTATTCTAGTAGTGTCTCTCTAAATTACATGCTCCCTTGCGCCAACTCAAGATTGGGGAGTTTTTCTGAAATAAAAAAGGTACTAAATTGTTATCGAAGCAGTAAAATCTAACCATCAGAGCACTTAACAAGATAGTTTAATTTTTACTCCTTCTAAGTAAGTTGTTCGGACCACGATAGAAATGTACATACACATATATGTACATATATGTATAATAAATACGGTTGAATTTTCCTGTAGATCTACGTGAACGGCAAGCCGCTGAAGCAGCTCACTGACTCGCAAAATGCGGCGATCGCCCGCTTCAACAAGGAAATGCAGACGTTCCGGGTAAAATTTATCTCACGTTTGAAGAAAAAGAAAAAATGCTTCTGCATACCTTCTTCTCTATGCGAATAAGTTGTTTAAGATTATTTTTGCGAAACATATTCGAATTTAAATTTCCCTCCAATTTCACATCTTCCACTCATTGTCAGGAGGAGCTGGCGAACTTTGTACGCGAGCAAGTGGGCCTGAGACTGAGCGGCAGGGGCCAGTCGTCGCTTCGGCAGCCGACGCCGCCTGAGACGCCCAGGAACATTTGTCCCGGTTTGAACTTTCAAATTTCCGGCCATTTTTACAATATCACTTTAAAGATACATATATTCCGTTAATTAATTAATTAATTAATTAAAAGAAGCTAATTAGGTTGTTGAAAGAAAATGGATAAATTGACAGAGAGCGGCGACTCGACAACGATTATGCCAACGACAAAGAAACAGGAAAAGCCCACGGGCCGCAACAACGGAATCCTCGCATAATAAGAACATGAGAAAAGGCCCGATTTGAAGAAGCATTTCCCAGCCGTCTCCCTTTTTTTTTGTAAATCATTTTCATCTAACGCTGTCCACCAAATAAATAATGTGTGTTGTGCTCTATTGTGATGTCAATACGAGACACAATTCGTACTTGTACATATGTTGTATGTATGTAAGTAATCCTGTTTTGGTAACACAAAACATCCTAAAATTTACATCTTCTTCAAGGAGGATGAATATAATTGTACATAGAATTCTCTGGAGGCTTCCTGAGAATGAGAAGCAAAGCTCTTGTATATTCGAGTTCGTCTCTTGTAATAAGCGCATGGATCGGTTAATGGTAAATAAAGCATTTCCTCGACATATACATATATCATGTTTCTGAACCTGACTCACTGAAAATATACAAAGGATGCCCGTCGGCAACCTGCTGCATATTCTTCATTGACTTGTTGCGCATAGCTTGCCAAGCTCACCCTCTGCTCTCGATCTCGATCGCCCTCTGTATCTCTTTCACTGTCTCTCTCATCCCTCTGCTCTCCATCTTTGCTCTCTCTCTGCTCTAAATCTCTGCTCTCTCTCTCTGCTCTCCATCTCTGCTCTCTCTCTGCTCTCTCTCTCTCTCTGCTCTCTCTCTCTCTCTTCCATTCCTACAATATACACCGTGTCAATCTAGGGCAGCAGCTGTGTTCTGATCGCTCCCGTTCAGTTGACAGGCAGCAGACGTTCTCTCATCTTTCTTTTTCTCTTTATCTCTCTCTCTTTCTCTATCTATCTACCTGGCGCTCTATTTCCCTCATATCAGCTCTCTCTCTCTCCCTCTATCTCTACCTCTCTCACTTCTCACTCTCTCTCTCGCTATCTCTCTGTAACTTTCTCTCTCTCTCTTTCTTTCCTACCTCTTTAACTTCCCCATAACCAGACGATCATAATTTTCCCTATTACCTTCGTCTCTTTCTCTCCCCTTTCTGGTCTATTCACTCAAAGGTCGCCAGTGAAGCTTCACCTAGCCATACGCCAGTGATACCGAATGGAGTAAGACATGAAGAGGATATTCTCTATAGAGAAGAGCGGGGGAGCGAAAGAAGAAAGCAGATAGACATCAAAGAAGACGAGAGAAAGAATCAGTGTGAGAGTAAGTGAATAAGCGCGCCGAAACAGAGAGAGAGAGAGAGAGAGAGAGAGAGAGGGAGAGAGAGAGAGGATGAGAAGCGAGAGAAAGAGAGACGAAAGAATGAAAGAAATAGAGAGACCGAGACAGCAAGAGACAAAGAGAGCGATAAAGTAGTGCAACTGCCCTTGTGGATTAGAGTGTCCTGACCCCGTTCATCCAGATGTGGCCGAGGAGGACAGGGAAGAAGCTCCAGACTCGCCAACTTAAGAGAGACATTCGAATTCCACCTCCTTGCTTCTTATTCGTTGCAGCCGTCCTTTCCATGGAAAAGAGCGAACATTTGCGTTTCCTCCACATCTTTCAGCTCTCACGTTCCAGTATACTTACATAATTAGAATTGGTTACAAAATCTATGGATCGTCTGTCTCTCTAACTCTTTGTCTTTCTCATTAGCTGAAACTGTGATCAGAGTCCTTCGGGTATATTGGAATTAAAAATTGGGAACCAAAGATTTGGAGAGAAGGCAAGTGTTGAAGGAAGAGTGAAAATGAGAAAGAGAGAGAGAAAGAGAGAGAGAGAGAGAAAGGGAACAATCCACAAAGAGCCGGGCATTTCTGCATTTGGCATTCGCCTTGACACCTTCACTCTGTGTCCTTGTCGACAACACTTCAGGCCAGATTCAATCCCGCGAGATCCAGCTTATGATGAGTAGCCCTTTCTCTCTCTTTCTCTATTTCTCTCTCTCTCTTTCTCTCGCACTCTTTCTCTCTTTCTTTCTCTCGCTCTGTCTCGCGTTCATCACTTCTAGCTTTCTTTCACTTTCTTTCTTTCTTCTCTCCTTCTCTCTCTCTCTCTTTCTCTCTTTCTTTCCCTTCCCCTTCTCTATCTCTCTCTCTTTCTCCCACTCTCCTCTCTCTTTCATTCTATCTCTCTCCCTAATCTCCTTCTCCCACTTCATCCACATATCCCCATTTCTGTTTATTGGCACCGTCTTCCAGCCCCGTCCCCTACAAATAACCGTAATCTTGACCATCCTCAAGTGTCCGAACGGATGGAGTATATATTTAGAAGTCCCGTGTTAATCCCGAGCTGGAAAAGGCGTGCGAGGACGTGCTAATAGAGAGAGAGAGAGAGAGAGTGAGAGAGTAAGAAAGGAAAACAGAGAGTGAGAGGGATAGGGAGAGAGTGCGAGACAGAGAGAGAGAGAGAGAGTATGAGAGAGTGAGGGAGAGCGCGAGGGATAGAGAGAGAGTAGCGCGAGGGATAGAGAGAGAGAGAGTAGCGCGAGAAAAAGAGAGATCTAGAGAGTGAAGAAAAGAGAGATCAGGAGAGTGAGAAGTAGTAGCATAGAGTCTGAACCACATGTGTTCGTTAAGATACATACCTCGTGTCGTCGTTCTACTTTCACTTTATGGTTAGCATATAGCCAGCCAAGTGTCTGTAATTTATTGATAAATAAAAAATACTATAAGTGCGTGATAAAGATGCCTCGGTACTATAAATTTATCAACAAATCCTCGCTCTCTAGATTCTGCGCTCTCTCTCTCACACTCTCTCTCTCTCGCTCTCGCTCTCGCTCTCGCTCTCTCTCTCTCTCTCTCTCGCTCTCCATCTCTCTCTCTCTCTTCTATCTTTCACACTCTGTTTTTGTCTGTTTCTCTCAGTCTCTCTCTTTTCCCAGCCTCCCTATTTCTCACAGTCCCTAGCTCTTTACTTTTCTCCCTCTCTATGGCTCTCTCTCTCTATCTCTCTCTTTCTCTCTCTCTCTATTCTTCCTCAATGCACGCATCTTTCAGCGAGTCAACGTTTCAACACCTCTCCACCTGCGTTGCAACAACTGCTGGCGAGTAGCCGTAACCTATTAAAATTCACATGCTTACTCCTTTACACTTCTACCTTGGATAGTCGAGTAAAAGTTATGTTTAGAAAAGAGAGAGAAAGATAGAGAAAGAGAGAGAGCGCGCAAGACAGCGAGAGTAAAAGAGATGTATAAGAGAAGTGAATGGCAGGAAGAGCGAGAGAAGCAGATAAAAGGATATCGTTCTCAGTTTGACTAGAAAAAGGGGCAAACCGTTGCCCTTGCCTATATGCATATGAGTTAGAATACGCGAGCCTCGTGAGAAACCCCTTTCGAGTTCGCATACATGCACAGACCTGCTACTTCAATGTCGCTTGCATTTTCTTGCAGGTGCGCGTCTTACAAGCGTCTTCCTCTCTCTCTGTCTCTCTCTCTCTCTCCCTCTCTCACTCTCTCTCTCTCTCTCTCTCTTTCTCTCACTCTCTCTCTCTCTTTCTCTCCCTCTAACTCTCTCTCTCTTTTCTCTCTCTCGCTCTCTTTCTTTCTCTCTCTTTCTCTCTCTCTCTTTCTCTCTCTCTCTCTTTCTCTCTCTCTCATTCTCTCTCTCTCTTTCTCTCTCTCTCTCTTTTTCTCTCTCTCTCTCTCCCTCTCTCTCCCTCTCTCTCCCACTTTTTCCATTTCTTTTCTCTCTCTCTCCACCACTACCTAATTCATGTCTCCAATTCACACCTCACAAGGTCCTCCTCATACTCTGACAATGAATGACCACTCGCGTCATCGCCTCAGGGCCATAATAGAGAGGAGTAGCGGAGGCACTCAAAAGTAGAGACTAGGAGAGGACTGCTGCTACTCACGCTGCCTCTCTCTCTCTCTCTATCTCTCTCTCTCTATTTCCCTCTTCTTCTTCTTCTCTCTCTACTTCTCTATCTCTTCTTCTTCGTCCTTCTCTCTCTCTCTCTCTCTCTCTTTCTCCATCTCTTCTCCCACAATCTCTATGGGGTTGCTCTTCTTGCTGCTTTCCTCCCCTGTTCTCTCTTTCTCTATGCAATCTTTTTTGATTTCCACTTTAAAAGAAATACATATATGTATGTAATTATGAATATGAATTTAATATTCGTATTCATGCAACGAAAAAAAATTCTACTCGGAACCGATGGATTTCTCTTTGCGTGCACTGGCTGATTTCTGGCCTGTTCGATTGTCTTTTCATCTAAATTAGTTCACTGTGAATATATGAGCGAGAGAGGGAAAGAAAGAAATGAAATAGAGAATGATTGAGAGAGAGAGAGTTAGAGAAAGATGGTTAGAGAGAGAGGGATGCAGAGAGCGATGAGAGAGATAGAGAACGAGGGCGAAAGAGAGCGGGAAAAAGTGAGAGAGAGAGAGAGAGAGAGAGAGGAGAGCAAGAAAGCGCAAGCGTCAGTGGCTGACGACAATGCTCTTCTTTCGACGTGCTTTACAGCTACCGTCTTCGGTTGCCACTTTTTCTACAATTACACCACTTTTCCCTTCTCACCCTCTCTCTTTCTCTCTCTCCCTTTCTCTCAATCTCTTTTTCTATCTCTCGCTTTCTCTCAATATCTTTTTTTCTCTCTCGCGCTTTCTCTCAATCTCTTTCTTTCTCTCTCTCTCTCTCTATCTCTCCGTCCTCGCTCTCTGTATGGTGTTGTTATTCTTGCTTCCCCTCCTGTTTTCTCTATTTTTATTAAGATGTAATTTTTTTCTCATTATTTGTTTCATTCATGTCAAAAAAATTCAAAAAAAAAAACCTCCATATCCTTCTTTCAAGTCGGTACCGGTGGAATTTGTGTTGCATTGCAATTATTTAACCGGACGATTTCTTGCCAACTTGCTTGCCATGGGATTTCCTTCATAACATTTCAATGAATATTTATGTTTTTCGAATTGTGAAACCTCTGTATTAACACTTTATAAGTATAATACAAAAAAATTACAGGGGAGTGATGGACTGACAATGAGAGTCGGAGATAAAGGATGGCGCATAGAAAAATGGAAGAAACAGGAGGAGGCGCTAGAGAAAGGGAGAGAGGAGAAAGAAAAAGGGAACCAGCGAGAGTGAGAGAAAGAGAGAGATAGATAGAGAGAGAGAGAGGGAGAGAGAAAGAGAGAGCGAGAGAGAGAGAGAAAGAGCAAGAAAGCCCAAACATTCACACGCGTCCATGGCCGACAATGCTCTTCTTTCGACGTCCTGTATGGCTACCGTCTACTGTTGCCACTTTTCCACATTTGCACTTCTTTTCTCTCTCTCTCCCTCTCCCTCTCTCTCTCTCACTCTCTCTCTCTCTGTCTAGCGCTCTCGTTCTCTCACCCTCTCCCACTCTCCCTCTCCTCTTTCTCTCTCGTCTCTCTCTCCTTTATTCTCCTTCACCCTTTGATTGCTCTTAAATGCACCTCAAACAGCGGCTGGGCCTCAAACAAAAAAGTAACCGTCCGCAATTAGACGAGACTCTTTGGAGTATTCTTCTTTTTCTTTCTTACTTTCCATTCTCACTTTCTCTCTCTCTCTCTCTCTCTCTCTCTCTCTCTCTTCTTCCTCCTCCCTTTCCGTATCTCTCTGTCTGACTATTTACCTCTCTTTCTTTCTCTCTCTACTTCTCTCTTTCTCCGTGTCTCTCTTTCTTTGTTTCCGTCCTCGCCGTTGCATCTTCTCTTTCTCCCTTATTCGTTTCTCGCAAATCATCATTAAGGCCCGATAAATAGCGCGCCCGTGAACCTGTCGCCCTCTGTTTCTTTGTCTATCTCTCTGTCTCACCTCCTTAATTGTTCTCTTCTTCTCTCGCTCTCGCTCTCCCTCTCTCCTCTCGCTTTCTCTCTCTCTCTCTTTCATTCTCTCTCTCTCTCCTCTCCTCCTCAAACAGTATCCTCATCGGCTACAATGAAGTTTGCCGCTCGTGATTAATTTCATAAGCAGAGAGAAAAAGAATTTTTTTGAAGGCTCAAGCATTTTTTTTTGAGAATTTTTTCCCAGCCATGGATACACCACCGGTACTCTTCATTCTCACCATCAGCTAGTCTTATGCCATCTTAGATAGTCGTGTACATTTCACTCCTTAATCGTCGTGCTGCACCCTAGCCAGGAGCCCTGTTGTTTATGAGCTCAAGAAAAGCGCTCATAATCAACAGTGACCCCCGTGGACTAGGGCCGTTGACAGTGGCTACCGCTTCCTTAGGGCCATTGATAGCCCATCATCGCCAAATTCTGACTCCTTTTTCTGTCTTTTCGGCACTTCGTCTTCTTTTTCTCTATCTTCTTCTTTTGATGTTTTCCATGTTTGCCTGAAAGCTTTTGGGCGAGAAAGAAAGAAAGAATAAAGAAGACTACTGGTAGAAAGAAAAGGTTAACGGGAGATGTTCACCTTCACACTCTTCACTCTTTTCACTCGCTCCCTTTTTCTCGCTTTGTCCGTGTCTTTGAATTCCACGTGAATTTTTTGAATTTTTACAGACTTATGGCGGACGCGAGAGGATCAGTCCATTCAGAGCAGCACACTCGGACCTGTCTCGGGAGTAGTTGGCGCAGCGCATACTGCAACAACTGCATACATACTACCGGTGGCTGGTAGAAAGAGAGAGAGAGAGAGAGAGAGAGAGAGAGAGAGAGAAAGAGAGAGGAAGAGGGCGAGAGAGTAAGAAAGAGAACAGAGAGATACGAGATAGAGAGAAAAAGAGAGAGAAACAAGATAGATAGAGAAAGAGATAAGAGAGATAGCGAGAGCGCGAACTGCGAAGTCGATCAGAATGAACTTAGCGGCGTAAAATGAAGAGAAACAGATGCCAAGAACGATGGCGAAAAAGTAGTGGGCGAGGGAGGGAGTAAATGTGTGTGAGAGAGAGAGAGGGTGAAGATATAGAAAGAGGCAAGAGTGTGAGAGTCGAAAGAGAGTGAGGTGAGAGAGAGAGAGAGAGAGAGAGAGGTGAGAGAGAGAGGTGAGAGAGAGAGGCGATGAGAGTCGAAAGAGATGAAGAGGCAAGAGAGAGAGAGAGAGAGAGAGAGAGAGAGAGAGAGAGAGCGAATACAGTTGAGGAATCATAAAGATGGGGGGGGGGGTGTCCAGAGTGCGCAACTCTTTTGTATGCATGACTTGCGGTGTCCGGTCGCGTGTGCGGGTGCAAGCGGGGCCGGATGGATGAAGGCATGACAGCAGGCAATGAAGTGAGGGGAGAGTGGAAAGAGAGAGAGAAAGATAGAGAGGGAGAGAGAGATGGAGAGAGAGAAGCTGAAAGAGAACGAAAGTAAAAGTGTCAAATGGCGACAGTGAGGTCAACGGAAGAGAAACTAGATGAAGAGAGCGAGATTGAGAGAGGGGAGAGCTGAAGAATATGCACTTCCTGGCGGATTTCCTCTTTTCGGCTTTCTCTTTGTCTGCTGTCAGTCGGTGCTATATGTACCTTTAAATGATAAGGATCATTGTACTTATTCCCATATTTTAAACTTTCCTATCTCATGTTCTGAATTATTGCATGAAAAAACATCGAAAGTTTTTTTTTATTTTTATATGATGAAACCGGTTTTGCATGCCTACATGAATATCCGAATTTTTTTTTTTGCATTACGACCTGTTTTTTAACGATATTTTTGCAAAATTATAAATTATATGTACATGTAATACCACATTCATAGTTTCAGACTCTGATCAAATCTCACAAGATTGATCAACAAGGCGGAGGTTTTATTTTGCCCCGTCATATAAATACACATGTAGACATTTGTCGGCCGTCCTAGAAAGCGCTTCGGAGACATTTCTCTCTCTCTTCTCTATCTCTCTTCTCTCTCTCTTCTCTCTCTCTTCTCTCTTCCCTTTCTCTCTCTCTCTCTCTCTTACTTTAATTAAATGGCCATTCGAGAGAGGGTCTCGAATCTGTTGCTTCTACGACAATTCTGTTTTCTCTCTCTCTCTTTCCCAAGCTCCTTTCTCCCTCTTCCCTCTTCGCCTCCATCAAAAAGGCGCTGGGGCTTTCTTTCTATTAGAGATTAGATCGAGAGTCCCCTCCCTGCAGCGAAATGGAAGCTGCAGGCAGGAGAAAAGAGGCTAATTTCGACGAGCTGTCTCGTAAAGGGAAGAAACCCTTCACAAAACACCGTCTCTCCTCTCGACCCCATTTTAGTGCTGACATCAAGAAAGCGGCTAAATTGACAGCGGGAAAAAGAAATAATTTTTATAAATTAAATCTTGAAAAACTAAAGCTTCCGTTGGCCTTCACGCAAGAATTTTTTTTCTGTCCAAATTTTTTTCTTTATAACTTTGTCCTCCCAGCTAACAGAATTCCAGGTGTAGCCTTCTTCGGCTTAGATTTCCCAGCTTTTTCCTATGGAAATTACGTGTATGCTAATTGTTCTTTTTTACACATTAGATGAAGTATTCGTGCGTGTATCTGTATTAATTATATATATATATATCTTTCCGAAGGTTACGGTGGGGGGGGGGGGTTCATGAAAGGGGGGGGGGGGGGAGGGGAGTCTTAAAAAGAGGGCGGGGGAGAAGGGGGGAGGGGGTGTAAGAAGAGTTCCTTGATAATTCTTCCAAATGAAATTCTTCCAATGATAATTCTTCCAAATTTAGAATGATAATTCTTCCAATGATAATTCTTCCAAGGATAATTCTTCCAATGATAATTCTTCCAAATCCAATGATAATTCTTCCAATTATAGAATTTTTTAAAATTTACATATCGGTATTGTTTTCATGTTTGTGACTAATTTTATGGCTCGGAGCAAGCATTCAAGGTTGCATTTCAAGCAAAGTGGGTAAAATACATATCAGGGGAAAAAGGGTGGTCCGAACCGGACTACCCACCCAATTTTTGAGACCCGAAAATTTACATTTCTTACTTACCCACTCTATTTTCTTTGAAAAAAC
>CALZFC010000078.1:955000-1397500 GCA_945643635.1 Allodiplogaster sudhausi
TTCAATCATTCGTCATCATTCCGGTGCCTGGCAACGGAAAGGGAGAGCGAAAGGGAGAGGGAGAGAGTATGATATGGAGAGAGAGAGAGAGAAAGAAGAGAGAGAGAATGAGAGATGGAGTGAGAGTGATTGAGAGAATGAGATAGAGAGAGAAAGAAATAGAGAGAGAGAAAGAGAGAGAGAGATTGAGGGAGGGGAGAGAGATTGAGAGAGAGAGATTGAAAGATTGAAAAGCAACCGCATGACTTTCAACATGCCACTTTGCTCTCTCCAGTTGTACTGCTTCCGGCATGTACTTCAAAGCCGACATTTTGTCTCTGACTATTTTTTTCCATTATATTTTCCAATGTGAACACATTGCAATTCTCATTTCACAATTTTTCCACTCATCTCTTTCTTTATTTTCTCAATCTCCCTCTCCCTCCTTCTCTCTCATTCTCAATCGCTTTCTCTCTCTCCCTGCCTGTCCTTCTCAATCTCTCTCTGTCTGTCTCTCTCTCGTTCTCTCTCTCTCATTGATCAAGCGGTTCAATGACTGCGACACTCTAATAGAAGACAGCTGTTCTTCTTATTCTCTGGAGACTCTCATTTATTGGCTTTTAGCCAACTTGACATTCCCTTCTTTCACAACCTGTTTTTTATATGGCGCCGTCTGGCGCCTGGGCACTAATTTGGCAAAAAGTTGGTCTAATTTACGAACACTCAATTTATTGCTTACAGCTTTACTACCCGTTTACTACTTTTCCAAAGCCATTCCATTTGCTTGGTCAATGTCCGGCCCTTCATTAAAAAAAAAGTCACTGCTACATAGACGAGAGAGAGAGAGAGAGAGGAGAGGAGATAGAAGAGGGGGTGAAAGAGCGAGAGATGAGAGAGATGAGAGAGGAGAGAGAAAGAGCGAGAGAGATGCAAGCGAGCGGAGCCACAAAAAAATGCCGGAAACTTCGCAGAGCCAAACAACCGAGAAATAAGACGAGACAATAAAATACAGAGAGTGGTTGAGTCAATATGGGAATGGAATTTGGAAAAGAAATATGTAGTCCGAGGTTTCTCAATAACCTTTGTCAAGTAAACATGTAGGCAGTACATATTTTGATAAAAAAAGTGTCGAAATATGCAATATACATACAATATGTACTTATGTACGTACATATGCATGATTGCACGAATATTTGTTGTATCACTTTCTTTCTCTCTTTCTCTGCCTTTTTCTTTTCTTTATCTTTCTTTCACTCTTTCTCTTTCTCTCTCTCTCTATCTGTCTCTCTTTCTCTCGTTATCCCTCCTCAATCTGTCTTCCATGATTCCCCTGCCCTCTCATTACCTGGTTGGCCGCTGTCTCGATCTGCAACGGCGATCGCGCCCCTTGCAAAATTCTGATGAGCCTGACGAATTCTGACAGCTCGGATGTACTCTTTTCTCTGTGCACTCTCTACAATTTGCACACTCTCCCCTTCTCTGTCTCTCTCTTCTCGCTATCTCTCTCTCTGTCTCTCTCTCTCTTTCTTTCTCTCGCTATCGCTCTCTCTCTCTACCTCTCTCTCGCTCTCCCCATGCTCATTCACTATTCTCTTCATCCTCCTCACCTATTTGACCTCTCTGTCCGTCACTTTCTCTCTAATCCCTCCGATCCTTTCTTTGTCTCTCTGAACACTCTAAGTATCATGAAATATTTCGCGCACCAAAAGCACTCACGCATACAGTGTCTGTCGATAAGGTAATTTCACGCCGAGACCTGATCATGCCTACTTATCTCTAGATCTCATTACGGATCAACTCTTTGATTCATTCATATGTACTCTTTGTATTAATTTGTTTGCACTCTTTCGAATTCCTCTCTCTATCTCTCTCACTTTTCGCTCTCTCTCTCTCTTTCTCTCTCTCTCTCTCTGTTATTCTTCCGCTCTTTCTCTCTCTGTCTCTCTCTCATTTCCTCTCTGCCACTCTGTCCCTCTCACACTATCTCATTGATGCTGTTCCTTCTTTTTCTCACGATAAGTTTCCTCTCAAGAGAATCTAAAGCAGACGAAAAAGCCATCGCTTCCGGGCGCTGTTCCTTTCACATCTATTCACTTGACTCCCACCAGTCGTTTTTTTCTTTCTCGCCTTCTCTTTTTCTCTGTCATAATTCTCTCGCTCTCTCATTGTCTCTCTCACCCTCTCTCTCTCTCTCTTTCTCTCTCTCTCTCACACTTCTCAACTTCCTCTTTTCTTCATGTTGAGCCTGACTCAAAAAGCGCGCGCCCTCACGGTTGTTTGTTTACGCAGCAACAATTCAAGGAGACGCCTTCTGGCATTCTTTCTTTTTTCTTCTTTGTCAAGCCTTGATGAGAGAGAGAGGCAGAGAAAGAGAGATAGGCAGAGAGAGAGAGAGTTGGGGAGAGAGAGTGAGAGTGTGAGAGAGTGTGAGAGAGTGAGAGAGAGGAAGAGAGAGAGAGAGGCAGAGAGAGGGAGAGAGGGAGAGAGTGAAAGTGTGAGAGTGTGAGAAAGAGGCAGAGAGAGAAAGAGAGAGATAGAGAGAGAAGCGAGAGATAAAAAGATTTAAGGATTAACAGGCAACAGAGTGCGTATCCGTTGCAGATGCTACCAGCAGCTTAGCTCATTCTCTCTTTCTTTTTGAGTCTCCCGCCCGCCAACATTTATGTGCATTTCTCTTCTTCAGTCATCTTTCGTCTGCTCCTTCACATTTCATTAACTTCCTCTCTCTCTCTCTCACTCTCTCTCTCTCTCCCTCTCTCTCTCTGCCTTTCCTTCATTCAAATACCTTTCTTTTCATCTTTCTCTGCTTCTCTCACTTCCTGTCTCTCTCTCTCTTTCTCTCAGAGTTCGCTAGCCTTTTGCCAGAGGGGCAAATCCTTCCGTTCGAGTGAGCCCTGGCAAGAGCAGGCCGATTCAGTCAGCGACTCGCTTACAAGAGAGGAAGTTCTCTATCTCTATGAACATCTCTCTCTCTCTCTCTCTCGCTCGCTCTCTCTCTCTCTCGCTCCCTCTCTCTCTCTCTCGCCGCACTGTCTCCTAGCTTCCTCCATCCCTCTCTCTATCCTATTCATTCTCTCTCTCTTTTTCTTCTTCTCTCACTTCTCAACACTCTCTCGCCTATATCAAACTTACCCTTAGGCGCATGCACACACACGCACGCAAACTTCCATCCTTTGCCCGGCTCTTCCGGACAGTCTGTTCATTGCTCTCTCCCTCTCTCTCTATCTCTCTCTCCCTCGATCTCTCTCTCTCCCTCTCCCTCTCTCTCGCTCTCTCTTTTATCCTTTCTCTCTCTCTCTCTCTTTTCATCTCCCTTACACAATCTAAATGTATTTCTACGGAATCTGTTCTCTCTCACTCTCGACCTCATGGATGCGCCCTCTATACCCATCCACTTATTCGGCCAGGCGTCGTCTTTCCTAACCTCTCCCTCTCTCTCCCTACTCAGCTCTTCTCTCTCCATCTCTCTCTTCACTCTCTTTCTCTTCCACATCCGCACTCTCTATCTCTCTCTCTCTCTCTCTCTTTCTCTCTCTCTCTCTTCCTGCGGCTAAAGAGCCGTTCATAATTCAGTGCATGCCACTCGCAAACGAGTCATGAGCGTGTGCTCTTGACATGCGGCTTCACCATTTCCGTGCAAGCTCGGCATAGCTGCAGAGAGGGAGAGAGAGAAAAAGAGAAAGAGAGAGAAAGAGAGAGAGAGAGAGAGAGAGAGAGGATCTGCCTGAATCAGCAGTACCACTCACACTTCATATCTCATTTGCAGACACAATCATAAGATCAGTTCCTTAGATTGTGTTTCATTGATCCTCCTTTACCACGCATCCTTCTTTGCAATGCTCCTTTAATCGTGGTGTACACATGCGTGACCTGCCACTGGTTGCTGTTGCATTGTTACGGTCTCTTCTCACCCTCCTTCTTGGCATCTCTGCATATTTCTCCGCTCTCTCTCTCTCTTTTTTGCACACTCTTTTGCTGTCTCTCTCTCATTGTCATAATTGATTCTTTTATTTTATTTTTATTTTTTTATTTTTTTTTTGCCATTGATGATGTTTCTAGCGTTCATTGCCACTGCAATTTTAGGTGTAAAATAAAATGCGCACAGAATTAATTATTTTTTCTCCTTTGCCACACGTAAACTCCTGAGCGTTCATTCATTCATTTGCCTGAGATCAATTTTGTTTTTTTTTACAAAATCTTTTCTCCCTCCCTCGTGCGTAAAAAATGCTTGTTTTTTGCCAGTTTGCGGTATTGTTCTATGGATAGCTCTTGCTTTTATTTAGCTCTCTTCCTCTCTCTCTCTCTCTCTCTCTCTCTCTCTCTTTCTGTCTCTCTCACACTCTATTTTGCTCTCACATTTCCTCTCTCTCCTTTTCTCTCTCTCGCTCTCTATCTATCTCTCTCCTCATTTCCTCTCTCTCTCATTTCCTTTCTCTCTCTCCCTCTTTCTCTCTCTCTCTCTCCCTCTCTCTCTTTCTCCCTCTGCCTCTCTCTCTTTTTCTCTTTCTCTCTTTCTCTCTCTCTCTTTCACTCTCTCTCTTTCTCTCTCTCTCTCAACACCCCATACATTCTTTGTTCGCACCAATGCGCCATGAACAACACCAACGAGCACGGCTCATGTTTTTTTTGGCGGATATAAATATTTGCCTCGTTTTCTTTCTTTACGCGACGATCTGAGGTCCTGACCGGAAAGAGAGGAAAACGTGACAGGGAGACCATGAACGTTGTCTAGAATGGAACCGTGAGGGAAGAGTGAGAAAGAGAGAGAGAGAGAGAGAGAGAGAGAGAGAGAGAAAGAGAGAGAGAGAGAGAGATTTAAGCAGAGAAGACAGGCAGACAGGTTTGGAGGAAAAGAAAAGGAAAACAGAAAATAAGTAGAGTGAGGAGAACAAGAAAGAGGGCATTTAAATAGAGAGAGATAGAAAGAGAGAGAAGAGAGAGAGAGGGGAGAGAGAGAACAAGAGAGAGAGAGAGAACGAGAGAGAGAGAGAGAGAGAGAGAGAGAGAGAGAGAGAGATTGTGAGAAGTAAGTTTCGGCTCTTTCTGCCGTAGCCGCAAGTGTACGCGGACGCGGGGCGTGAATGAATGAATGAATGGATGAATGAGTGAGTGAGATGGACTGAATGAATGTCTCTCTCGATGACCAGCCAGGAAACAGGTGGGAGAAGGAGTGGAGAGAGGGGGAGAATAGAGAGAGAGAGAGAGAGAGAGAGAGAGTATGTGAGATAAGTGAGAGAGAGGAAAGAGAGAGAGAGGAAGAGGGAGAGAGGGGCAGAGAAAGCGAAGATAGAGAGAGAGAGGGAAGAATAGAGAGTGAGAGAGAGAGAGAAGCTGAGAGAAGGAGAGAGAGCGAGAGAGGAAAGGATAGGAGAGAGGGGTCGAAGGAAGTGAGAGAGAACAGAATGAGAGTAAGAGAAGTGGAAGACGTGGCAAGTGGACAGACAGTACAACTATGAAGAGGCCTAAGTTGGCTCCCGCTCAACCGGTACTCTGGGATTCCTTCTTATGGTTAGCTACATGCATGCGAGAATTCGGTCACCTTTTATCTACCTAGTATGAATGTAGATACTGACCATGAGACTTGGTGGGGGTTCGAAACGGCTAACAGTGTTTTGACATGAATTACAGTTGATTACAGTTATTGTTCTTCCCCTTTTTAGTTTTCGAAATTTAAAGTTATTATGTTTAAATATTTGACGCAGCAAAAAGTAGATTTAAGTAAATGCAATGAAATATAAATTTGGCGTTTTGGTCGCTGAGATATGTTTCGTTCGTGTTCGCAGTCTGTCTGCCAATTCCACATTGACTACTTTGTTTGCATCGTCTGGTTTTCTTTTTTTCTCTGACCGAATCAAGAGAATGTTTGTTGCGCCACTGTGTATCTACTCGCGATCCTGTTAATGGTAAGTAGCGTCGCGGTACTAAAATTTGAGTTTCCATTTTTATGACTCTCACCAAGTCTTCGCTAATTCTCTCTTCTTCTTTCACTCATACTCTCTCTCTCTTCCCTCTCTTCTCTCTCTCTTTATCTCTCTCTTTATCACTTTTCTAACTCTCTACCTCTTCGTCTCTCCTTCTCTCTTACTCTCTCTCTCTCTCTCTCTCCCTCTCTCTATCTCTCTTTTCCTCTTCCTTCGTGGAATGATGTTTAATTTGTTGACGTTCGAGGAGTACTAGGAGGGGCGGCGCGGGTCAAAGAACTAAAGAGCGGCTACAGCCATCAACACAAACACGCATCATTTGCCATTTTTGTTAGCCACGCCCCTTTTCTTAGCCACGCCTCGTTGTCTAATTTACTCCGGCTCGGCTAATCAGCCATTTCCTCGCATAGCTACCTGTTCGCGATTTTTCTCTCGAAATTTGTAAATTTTATGCTTATACCATTTACTTTACAATTCTGTATTCACGTCAGGTGTTCATTCTCTTTCACTAGCTCTTTATCCATTTACTCTCTCTCACACTCTCTCTCTCTTTCTCTTTCTATCTGTCTTTCACCTCACTCTCTTTTATCTGTCTTTATCACTCTAGCTTTCTCTCTCTCTCTCTCTGTCTCTCCGTCTTCCACCTCTCTCTTTCTCTTTCTCTCTCTAGCTCTCTCTCTCTCTCTCTCTCTCTCTCTCTCTCTCTCTCTCGCCCCTCCTCCTCGTCTTCTTGTTCGCCGAGGAATCAACTGTTGTTGAATGTGCTTTCTTGTTGTGCTATTTGGACACCACACATCGCATGTGAAATAGGAAAAAGTGGAAGAAAATGAAAGAGAGAGAGAGAGAGAGAAAGAGCGAGAGAGAAGAGGAGAGAGAGAGAGACGAAAAAGAATGCAAGAAAAATAAAGGGATTAACAGATATCAAATTACAAAGATACGATAATGACTGTGGTTCGAATCCCAGGAGAATCTTCATCTGTCAGTGTTGTGGCAATCTCTATTATTTATCCGTAAATATAAGAGGAGAAAAAAGATCCAGCACTATAATAAAAATGACAAATATTGTAGCGATAATTCTGACAAGTCTTTACACGCTCTCTTATCCTTATGCGTGGATATTTCCGGCATCACTCCTTAATCATTATTATTATTATTATTTGTTTTCGAATGAATTTTCCGCAGAATTGTTGTTCCACTTGCGTATAGATAATTGCATTTAAAATGATTGAATGATCTTCTTCTAATTCTTTTTCTTTCTTTTCCAGATAATGCGGCGACGACCACCACGTAGTATTCCCGATGAGTTCAGCAGCCATCGTCTCCTCCTCCTCCTGTCAGCATGCTGTCAGTGTCATGACTTTCCTTTCAGTTAATTAGTCTCCATATTTTTGCGATGGTTTCTTTTGTTTTCGAGTAATGCTGTTTACATTTTTGTGACTTAGCTCAATGTTTTTATGGCTGGTGGGAAAGAAAAAGAGAGAGAGAGAAAGAGATAGAGATAGAGATAGAGATAGAGAGAGAGACAGGGAGATAAAGAGAAAGAGAGAGAGAGACAGAGAGACAGAGAGACAGAGAGAGAGAGAGAGAGAGAGAGAGAGAGAGAGAGAGAGAGAGTAAAAACCCGTGTGGCAGGGGTTAATGGGCGCAGAGTGAGCACTCTCTGCCTCCCGGCTCTTTCATCGAGAGGAAGCTCGTTGCATTAGCAGAGAGTGGCGAATGGAGACGGACGTTCAGTCCATCAGAGACCATGTGGCTTTCAACGAGATAGAGAGAGAGAGAGAGAGAGAGAGAGAGAGAGATATTAATCGGCTCGATGCATCGCTAACAGCCTTTGGCTTAGAGAGAGAGAGAGAGAGAGAGAGAGAAGGAGAGAGAGAAGGATAGAGAAAGAGAGAGAGAGGGAAAGAGAGAGATAGAGTGAGAGCGAGAGAGAGAGAGAAAGAGGGAGAGAAAGAGAGAAGGTGAAAATGAGAGAAAAGCAGAACTGAAGGGATCGAGAGAGTGAATAAATATGCAAATTTCATGTTGAAGACGAGAGATTCGCCGGAAGCCTTCATAAGGGTTGTATCCTTTTTGGCATCTTGCCACAAACAACATTCTTTATCCGGAAGGAACACATTAGCGCTGCAAAATCTCCCTCGCTCTCTTTTTACTCTCGTTCTCTATCCCTCTTTTTTCTTCCTCTTTCTCTCTCTCTTTCTCTCTCTATTTACCACTCTCTATTTCTCTCTCTCTCTCTCTCTCGCTCTCTCTCTCTTCGCGCTCGTTCTCTCTCACTATCTCTGCCACTCTCTCTCTCTCTCCCTCTCACTTCTCTCTCTCTCCCTGAACCCTTCGACTGCGTGAAGATGTAATGGGTTTAAAGAAGAGAGAGCGTACTGACGCTCATTAGCTTTTTCCTTAATTTCTGTGTCTTACATTTGAATAAATCTCAGTCTTTCTCTCCCGAACCAAATGGAGTCAACGCAAGACTGCTTTTACGGGATGGAAAGAAAGAGAGAAAGAGAGAGAGAGACGGAAACTGAGACACAAAGGACGAGAGAGTAAGGAAAAGTGAAAGAACGAGCAGAAAAGGCGAGAGAGAGAGACAGAGAGACATAGAGAGAGATAAAAAAAAAGGGGAAGAGGGAACAGAAAGGGCGAGAGAGAGAGAGAGAGAAAAGAGGGAGAGAACAAAAGAGAGGAGAATGAGAAAGAGATACAAAAGAAAAGGTAGCAGCCCAAATGAAGACGTCGAAAAGCCATTGCGAGTGGATGGATGTGGTGAGATTAGCCAAAATGGCCATGGGAACAGCGGCGGGCTGGCGCCTGCTGAAAAGTGGTTCCGTCACGGATTTTATTTCTTTCTCTTTCTCTTCTCTACTTCTCTCTCTATGCATCTCTCTGCCTTCACTCTCATTCACTCTCTGTCTTTATCTCTCTCTCTCTCTCTCTCTCTCTCTCTCTCTTGACCGTCTGGCGCCAGTCTATGAATGACAGTTGAAATTCACCGCTGCTTAGCGCTGGGCAATGAGGAAATGTCTTAAGAAAGGAATAAAATGAAGCGATTGATGGAATTGGCCAGGTAGCAAGAAAGGACGGCGCTCTTTAAATGAGCCAAAATGCACGTTTGAATTGGCGCCTTTTTGCCTGAGACAATTGCGAGAGAGCGTGTGATTTAGAGAGACGTGACTATAATGGTTAGGAAAATTGAAACATATTCCTGTTGAATGCACGAAACTCGACCGTAATCTATTTGAATTTTCTGACAATTCTCCTAACTTCTCTCCAAATCGCAAGCGAATGGCAAATAAAGTGAGTTTTGGCTAGAACAATAATCTACTACATTAAAGGCATTAAAAATGATTTACCAAAAGAAATCCAAATAAAATATTCAACAGTATTCTTGTAGCTTTTTTGGCAATTGTCCAAAATGCTCTCATCGGACGCGTAGTTTAGGATTGTGTGTCTCGTCTCTAATTTCCATGACACTGTAATCCGGTAATGTTCGCGCCCCCTCGCACACCTCAATTGGACCACTGCTCGCGAGGACAGTAATTATTCCCCCTCTGCGTGTGACTTTTGTTGCTGTACACGTGCCAGAGGTCAAGCGGATATTTGTAGCTCTCTCTCTCTCTCTCTCTCTCTCTCTCTCTCTGTCTCTCTCTCTCTCGCTCCCTCTCTCTCTGTCTCTCTCTCTTTCTCTCTCTCTCTCGCTCCCTTTCTCTCTCTCATTCTGTTTCTCCATCTCTCTCTCTCTCTCTCTCTCTCTCTCTCTCTCTCTTTCTCTCTGCTCTCATAATCTACACTATTTCTGTCTCGCTCATTTTGGATTCTTCGCCACTTTGGAGAGATAATCCATGCAGAGGAAGAGAGTCTCCTCATTCATACAAAACCATAGCGGATCTCCGGGGCGTTTTGCCAACCTTGGCATTGACAGCCCTTGGTCAATGACTTTGCTTCTTTCATTCCCGGTCAGCTCGTTCTCTTTCTCTCTTTTTCTCTATTTTTCTCTTTCTCTCTCGCTCTTTCTCTATCTCTCTGTTTCTCTCGCTTTCTTTATCTTTCACTCACTCTCACTCCTTCAGCTAGTGTTCGAAAACATTAAACATCTAGCCTGACAATGAGTTGTCGGGATTGAGGATTTGATGCAAATGTATATGTGAGAAGTGTTTGTGAATACGAAAAAAAAGAACACAAAAGAAGGTAACGAAATGAATCTGAAAAAATTGAAGAATAAAAATGGAAGTATGTATATCTTATACACGTTATTCTTCTCTACTCCTACAGTAATCGCGTGCAGCTCCTCGCCGACTGCGGCAAACGTGGACTTCTTTCTTAAGGAGACACCTCTCGAGCCCCTCGAGCTGCCCGTATGGGAGCCACTTATCTTGCCATGTAAGTGTTCTTTCTTTCTTTTTTTCCCCTGCAATGTTATTTTATTATTACTTTTTTTTATTATAGTTCCTTAATATGGCTGAAATAGATATATTTTTTGTTACATGTATTTCCTTATTACAAAAATAAAATGAAATTATTTTCATTCTTTAGCTGGCGCTTCGACGGCGCTTCTCTGCGAGCCCGTCTTTGCGGGCGACGTCAGCGAAGCGGCGTGGTTCAGGGACGGAGAGCGAATAGCCACGGTGACCAGGTACATACGCTCCTTTCTAACTGCTTCTCATACTTTCCTTTACTTCAACTTTCCTTTTCTACTATCTCTTCTTTTTCTACTCTCTCTCTCTCTCTTTCTTTCTCTCTCTCTCTCTGTCTCTCTGTCTCTCTCTATTCACATTGAAGCAAAACGAACGCGTTATACGCCGGCCGGCCATACCCTTCGTCTCAGCCGGTCGCCGAGGTTGGCTATCTCCTTATCGCCAACATTACTCGTGGTCAGTGTTCGAGCTCAACAATCATTGATTCGTCCACTTTCTTCCCTTCTTTCTTCCACCATTATCCCTTTTTTTCTCTTAATATATCATCGATTTTTCTATTTCCTCCATTTCGTCACCTTTAATTAGTTGTCTCTTAATTTTAGCTGACGACGGCGACTTCCGTTGCGAAGACGTCGCTTCTGGCGCGCGTGGTGACGTCACTCGTCTACGTGTCGCATACGTCGACGCGCTGCCAGCCGATGGCCACATTCGGTACGCACGAGAATTCATTTCTGAAAAAATTCACGAAAACTATTACACACTTTCCACGAAAAAATCTAATGGGCTAACCTTAAGTAGATTTTGCATATTAAAGGAGCTCGAAAGTCAACGCGAAATCTGCTTTGATTTTTCTTTATATCTCGTTTCTCTAGATAATATGTTCTCTACCCGTTAGATTAGGAAAATGGTTCAAAAAAAAAATAATTCAAGATTAATTTTAAACGACTGAGAGCCGTTCCCATGCACAAAAAAGCCGTGCTACCGTATCTTCTTCGTTTTCGTTGCAGGATGTCTCCTCGGCGAGCGACACTCAACGAGCCGCTCCTCCTCCACTGCGCGTCGCCCGACGCGCGACCGACAGCGAGCGTCGCATGGCAACTGGTTTGTGGTTTCTCTTCTTTTTAATTTTCAAATTTCCCGCCCTTTTATTTAAATAAAAATAAATCAATGACTTTTTCTGTAATAGCAAATTCTAAAGTGCATAAAATGAGGTGAAAACTTTTTTCTCTCTTGCATTGTTGTACAAGATAAATTTACGGAAAAATCAATAAATAGTATCTAAATTATTAATAAATAATATTAATAACTAGTATTATGAATACTATACGTAGGTATGTTTATAAATATCTAATTGTGAATAATAAGTCATTTCCCTTCGTTGCAAGCATGGCGAGCCGGTCGCATCTCGTCTCCCCTCTGCTGTCGTCTTCCCGAACGGCACTCTTCTCGTGCCGCGTGCGAGTGCGCGCGCCCTCGGCCGCTTCACATGCGCATGGGCCAACTTTGCTGCGCGGCGCGAGACTCATTTCGTCATTCGAGAGAGTGACGTCATCATGAATGTCTCCGTGCCAAGACGCACCTCCAATTCGAATAATGGCCACGGTGATCTTCATTCGCGCGCTTTCTTAGAAAATTAAAAAAAGTGGTTTTATCTAATCGAATAATTGGCTAATTATCAAACCAGTAATTATTAAAGTTTTATTAAATTCTACATTTTTTTTGAAGTTTTAATAGCAATCAGCCGGTAAAAGTATTACTAGTTGGTAACTATGCATTAATACATGTTTCAGATAGCCAAGCCGAGCTCTCCACATCGTCCTCGTTCTCTGCGACCTCGTCACGCTGCTCTCACTTCTTCCGCGCGAGCGTCTTGTGGTTCCTCGTCGGCTGCTTCTCGACGAGGTAGTTCGCGCTCTGAGTTGGCGCTCTCAACTCGCGCTCTTAGTTCGCGCTCTCTTCATACATCGACTGCCTCGTGCTTCAGCTCGTTCTCACATTCCACTCTTTCATTAAAACAATACAATTTATCTTCTGCATAAATTCATAATATTATTTATTCATTCTTATTCAATTCGTCCAAAATCAGGGTGGCTTTGTAGAATAGACTTTATCTGTTTAACTTTCGCTCTCTCCGTCTCTTTCTCTCCTGTTATCTCTCCTTCTCTCTCTCTTTCTCTCTCTCTCTCTTGCTCTGTCTCTCACGCTCTCTTCAGCTGCGGCGTCCTCGTGTATCTCCTCTGCGCCGTTCTCTGCCTTCGCGGCCAGCCGTCCAACCGTCGTCTGACTCTCCGGCCCTCAATGTTCCTCCGTGCCCACCCGACCCTCGGGCCGGGCTTTCGCAAGCCGATCGCGCCCTTCCCGGACATCTTCATTCCTCCTCCACCCGCCCACGCACCTCCTCCAGACAATCAGAGGCCCGAGGCAGAGAGGAGGCTTCAGGGGGTCTAGGAAGGAGGTTCAGAGGGCTCTAGGAAGCGTTAAGGGGGTCTAGGGGTCTAGGTTGTCTAGGTCGAGCAACAAATAGTTTTGTAAATAAATAAAAAAGTAATGTTGTACTAGTATACATATGTACACTGTTTTCGGATGATGTCACTTAATTTCTCCTATTATTTTGTGCAATCAAATTATGCACAAAACCAAAAGCCCATTTCACAGAAATTCAAGGACCCAAATTTAAGGACTCCAATTAATAGACTAGATCTTCGATCGCTAACGGACATCTCTTCATCGCATTAGCTTTATATTGCCTTCGAAATTGCGTATCTCATCGAATTGTTTGTTTTATTTTATTATTTTTGCTTCAGAATCTCGTTTTCTTCTTCTTTGCAATTATGCATCCACAATTTAGATACTTTTCGGGTTTATCCTCATTTTTTTTTAGCGCAAAGCCGAATAACACATTTTGCTATGCTTTCTTTGTTACTTTTTATACTTTAGAACTTTACACCTTAGCATTAGTATATATTGCCGGGTAATGCCATTTGTCACTCCACTTAAAATCAGCAGCTTTCCAAATGTTTGGCTAACAATTAGCGTATCATCCGCATTTTCTAGCCGTTTTCTTTTCTTTCTTTTTTTTAAAAGAAAACCTTACTCTTTTCTCATTCTGCTTTCCTTTTCGGCTTTCAATCAATTCGTGTGCCTTATTTTTTCCTTAATCCAGGCAAACGAATCAGTTTTTTTTTCATTCACTCTGTCTCTCTACCTCAAGCGAGCCATTACGTAATGCTTTCATTACAAGTGTCATCTTTCTTTTCTAAAATATTCAATTTCATCATTTTTGTAATGTTTTCAAATCTCCTTAAATCTTGCTGCTACGATACCCGAAATGCCAATATTTTCTGTGTAATAATAGGATAGCAATACGGGTTTTGTTTTCTCGCTAGTTTATCAACGAATGCTTTTTCCATGCTTTCATTTTCACAATTTATACCAGAAATGTTCACAATTACACCTACACAATAAATTGTAAGAATATATTTTAGTCTTCGACAAGGCATCCTTAATTTCGATTTATCGGTACACATATAGAGGCAGAAAGAGGGAGAGAGGAGAGAAAGACAGAGAGGCAGGAGAGAGTGAGAGAGAGGGAGGGAAAGAGCGGTACATAGACGTCATCGAAGTGTGCACTTTAAAGACAGAGCACAGACACAATTATATATTCATGTTAGTGAACACGGGACTCAAGATGAAAAATATTTTCTCCCCAGCATGTCTTTTGTTCCTGTAAACGGTTGGTTTAAAAAAAAAACGAATGAATGATCGCTCGTTGTACTCTAGTTTTCTCTTCTTCAATGTCTCTCACTTTCTCTTTTTGTCTTCGTTTCCATATCTATCTCTTTACTGTTTCGTCTACTCTTAAACCTCACTGTGGAGACTTGCGTGAATATTACCCGAACAAGACTCATCATTCGTCTTCTAATAATGGTTACTTTACAAAGTGCTGACATGTGTCTGTATGTGTAAATATGCCGGAGTGTCTGGGAGATGGCGCCCTTTATGATAAATAAAGAAGCAAGCAGCCCCGACGCATGGCGTCTAGGCGGGTGCAAAAGAGGGAGGCCCCGGGACCATCCTTCCGGGAGGCCCGCCCGGCCGGACTGGCGAGCCTGGTAGCATGCCAGGCTCAGCCATCCGGTCATGGACGCCTCGCATTTCAATTCTCGAACATTGGTCGAGTTTATTCATGCCTCTGGCGTTTTAGGGTTCAATTCCCTTTTTCACATAGTATTTCACATGGGTGCTGCGGAACTTGCCGCCTCCCTGCACGGCAAGGCCAGCGGCATATGAGTGACGGTGATGCCTATTCGAAGCTGCACCCTACATTAGGCGGAGTTTCGACTGTAGCAAATAGGAGAGAATCGGTCAATCAATCAATCTATGGGAGGGAGCAATTTCGTGCCTGCGCGTAGGTTCACTTCTCGCAGACAACTGGAATCACCACAAATGTAACATTTTATTCTTTTTTTTATTTTCTCAAAAAAAATTAAAATTACTTCAAAAAGTAATTACAAACATAAATTTTTTATTGTTGACAAACGCGGCCAGTGTCGGGCGCAATGGTCCTTCCGCTAGAAGAATGTTTGGTAGCGGGCGTGCTTCAAAGCATCCTGGTTTGAGGTAGACATTCGATCTGGACAACCGAGAGGTGAGTCCTAAACCCTAAATTTTGGAAAGGCCCCCGCTTAGGCGGGGCCAGCAAATACATTTGAAATATGTCTGAAAAGGATCTCTTATAAGAATTTTGAATACTTCAAAAAGTAATTATAATTTCAAAGCATCTTGGTTTGAGGTAGACATTCGATCTGGACAACCGAGAGGTGAGTCCTAAACCCTAAATTATGGAAAGGCCCCCGCTTAGGCGGGGCCAGCAATTACATTTGAAATATGTCTGAAAAGGATCTCTTATAAGAATTTTGAATATTTCAAAAAGTAATTATAAACATAAATTTTTTATTGTTGACAAACGCGGCCAGTGTCGGGTGCAATGGTCCTTCCGCTAGAAGAATGTTTGGTAGCGGGGGGGGGGTATTTCAAAGCATCTTGGTTTGAGGTAGACATTCGATCTGGACAACCGAGAGGTGAGTCCTAAACCCTAAATTTTGGAAAGGCCCCCGCTTAGGCGGGGCCAGCAATTACATTTGAAATATGTCTGAAAAGGATCTCTTATAAGAATTTTGAATATTTCAAAAAGTAATTATAAACATAAATTTTTTATTGTTGACAAACGCGGCCAGTGTCGGGTGCAATGGTCCTTCCGCTAGAAGAATGTTTGGTAGCGGGCGTGCTTTAAAGCATCTTAGTTTGAGGTAGACATTCGATCTGTACCACCGAGAGGTGTGTCCTTTTCTAACGGCTAAGCTTTGGCGCGGCCAACAATTACATTTGAAATATGTTTTTATTTAATTCGTAAAAGAATGTTTTTAGTATTTCAAAATCAGTTTAAAAAATAAATTTGTGATTGTTGATTAACGCTGCCAGTGTGGACGATCAGGACCAACGAGAGGTGTGCCCTAAACCATAAATTTTGGAAAGGCCCCCGCTTAGGCGGGGCTAGCAATTACATTTGAAATATGTCTGAATTGATCTCTTATCAAAATTTTTGAATATTTCAAAAATTAATTACAAACATACATTTTTTATTGTTGACAAACGCGACCAGTGTCGGGTGCAATAGTCCTTCCGCTAGAAGAATGTTTGGTAGTGGGCGTGCTTTAAAGCATCTTGATTTGAGGTAGACATTCGATCTGGACAACCGAGAGGTGAGTCCTAAACCCTAAATTTTGGAAAGGCCCCCGCTTAGGCGGGGCCAGCAAATACATTTGAAATATGTCTGAATTGATCTCTTATCAAAATTTTTGAATATTTCAAAAATTAATTACAAACATACATTTTTTATTGTTGACAAACGCGACCAGTGTCGGGTGCAATGGTCCTTCCGCTAGAAGAATGTTTGGTAGTGGGCGTGCTTTAAAGCATCTTGATTTGAGGTAGACATTCGATCTGGACAACCGAGAGGTGAGTCCTAAACCCTAAATTTTGGAAAGGCCCCCGCTTAGGCGGGGCCAGCAAATACATTTGAAATATGTCTGAAAAGGATCTCTTATAAGAATTTTGAATACTTCAAAAAGTAATTACAAACATAAATTTTTTATTGTTGACAAACGCGGCCAGTGTCGGGCGCAATGGTCCTTCCGCTAGAAGAATGTTTGGTAGCGGGCGTGCTTCAAAGCATCCTGGTTTGAGGTAGACATTCGATCTGGACAACCGAGAGGTGAGTCCTAAACCCTAAATTTTGGAAAGGCCCCCGCTTAGGCGGGGCCAGCAATTACATTTGAAATATGTCTGAAAAGGATCTCTTATAAGAATTTTGAATATTTCAAAAAGTAATTACAAACATAAATTTTTTATTGTTGACAAACGCGGCCAGTGTCGGGCGCAATGGTCCTTCCGCTAGAAGAATGTTTGGTAGCGGGCGTGCTTCAAAGCATCCTGGTTTGAGGTAGACATTCGATCTGGACAACCGAGAGGTGAGTCCTAAACCCTAAATTTTGGAAAGGCCCCCGCTTAGGCGGGGCCAGCAATTACATTTGAAATATGTCTGAAAAGGATCTCTTATAAGAATTTTGAATACTTCAAAAAGTAATTACAAACATAAATTTTTTATTGTTAACAAACGCGGCCAGTGTCGGGCGCAATGGTCCTTCCGCTAGAAGAATGTTTGGTAGCGGGCGTGCTTTAAAGCATCTTAGTTTGAGGTAGACATTCGATCTGGACAACCGAGAGGTGAGTCCTAAACCATCAATTTTGGAAAGGCCCCCGCTTAGGCGGGGCCAGCAATTACATTTGAAATATGTCTGAAAAGGATCTCTTATAAGAATTTTGAATACTTCAAAAAGTAATTACAAACATAAATTTTTTATTGTTGACAAACGCGGCCAGTGTCGGGTGCAATGGTCCTTCCGCTAGAAGAATGTTTGGTAGCGGGCGTGCTTCAAAGCATCCTGGTTTGAGGTAGACATTCGATCTGGACAACCGAGAGGTGAGTCCTAAACCCTAAATTTTGGAAAGGCCCCCGCTTAGGCGGGGCCAGCAATTACATTTGAAATATGTCTGAAAAGGATCTCTTATAAGAATTTTGAATACTTCAAAAAGTAATTACAAACATAAATTTTTTATTGTTGACAAACGCGGCCAGTGTCGGGCGCAATGGTCCTTCCGCTAGAAGAATGTTTGGTAGCGGGCGTGCTTTAAAGCATCTTAGTTTGAGGTAGACATTCGATCTGGACAACCGAGAGGTGAGTCCTAAACCATAAATTTTGGAAAGGCCCCCGCTTAGGCGTTGCCAGCAATTACATTTGAAATATGTCTGAAAAGGATCTCTTATAAGAATTTTGAATACTTCAAAAAGTAATTACAAACATAAATTTTTTATTGTTGACAAACGCGGCCAGTGTCGGGCGCAATGGTCCTTCCGCTAGAAGAATGTTTGGTAGCGGGCGTGCTTCAAAGCATCCTGGTTTGAGGTAGACATTCGATCTGGACAACCGAGAGGTGAGTCCTAAACCCTAAATTTTGGAAAGGCCCCCGCTTAGGCGGGGCCAGCAATTACATTTGAAATATGTCTGAAAAGGATCTCTTATAAGAATTTTGAATATTTCAAAAAGTAATTACAAACATAAATTTTTTATTGTTGACAAACGCGGCCAGTGTCGGGCGCAATGGTCCTTCCGCTAGAAGAATGTTTGGTAGCGGGCGTGCTTCAAAGCATCCTGGTTTGAGGTAGACATTCGATCTGTACCACCGAGAGGTGTGTCCTTTTCTAACGGCTAAGCTTTGGCGCGGCCAGCAATTACATTTGAAATATGTCTGAAAAGGATCTCTTATAAGAATTTTGAATATTTCAAAAAGTAATTACAAACATAAATTTTTTATTGTTGACAAACGCGGCCAGTGTCGGGCGCAATGGTCCTTCCGCTAGAAGAATGTTTGGTAGCGGGCGTGCTTCAAAGCATCCTGGTTTGAGGTAGACATTCGATCTGGACAACCGAGAGGTGAGTCCTAAACCCTAAATTTTGGAAAGGCCCCCGCTTAGGCGGGGCCAGCAATTACATTTGAAATATGTCTGAAAAGGATCTCTTATAAGAATTTTGAATACTTCAAAAAGTAATTACAAACATAAATTTTTTATTGTTAACAAACGCGGCCAGTGTCGGGCGCAATGGTCCTTCCGCTAGAAGAATGTTTGGTAGCGGGCGTGCTTTAAAGCATCTTAGTTTGAGGTAGACATTCGATCTGGACAACCGAGAGGTGAGTCCTAAACCATCAATTTTGGAAAGGCCCCCGCTTAGGCGGGGCCAGCAATTACATTTGAAATATGTCTGAAAAGGATCTCTTATAAGAATTTTGAATACTTCAAAAAGTAATTACAAACATAAATTTTTTATTGTTGACAAACGCGGCCAGTGTCGGGTGCAATGGTCCTTCCGCTAGAAGAATGTTTGGTAGCGGGCGTGCTTCAAAGCATCCTGGTTTGAGGTAGACATTCGATCTGGACAACCGAGAGGTGAGTCCTAAACCCTAAATTTTGGAAAGGCCCCCGCTTAGGCGGGGCCAGCAATTACATTTGAAATATGTCTGAAAAGGATCTCTTATAAGAATTTTGAATACTTCAAAAAGTAATTACAAACATAAATTTTTTATTGTTGACAAACGCGGCCAGTGTCGGGCGCAATGGTCCTTCCGCTAGAAGAATGTTTGGTAGCGGGCGTGCTTTAAAGCATCTTAGTTTGAGGTAGACATTCGATCTGGACAACCGAGAGGTGAGTCCTAAACCATAAATTTTGGAAAGGCCCCCGCTTAGGCGTTGCCAGCAATTACATTTGAAATATGTCTGAAAAGGATCTCTTATAAGAATTTTGAATACTTCAAAAAGTAATTACAAACATAAATTTTTTATTGTTAACAAACGCGGCCAGTGTCGGGCGCAATGGTCCTTCCGCTAGAAGAATGTTTGGTAGAGGGCGTGCTTTAAAGCATCTTAGTTTGAGGTAGACATTCGATCTGGACAACCGAGAGGTGAGTCCTAAACCATCAATTTTGGAAAGGCCCCCGCTTAGGCGGGGCCAGCAATTACATTTGAAATATGTCTGAAAAGGATCTCTTATAAGAATTTTGAATACTTCAAAAAGTAATTACAAACATAAATTTTTTATTGTTGACAAACGCGGCCAGTGTCGGGCGCAATGGTCCTTCCGCTAGAAGAATGTTTGGTAGCGGGCGTGCTTCAAAGCATCCTGGTTTGAGGTAGACATTCGATCTGGACAACCGAGAGGTGAGTCCTAAACCCTAAATTTTGGAAACCCCCCCCCGGTTAGGCGGGGCCAGCAATTACATTTGAAATATGTCTGAAAAGGATCTCTTATAAGAATTTTGAATATTTCAAAAAGTAATTACAAACATAAATTTTTTATTGTTGACAAACGCGGCCAGTGTCGGGCGCAATGGTCCTTCCGCTAGAAGAATGTTTGGTAGCGGGCGTGCTTCAAAGCATCCTGGTTTGAGGTAGACATTCGATCTGGACAACCGAGAGGTGAGTCCTAAACCCTAAATTTTGGAAACCCCCCCCGGTTAGGCGGGGCCAGCAATTACATTTGAAATATGTCTGAAAAGGATCTCTTATAAGAATTTTGAATACTTCAAAAAGTAATTACAAACATAAATTTTTTATTGTTGACAAACGCGGCCAGTGTCGGGTGCAATGGTCCTTCCGCTAGAAGAATGTTTGGTAGCGGGCGTGCTTCAAAGCATCCTGGTTTGAGGTAGACATTCGATCTGGACAACCGAGAGGTGAGTCCTAAACCCTAAATTTTGGAAAGGCCCCCGCTTAGGCGGGGCCAGCAATTACATTTGAAATATGTCTGAAAAGGATCTCTTATAAGAATTTTGAATACTTCAAAAAGTAATTACAAACATAAATTTTTTATTGTTGACAAACGCGGCCAGTGTCGGGCGCAATGGTCCTTCCGCTAGAAGAATGTTTGGTAGCGGGCGTGCTTTAAAGCATCTTAGTTTGAGGTAGACATTCGATCTGGACAACCGAGAGGTGAGTCCTAAACCATAAATTTTGGAAAGGCCCCCGCTTAGGCGTTGCCAGCAATTACATTTGAAATATGTCTGAAAAGGATCTCTTATAAGAATTTTGAATACTTCAAAAAGTAATTACAAACATAAATTTTTTATTGTTAACAAACGCGGCCAGTGTCGGGCGCAATGGTCCTTCCGCTAGAAGAATGTTTGGTAGAGGGCGTGCTTTAAAGCATCTTAGTTTGAGGTAGACATTCGATCTGGACAACCGAGAGGTGAGTCCTAAACCATCAATTTTGGAAAGGCCCCCGCTTAGGCGGGGCCAGCAATTACATTTGAAATATGTCTGAAAAGGATCTCTTATAAGAATTTTGAATACTTCAAAAAGTAATTACAAACATAAATTTTTTATTGTTGACAAACGCGGCCAGTGTCGGGCGCAATGGTCCTTCCGCTAGAAGAATGTTTGGTAGCGGGCGTGCTTCAAAGCATCCTGGTTTGAGGTAGACATTCGATCTGGACAACCGAGAGGTGAGTCCTAAACCCTAAATTTTGGAAACCCCCCCCGGTTAGGCGGGGCCAGCAATTACATTTGAAATATGTCTGAAAAGGATCTCTTATAAGAATTTTGAATATTTCAAAAAGTAATTACAAACATAAATTTTTTATTGTTGACAAACGCGGCCAGTGTCGGGCGCAATGGTCCTTCCGCTAGAAGAATGTTTGGTAGCGGGCGTGCTTCAAAGCATCCTGGTTTGAGGTAGACATTCGATCTGGACAACCGAGAGGTGAGTCATAAACCCTAAATTTTGGAAAGGCCCCGCTTAGGCGGGGCCAGCAATTACATTTGAAATATGTCTGAAAAGGATCTCTTATAAGAATTTTGAATACTTCAAAAAGTAATTACAAACATAAATTTTTTATTGTTGACAAACGCGGCCAGTGTCGGGTGCAATGGTCCTTCCGCTAGAAGAATGTTTGGTAGCGGGCGTGCTTCAAAGCATCCTGGTTTGAGGTAGACATTCGATCTGGACAACCGAGAGGTGAGTCCTAAACCCTAAATTTTGGAAAGGCCCCCGCTTAGGCGGGGCCAGCAATTACATTTGAAATATGTCTGAAAAGGATCTCTTATAAGAATTTTGAATACTTCAAAAAGTAATTACAAACATAAATTTTTTATTGTTGACAAACGCGGCCAGTGTCGGGCGCAATGGTCCTTCCGCTAGAAGAATGTTTGGTAGCGGGCGTGCTTTAAAGCATCTTAGTTTGAGGTAGACATTCGATCTGGACAACCGAGAGGTGAGTCCTAAACCATAAATTTTGGAAAGGCCCCCGCTTAGGCGTTGCCAGCAATTACATTTGAAATATGTCTGAAAAGGATCTCTTATAAGAATTTTGAATACTTCAAAAAGTAATTACAAACATAAATTTTTTATTGTTAACAAACGCGGCCAGTGTCGGGCGCAATGGTCCTTCCGCTAGAAGAATGTTTGGTAGAGGGCGTGCTTTAAAGCATCTTAGTTTGAGGTAGACATTCGATCTGGACAACCGAGAGGTGAGTCCTAAACCATCAATTTTGGAAAGGCCCCCGCTTAGGCGGGGCCAGCAATTACATTTGAAATATGTCTGAAAAGGATCTCTTATAAGAATTTTGAATACTTCAAAAAGTAATTACAAACATAAATTTTTTATTCTTGACAAACGCGGCCAGTGTCGGGCGCAATGGTCCTTCCGCTAGAAGAATGTTTGGTAGCGGGCGTGCTTTAAAGCATCTTAGTTTGAGGTAGACATTCGATCTGGACAACCGAGAGGTGAGTCCTAAACCATAAATTTTGGAAAGGCCCCCGCTTAGGCGTTGCCAGCAATTACATTTGAAATATGTCTGAAAAGGATCTCTTATAAGAATTTTGAATACTTCAAAAAGTAATTACAAACATAAATTTTTTATTGTTAACAAACGCGGCCAGTGTCGGGCGCAATGGTCCTTCCGCTAGAAGAATGTTTGGTAGAGGGCGTGCTTTAAAGCATCTTAGTTTGAGGTAGACATTCGATCTGGACAACCGAGAGGTGAGTCCTAAACCATCAATTTTGGAAAGGCCCCCGCTTAGGCGGGGCCAGCAATTACATTTGAAATATGTCTGAAAAGGATCTCTTATAAGAATTTTGAATACTTCAAAAAGTAATTACAAACATAAATTTTTTATTCTTGACAAACGCGGCCAGTGTCGGGCGCAATGGTCCTTCCGCTAGAAGAATGTTTGGTAGCGGGCGTGCTTCAAAGCATCCTGGTTTGAGGTAGACATTCGATCTGGACAACCGAGAGGTGAGTCCTAAACCCTAAATTTTGGAAAGGCCCCCGCTTAGGCGGGGCCAGCAATTACATTTGAAATATGTCTGAAAAGGATCTCTTATAAGAATTTTGAATATTTCAAAAAGTAATTACAAACATAAATTTTTTATTGTTGACAAACGCGGCCAGTGTCGGGCGCAATGGTCCTTCCGCTAGAAGAATGTTTGGTAGCGGGCGTGCTTCAAAGCATCCTGGTTTGAGGTAGACATTCGATCTGGACAACTGAGAGGTGAGTCCTAAACCCTAAATTTTGGAAAGGCCCCCGCTTAGGCGGGGCCAGCAATTACATTTGAAATATGTCTGAAAAGGATCTCTTATAAGAATTTTGAATATTTCAAAAAGTAATTACAAACATAAATTTTTTATTGTTGACAAACGCGGCCAGTGTCGGGCGCAATGGTCCTTCCGCTAGAAGAATGTTTGGTAGCGGGCGTGCTTCAAAGCATCCTGGTTTGAGGTAGACATTCGATCTGGACAACCGAGAGGTGAGTCCTAAACCCTAAATTTTGGAAAGGCCCCCGCTTAGGCGGGGCCAGCAATTACATTTGAAATATGTCTGAAAAGGATCTCTTATAAGAATTTTGAATACTTCAAAAAGTAATTACAAACATAAATTTTTTATTGTTGACAAACGCGGCCAGTGTCGGGCGCAATGGTCCTTCCGCTAGAAGAATGTTTGGTAGCGGGCGTGCTTTAAAGTATCTTAGTTTGAGGTAGACATTCGATCTGGACAACTGAGAGGTGAGTCCTAAACCCTAAATTTTGGAAAGGCCCCCGCTTAGGCGGGGCCAGCAATTACATTTGAAATATGTCTGAAAAGGATCTCTTATAAGAATTTTGAATATTTCAAAAAGTAATTACAAACATAAATTTTTTATTGTTGACAAACGCGGCCAGTGTCGGGCGCAATGGTCCTTCCGCTAGAAGAATGTTTGGTAGCGGGCGTGCTTCAAAGCATCCTGGTTTGAGGTAGACATTCGATCTGGACAACCGAGAGGTGAGTCCTAAACCCTAAATTTTGGAAAGGCCCCCGCTTAGGCGGGGCCAGCAATTACATTTGAAATATGTCTGAAAAGGATCTCTTATAAGAATTTTGAATACTTCAAAAAGTAATTACAAACATAAATTTTTTATTGTTGACAAACGCGGCCAGTGTCGGGCGCAATGGTCCTTCCGCTAGAAGAATGTTTGGTAGCGGGCGTGCTTTAAAGCATCTTAGTTTGAGGTAGACATTCGATCTGGACAACCGAGAGGTGAGTCCTAAACCATAAATTTTGGAAAGGCCCCCGCTTAGGCGTTGCCAGCAATTACATTTGAAATATGTCTGAAAAGGATCTCTTATAAGAATTTTGAATACTTCAAAAAGTAATTACAAACATAAATTTTTTATTGTTAACAAACGCGGCCAGTGTCCGGCGCAATGGTCCTTCCGCTAGAAGAATGTTTGGTAGCGGGCGTGCTTTAAAGCATCTTAGTTTGAGGTAGACATTCGATCTGGACAACCGAGAGGTGAGTCCTAAACCCTAAATTTTGGAAAGGCCCCCGCTTAGGCGGGGCCAGCAATTACATTTGAAATATGTCTGAATTGATCTCTTATCAAAATTTTTGAATATTTCAAAAATTAATTACAAACATACATTTTTTATTGTTGACAAACGCGACCTGTGTCGGGTGCAATGGTCCTTCCGCTAGAAGAATGTTTGGTAGTGGGCGTGCTTTAAAGCATCTTGATTTGAGGTAGACATTCGATCTGGACAACCGAGAGGTGAGTCCTAAACCCTAAATTTTGGAAAGGCCCCCGCTTAGGCGGGGCCAGCAATTACATTTGAAATATGTCTGAAAAGGATCTCTTATAAGAATTTTGAATACTTCAAAAAGTAATTACAAACATAAATTTTTTATTGTTGACAAACGCGGCCAGTGTCGGGCGCAATGGTCCTTCCGCTAGAAGAATGTTTGGTAGCGGGCGTGCTTCAAAGCATCCTGGTTTGAGGTAGACATTCGATCTGGACAACCGAGAGGTGAGTCCTAAACCATAAATTTTGGAAAGGCCCCCGCTTAGGCGGGGCCAGCAATTACATTTGAAATATGTCTGAAAAGGATCTCTTATAAGAATTTTGAATACTTCAAAAAGTAATTACAAACATAAATTTTTTATTGTTAACAAACGCGGCCAGTGTCCGGCGCAATGGTCCTTCCGCTAGAAGAATGTTTGGTAGCGGGCGTGCTTTAAAGCATCTTAGTTTGAGGTAGACATTCGATCTGGACAACCGAGAGGTGAGTCCTAAACCATCAATTTTGGAAAGGCCCCCGCTTAGGCGGGGCCAGCAATTACATTTGAAATATGTCTGAAAAGGATCTCTTATAAGAATTTTGAATACTTCAAAAAGTAATTACAAACATAAATTTTTTATTGTTGACAAACGCGGCCAGTGTCGGGCGCAATGGTCCTTCCGCTAGAAGAATGTTTGGTAGCGGGCGTGCTTCAAAGCATCCTGGTTTGAGGTAGACATTCGATCTGGACAACCGAGAGGTGAGTCCTAAACCCTAAATTTTGGAAAGGCCCCCGCTTAGGCGGGGCCAGCAAATACATTTGAAATATGTCTGAAAAGGATCTCTTATAAGAATTTTGAATACTTCAAAAAGTAATTACAAACATAAATTTTTTATTGTTGACAAACGCGGCCAGTGTCGGGCGCAATGGTCCTTCCGCTAGAAGAATGTTTGGTAGCGGGCGTGCTTCAAAGCATCCTGGTTTGAGGTAGACATTCGATCTGGACAACCGAGAGGTGAGTCCTAAACCCTAAATTTTGGAAAGGCCCCCGCTTAGGCGGGGCCAGCAATTACATTTGAAATATGTCTGAAAAGGATCTCTTATAAGAATTTTGAATACTTCAAAAAGTAATGACAAACATAAATTTTTTATTGTTGACAAACGCGGCCAGTGTCGGGCGCAATGGTCCTTCCGCTAGAAGAATGTTTGGTAGCGGGCGTGCTTCAAAGCATCCTGGTTTGAGGTAGACATTCGATCTGGACAACCGAGAGGTGAGTCCTAAACCCTAAATTTTGGAAAGGCCCCCGCTTAGACGGGGCCAGCAATTACATTTGAAATATGTCTGAATTGATCTCTTATCAAAATTTTGAATATTTCAAAAATTAATTACAAACATACATTTTTTATTGTTGACAAACGCGACCTGTGTCGGGTGCAATGGTCCTTCCGCTAGAAGAATGTTTGGTAGTGGGCGTGCTTTAAAGCATCTTGATTTGAGGTAGACATTCGATCTGGACAACCGAGAGGTGAGTCCTAAACCCTAAATTTTGGAAAGGCCCCCGCTTAGGCGGGGCCAGCAAATTACATTTGAAATATGTCTGAAAAGGATCTCTTATAAGAATTTTGAATACTTCAAAAAGTAATTACAAACATAAATTTTTTATTGTTGACAAACGCGGCCAGTGTCGGGCGCAATGGTCCTTCCGCTAGAAGAATGTTTGGTAGCGGGCGTGCTTCAAAGCATCCTGGTTTGAGGTAGACATTCGATCTGGACAACCGAGAGGTGAGTCCTAAACCATAAATTTTGGAAAGGCCCCCGCTTAGGCGGGGCCAGCAATTACATTTGAAATATGTCTGAAAAGGATCTCTTATAAGAATTTTGAATACTTCAAAAAGTAATTACAAACATAAATTTTTTATTGTTGACAAACGCGGCCAGTGTCGGGCGCAATGGTCCTTCCGCTAGAAGAATGTTTGGTAGCGGGCGTGCTTCAAAGCATCCTGGTTTGAGGTAGACATTCGATCTGGACAACCGAGAGGTGAGTCCTAAACCCTAAATTTTGGAAAGGCCCCCGCTTAGGCGGGGCCAGCAATTACATTTGAAATATGTCTGAAAAGGATCTCTTATAAGAATTTTGAATATTTCAAAAAGTAATTACAAACATAAATTTTTTATTGTTGACAAACGCGGCCAGTGTCGGGCGCAATGGTCCTTCCGCTAGAAGAATGGTTGGTAGCGGGCGTGCTTCAAAGCATCCTGGTTTGAGGTAGACATTCGATCTGGACAACCGAGAGGTGAGTCCTAAACCCTAAATTTTGGAAAGGCCCCCGCTTAGGCGGGGCCAGCAATTACATTTGAAATATGTCTGAAAAGGATCTCTTATAAGAATTTTGAATACTTCAAAAAGTAATTACAAACATAAATTTTTTATTGTTAACAAACGCGGCCAGTGTCGGGCGCAATGGTCCTTCCGCTAGAAGAATGTTTGGTAGCGGGCGTGCTTTAAAGCATCTTAGTTTGAGGTAGACATTCGATCTGGACAACCGAGAGGTGAGTCCTAAACCATCAATTTTGGAAAGGCCCCCGCTTAGGCGGGGCCAGCAATTACATTTGAAATATGTCTGAAAAGGATCTCTTATAAGAATTTTGAATACTTCAAAAAGTAATTACAAACATAAATTTTTTATTGTTGACAAACGCGGCCAGTGTCGGGCGCAATGGTCCTTCCGCTAGAAGAATGTTTGGTAGCGGGCGTGCTTTAAAGCATCTTAGTTTGAGGTAGACATTCGATCTGGACAACCGAGAGGTGAGTCCTAAACCATAAATTTTGGAAAGGCCCCCGCTTAGGCGTTGCCAGCAATTACATTTGAAATATGTCTGAAAAGGATCTCTTATAAGAATTTTGAATACTTCAAAAAGTAATTACAAACATAAATTTTTTATTGTTAACAAACGCGGCCAGTGTCGGGCGCAATGGTCCTTCCGCTAGAAGAATGTTTGGTAGAGGGCGTGCTTTAAAGCATCTTAGTTTGAGGTAGACATTCGATCTGGACAACCGAGAGGTGAGTCCTAAACCATCAATTTTGGAAAGGCCCCCGCTTAGGCGGGGCCAGCAATTACATTTGAAATATGTCTGAAAAGGATCTCTTATAAGAATTTTGAATACTTCAAAAAGTAATTACAAACATAAATTTTTTATTGTTGACAAACGCGGCCAGTGTCGGGCGCAATGGTCCTTCCGCTAGAAGAATGTTTGGTAGCGGGCGTGCTTTAAAGCATCTTAGTTTGAGGTAGACATTCGATCTGGACAACCGAGAGGTGAGTCCTAAACCATAAATTTTGGAAAGGCCCCCGCTTAGGCGTTGCCAGCAATTACATTTGAAATATGTCTGAAAAGGATCTCTTATAAGAATTTTGAATACTTCAAAAAGTAATTACAAACATAAATTTTTTATTGTTAACAAACGCGGCCAGTGTCGGGCGCAATGGTCCTTCCGCTAGAAGAATGTTTGGTAGAGGGCGTGCTTTAAAGCATCTTAGTTTGAGGTAGACATTCGATCTGGACAACCGAGAGGTGAGTCCTAAACCATCAATTTTGGAAAGGCCCCCGCTTAGGCGGGGCCAGCAATTACATTTGAAATATGTCTGAAAAGGATCTCTTATAAGAATTTTGAATACTTCAAAAAGTAATTACAAACATAAATTTTTTATTGTTGACAAACGCGGCCAGTGTCGGGCGCAATGGTCCTTCCGCTAGAAGAATGTTTGGTAGCGGGCGTGCTTCAAAGCATCCTGGTTTGAGGTAGACATTCGATCTGGACAACCGAGAGGTGAGTCCTAAACCCTAAATTTTGGAAAGGCCCCCGGTTAGGCGGGGCCAGCAATTACATTTGAAATATGTCTGAAAAGGATCTCTTATAAGAATTTTGAATATTTCAAAAAGTAATTACAAACATAAATTTTTTATTGTTGACAAACGCGGCCAGTGTCGGGCGCAATGGTCCTTCCGCTAGAAGAATGTTTGGTAGCGGGCGTGCTTCAAAGCATCCTGGTTTGAGGTAGACATTCGATCTGGACAACCGAGAGGTGAGTCATAAACCCTAAATTTTGGAAAGGCCCCCGCTTAGGCGGGGCCAGCAATTACATTTGAAATATGTCTGAAAAGGATCTCTTATAAGAATTTTGAATACTTCAAAAAGTAATTACAAACATAAATTTTTTATTGTTGACAAACGCGGCCAGTGTCGGGTGCAATGGTCCTTCCGCTAGAAGAATGTTTGGTAGCGGGCGTGCTTCAAAGCATCCTGGTTTGAGGTAGACATTCGATCTGGACAACCGAGAGGTGAGTCCTAAACCCTAAATTTTGGAAAGGCCCCCCGCAATGGTCCTTCCGCTAGAAGAATGTTTGGTAGCGGGCGTGCTTTAAAGCATCTTAGTTTGAGGTAGACATTCGATCTGGACAACCGAGAGGTGAGTCCTAAACCATAAATTTTGGAAAGGCCCCCGCTTAGGCGTTGCCAGCAATTACATTTGAAATATGTCTGAAAAGGATCTCTTATAAGAATTTTGAATACTTCAAAAAGTAATTACAAACATAAATTTTTTATTGTTAACAAACGCGGCCAGTGTCGGGCGCAATGGTCCTTCCGCTAGAAGAATGTTTGGTAGAGGGCGTGCTTTAAAGCATCTTAGTTTGAGGTAGACATTCGATCTGGACAACCGAGAGGTGAGTCCTAAACCATCAATTTTGGAAAGGCCCCCGCTTAGGCGGGGCCAGCAATTACATTTGAAATATGTCTGAAAAGGATCTCTTATAAGAATTTTGAATACTTCAAAAAGTAATTACAAACATAAATTTTTTATTCTTGACAAACGCGGCCAGTGTCGGGCGCAATGGTCCTTCCGCTAGAAGAATGTTTGGTAGCGGGCGTGCTTCAAAGCATCCTGGTTTGAGGTAGACATTCGATCTGGACAACCGAGAGGTGAGTCCTAAACCCTAAATTTTGGAAAGGCCCCCGCTTAGGCGGGGCCAGCAATTACATTTGAAATATGTCTGAAAAGGATCTCTTATAAGAATTTTGAATATTTCAAAAAGTAATTACAAACATAAATTTTTTATTGTTGACAAACGCGGCCAGTGTCGGGCGCAATGGTCCTTCCGCTAGAAGAATGTTTGGTAGCGGGCGTGCTTCAAAGCATCCTGGTTTGAGGTAGACATTCGATCTGGACAACTGAGAGGTGAGTCCTAAACCCTAAATTTTGGAAAGGCCCCCGCTTAGGCGGGGCCAGCAATTACATTTGAAATATGTCTGAAAAGGATCTCTTATAAGAATTTTGAATATTTCAAAAAGTAATTACAAACATAAATTTTTTATTGTTGACAAACGCGGCCAGTGTCGGGCGCAATGGTCCTTCCGCTAGAAGAATGTTTGGTAGCGGGCGTGCTTCAAAGCATCCTGGTTTGAGGTAGACATTCGATCTGGACAACCGAGAGGTGAGTCCTAAACCCTAAATTTTGGAAAGGCCCCCGCTTAGGCGGGGCCAGCAATTACATTTGAAATATGTCTGAAAAGGATCTCTTATAAGAATTTTGAATACTTCAAAAAGTAATTACAAACATAAATTTTTTATTGTTGACAAACGCGGCCAGTGTCGGGCGCAATGGTCCTTCCGCTAGAAGAATGTTTGGTAGCGGGCGTGCTTTAAAGCATCTTAGTTTGAGGTAGACATTCGATCTGGACAACTGAGAGGTGAGTCCTAAACCCTAAATTTTGGAAAGGCCCCCGCTTAGGCGGGGCCAGCAATTACATTTGAAATATGTCTGAAAAGGATCTCTTATAAGAATTTTGAATATTTCAAAAAGTAATTACAAACATAAATTTTTTATTGTTGACAAACGCGGCCAGTGTCGGGCGCAATGGTCCTTCCGCTAGAAGAATGTTTGGTAGCGGGCGTGCTTCAAAGCATCCTGGTTTGAGGTAGACATTCGATCTGGACAACCGAGAGGTGAGTCCTAAACCCTAAATTTTGGAAAGGCCCCCGCTTAGGCGGGGCCAGCAATTACATTTGAAATATGTCTGAAAAGGATCTCTTATAAGAATTTTGAATACTTCAAAAAGTAATTACAAACATAAATTTTTTATTGTTGACAAACGCGGCCAGTGTCGGGCGCAATGGTCCTTCCGCTAGAAGAATGTTTGGTAGCGGGCGTGCTTTAAAGCATCTTAGTTTGAGGTAGACATTCGATCTGGACAACCGAGAGGTGAGTCCTAAACCATAAATTTTGGAAAGGCCCCCGCTTAGGCGTTGCCAGCAATTACATTTGAAATATGTCTGAAAAGGATCTCTTATAAGAATTTTGAATACTTCAAAAAGTAATTACAAACATAAATTTTTTATTGTTAACAAACGCGGCCAGTGTCCGGCGCAATGGTCCTTCCGCTAGAAGAATGTTTGGTAGCGGGCGTGCTTTAAAGCATCTTAGTTTGAGGTAGACATTCGATCTGGACAACCGAGAGGTGAGTCCTAAACCATCAATTTTGGAAAGGCCCCCGCTTAGGCGGGGCCAGCAATTACATTTGAAATATGTCTGAAAAGGATCTCTTATAAGAATTTTGAATACTTCAAAAAGTAATTACAAACATAAATTTTTTATTGTTGACAAACGCGGCCAGTGTCGGGCGCAATGGTCCTTCCGCTAGAAGAATGTTTGGTAGCGGGCGTGCTTCAAAGCATCCTGGTTTGAGGTAGACATTCGATCTGGACAACCGAGAGGTGAGTCCTAAACCCTAAATTTTGGAAAGGCCCCCGCTTAGGCGGGGCCAGCAAATACATTTGAAATATGTCTGAAAAGGATCTCTTATAAGAATTTTGAATACTTCAAAAAGTAATTACAAACATAAATTTTTTATTGTTGACAAACGCGGCCAGTGTCGGGCGCAATGGTCCTTCCGCTAGAAGAATGTTTGGTAGCGGGCGTGCTTCAAAGCATCCTGGTTTGAGGTAGACATTCGATCTGGACAACCGAGAGGTGAGTCCTAAACCCTAAATTTTGGAAAGGCCCCCGCTTAGGCGGGGCCAGCAATTACATTTGAAATATGTCTGAAAAGGATCTCTTATAAGAATTTTGAATACTTCAAAAAGTAATGACAAACATAAATTTTTTATTGTTGACAAACGCGGCCAGTGTCGGGCGCAATGGTCCTTCCGCTAGAAGAATGTTTGGTAGCGGGCGTGCTTCAAAGCATCCTGGTTTGAGGTAGACATTCGATCTGGACAACCGAGAGGTGAGTCCTAAACCCTAAATTTTGGAAAGGCCCCCGCTTAGGCGGGGCCAGCAATTACATTTGAAATATGTCTGAATTGATCTCTTATCAAAATTTTTGAATATTTCAAAAATTAATTACAAACATACATTTTTATTGTTGACAAACGCGACCTGTGTCGGGTGCAATGGTCCTTCCGCTAGAAGAATGTTTGGTAGTGGGCGTGCTTTAAAGCATCTTGATTTGAGGTAGACATTCGATCTGGACAACCGAGAGGTGAGTCCTAAACCCTAAATTTTGGAAAGGCCCCCGCTTAGGCGGGGCCAGCAATTACATTTGAAATATGTCTGAAAAGGATCTCTTATAAGAATTTTGAATACTTCAAAAAGTAATTACAAACATAAATTTTTTATTGTTGACAAACGCGGCCAGTGTCGGGCGCAATGGTCCTTCCGCTAGAAGAATGTTTGGTAGCGGGCGTGCTTCAAAGCATCCTGGTTTGAGGTAGACATTCGATCTGGACAACCGAGAGGTGAGTCCTAAACCCTAAATTTTGGAAAGGCCCCCGCTTAGGCGGGGCCAGCAATTACATTTGAAATATGTCTGAAAAGGATCTCTTATAAGAATTTTGAATACTTCAAAAAGTAATTACAAACATAAATTTTTTATTGTTGACAAACGCGGCCAGTGTCGGGCGCAATGGTCCTTCCGCTAGAAGAATGTTTGGTAGCGGGCGTGCTTCAAAGCATCCTGGTTTGAGGTAGACATTCGATCTGGACAACCGAGAGGTGAGTCCTAAACCCTAAATTTTGGAAAGGCCCCCGCTTAGGCGGGGCCAGCAATTACATTTGAAATATGTCTGAAAAGGATCTCTTATAAGAATTTTGAATATTTCAAAAAGTAATTACAAACATAAATTTTTTATTGTTGACAAACGCGGCCAGTGTCGGGCGCAATGGTCCTTCCGCTAGAAGAATGTTTGGTAGCGGGCGTGCTTTAAAGCATCTTAGTTTGAGGTAGACATTCGATCTGGACAACCGAGAGGTGAGTCCTAAACCATAAATTTTGGAAAGGCCCCCGCTTAGGCGTTGCCAGCAATTACATTTGAAATATGTCTGAAAAGGATCTCTTATAAGAATTTTGAATACTTCAAAAAGTAATTACAAACATAAATTTTTTATTGTTAACAAACGCGGCCAGTGTCGGGCGCAATGGTCCTTCCGCTAGAAGAATGTTTGGTAGCGGGCGTGCTTTAAAGCATCTTAGTTTGAGGTAGACATTCGATCTGGACCACCGAGAGGTGTGTCCTTTTCTAACGGCTAAGCTTTGGCGCGGCCAACAATTACATTTGAAATATGTTTTTATTTAATTCGTAAAAGAATGTTTTTAGTATTTCAAAATCAGTTTAAAAAATAAATTTGTGATTGTTGATTAACGCTGCCAGTGTGGACGATCTGGACCAACGAGAGGTGTGTCCTAAACCATAAATTTTGAAAAGGCCCCCGGTTAGGCGGGGCTAGCAATTACATTTGAAATATGTCTGAATTGATCTCTTATCAAAATTTTTGAATATTTCAAAAATTAATTACAAACATACATTTTTTATTGTTGACAAACGCGACCAGTGTCGGGTGCAATGGTCCTTCCGCTAGAAGAATGTTTGGTAGTGGGCGTGCTTTAAAGCATCTTGATTTGAGGTAGACATTCGATCTGGACAACCGAGAGGTGAGTCCTAAACCCTAAATTTTGGAAAGGCCCCCGCTTAGGCGGGGCCAGCAATTACATTTGAAATATGTCTGAAAAGGATCTCTTATAAGAATTTTGAATATTTCAAAAAGTAATTACAAACATAAATTTTTTATTGTTGACAAACGCGGCCAGTGTCGGTTGCAATGGTCCTTCCGCTAGAAGAATGTTTGGTAGCGGGCGTGCTTTAAAGCATCTTAGTTTGAGGTAGACATTCGATCTGGACCACCGAGAGGTGTGTCCTTTTCTAACGGCTAAGCTTTGGCGCGGCCAACAATTACATTTGAAATATGTTTTTATTTAATTCGTAAAAGAATGTTTTTAGTATTTCAAAATCAGTTTAAAAAATAAATTTGTGATTGTTGATTAACGCTGCCAGTGTGGACGATCAGGACCAACGAGAGGTGAGTCCTAAACCCTAAATTTTGGAAAGGCCCCCGCTTAGGCGGGGCCAGCAATTACATTTGAAATATGTCTGAAAAGGATCTCTTATAAGAATTTTGAATATTTCAAAAAGTAATTACAAACATAAATTTTTTATTGTTGACAAACGCGGCCAGTGTCGGGTGCAATGGTCCTTCCGCTAGAAGAATGTTTGGTAGCGGGCGTGCTTTAAAGCATCTTAGTTTGAGGTAGACATTCGATCTGGACCACCGAGAGGTGTGTCCTTTTCTAACGGCTAAGCTTTGGCGCGGCCAACAATTACATTTGAAATATGTTTTTATTTAATTCGTAAAAGAATGTTTTTAGTATTTCAAAATCAGTTTAAAAAATAAATTTGTGATTGTTGATTAACGCTGCCAGTGTGGACGATCTGGACCAACGAGAGGTGTGTCCTAAACCATAAATTTTGAAAAGGCCCCCGGTTAGGCGGGGCTAGCAATTACATTTGAAATATGTCTGAATTGATCTCTTATCAAAATTTTTGAATATTTCAAAAATTAATTACAAACATACATTTTTTATTGTTGACAAACGCGACCAGTGTCGGGTGCAATGGTCCTTCCGCTAGAAGAATGTTTGGTAGTGGGCGTGCTTTAAAGCATCTTGATTTGAGGTAGACATTCGATCTGGACAACCGAGAGGTGAGTCCTAAACCCTAAATTTTGGAAAGGCCCCCGCTTAGGCGGGGCCAGCAATTACATTTGAAATATGTCTGAAAAGGATCTCTTATAAGAATTTTGAATATTTCAAAAAGTAATTACAAACATAAATTTTTTATTGTTGACAAACGCGGCCAGTGTCGGGTGCAATGGTCCTTCCGCTAGAAGAATGTTTGGTAGCGGGCGTGCTTTAAAGCATCTTAGTTTGAGGTAGACATTCGATCTGGACCACCGAGAGGTGTGTCCTTTTCTAACGGCTAAGCTTTGGCGCGGCCAACAATTACATTTGAAATATGTTTTTATTTAATTCGTAAAAGAATGTTTTTAGTATTTCAAAATCAGTTTAAAAAATAAATTTGTGATTGTTGATTAACGCTGCCAGTGTGGACGATCTGGACCAACGAGAGGTGTGTCCTAAACCATAAATTTTGAAAAGGCCCCCGGTTAGGCGGGGCTAGCAATTACATTTGAAATATGTCTGAATTGATCTCTTATCAAAATTTTTGAATATTTCAAAAATTAATTACAAACATAAATTTTTTATTGTTGACAAACGCGACCTGTGTCGGGTGCAATGGTCCTTCCGCTAGAAGAATGTTTGGTAGTGGGCGTGCTTTAAAGCATCTTGATTTGAGGTAGACATTCGATCTGGACAACCGAGAGGTGAGTCCTAAACCCTAAATTTTGGAAAGGCCCCCGCTTAGGCGGGGCCAGCAATTACATTTGAAATATGTCTGAAAAGGATCTCTTATAAGAATTTTGAATACTTCAAAAAGTAATTACAAACATAAATTTTTTATTGTTGACAAACGCGGCCAGTGTCGGGCGCAATGGTCCTTCCGCTAGAAGAATGTTTGGTAGCGGGCGTGCTTCAAAGCATCCTGGTTTGAGGTAGACATTCGATCTGGACAACCGAGAGGTGAGTCCTAAACCCTAAATTTTGGAAAGGCCCCCGCTTAGGCGGGGCCAGCAATTACATTTGAAATATGTCTGAAAAGGATCTCTTATAAGAATTTTGAATACTTCAAAAAGTAATTACAAACATAAATTTTTTATTGTTGACAAACGCGGCCAGTGTCGGGCGCAATGGTCCTTCCGCTAGAAGAATGTTTGGTAGCGGGCGTGCTTCAAAGCATCCTGGTTTGAGGTAGACATTCGATCTGGACAACCGAGAGGTGAGTCCTAAACCCTAAATTTTGGAAAGGCCCCCGCTTAGGCGGGGCCAGCAATTACATTTGAAATATGTCTGAAAAGGATCTCTTATAAGAATTTTGAATATTTCAAAAAGTAATTACAAACATAAATTTTTTATTGTTGACAAACGCGGCCAGTGTCGGGCGCAATGGTCCTTCCGCTAGAAGAATGTTTGGTAGCGGGCGTGCTTTAAAGCATCTTAGTTTGAGGTAGACATTCGATCTGGACAACCGAGAGGTGAGTCCTAAACCATAAATTTTGGAAAGGCCCCCGCTTAGGCGTTGCCAGCAATTACATTTGAAATATGTCTGAAAAGGATCTCTTATAAGAATTTTGAATACTTCAAAAAGTAATTACAAACATAAATTTTTTATTGTTAACAAACGCGGCCAGTGTCGGGCGCAATGGTCCTTCCGCTAGAAGAATGTTTGGTAGCGGGCGTGCTTTAAAGCATCTTAGTTTGAGGTAGACATTCGATCTGGACCACCGAGAGGTGTGTCCTTTTCTAACGGCTAAGCTTTGGCGCGGCCAACAATTACATTTGAAATATGTTTTTATTTAATTCGTAAAAGAATGTTTTTAGTATTTCAAAATCAGTTTAAAAAATAAATTTGTGATTGTTGATTAACGCTGCCAGTGTGGACGATCTGGACCAACGAGAGGTGTGTCCTAAACCATAAATTTTGAAAAGGCCCCCGGTTAGGCGGGGCTAGCAATTACATTTGAAATATGTCTGAATTGATCTCTTATCAAAATTTTGAATATTTCAAAAATTAATTACAAACATACATTTTTTATTGTTGACAAACGCGACCAGTGTCGGGTGCAATGGTCCTTCCGCTAGAAGAATGTTTGGTAGTGGGCGTGCTTTAAAGCATCTTGATTTGAGGTAGACATTCGATCTGGACAACCGAGAGGTGAGTCCTAAACCCTAAATTTTGGAAAGGCCCCCGCTTAGGCGGGGCCAGCAATTACATTTGAAATATGTCTGAAAAGGATCTCTTATAAGAATTTTGAATATTTCAAAAAGTAATTACAAACATAAATTTTTTATTGTTGACAAACGCGGCCAGTGTCGGGTGCAATGGTCCTTCCGCTAGAAGAATGTTTGGTAGCGGGCGTGCTTTAAAGCATCTTAGTTTGAGGTAGACATTCGATCTGGACCACCGAGAGGTGTGTCCTTTTCTAACGGCTAAGCTTTGGCGCGGCCAACAATTACATTTGAAATATGTTTTTATTTAATTCGTAAAAGAATGTTTTTAGTATTTCAAAATCAGTTTAAAAAATAAATTTGTGATTGTTGATTAACGCTGCCAGTGTGGACGATCAGGACCAACGAGAGGTGAGTCCTAAACCCTAAATTTTGGAAAGGCCCCCGCTTAGGCGGGGCCAGCAATTACATTTGAAATATGTCTGAAAAGGATCTCTTATAAGAATTTTGAATATTTCAAAAAGTAATTACAAACATAAATTTTTTATTGTTGACAAACGCGGCCAGTGTCGGGTGCAATGGTCCTTCCGCTAGAAGAATGTTTGGTAGCGGGCGTGCTTTAAAGCATCTTAGTTTGAGGTAGACATTCGATCTGGACCACCGAGAGGTGTGTCCTTTTCTAACGGCTAAGCTTTGGCGCGGCCAACAATTACATTTGAAATATGTTTTTATTTAATTCGTAAAAGAATGTTTTTAGTATTTCAAAATCAGTTTAAAAAATAAATTTGTGATTGTTGATTAACGCTGCCAGTGTGGACGATCTGGACCAACGAGAGGTGTGTCCTAAACCATAAATTTTGAAAAGGCCCCCGGTTAGGCGGGGCTAGCAATTACATTTGAAATATGTCTGAATTGATCTCTTATCAAAATTTTTGAATATTTCAAAAATTAATTACAAACATACATTTTTTATTGTTGACAAACGCGACCAGTGTCGGGTGCAATGGTCCTTCCGCTAGAAGAATGTTTGGTAGTGGGCGTGCTTTAAAGCATCTTGATTTGAGGTAGACATTCGATCTGGACAACCGAGAGGTGAGTCCTAAACCCTAAATTTTGGAAAGGCCCCCGCTTAGGCGGGGCCAGCAATTACATTTGAAATATGTCTGAAAAGGATCTCTTATAAGAATTTTGAATATTTCAAAAAGTAATTACAAACATAAATTTTTTATTGTTGACAAACGCGGCCAGTGTCGGGCGCAATGGTCCTTCCGCTAGAAGAATGTTTGGTAGCGGGCGTGCTTCAAAGCATCCTGGTTTGAGGTAGACATTCAATCTGGACAACCGAGAGGTGAGTCCTAAACCCTAAATTTTGGAAAGGCCCCCGCTTAGGCGGGGCCAGCAATTACATTTGAAATATGTCTGAAAAGGATCTCTTATAAGAATTTTGAATATTTCAAAAAGTAATTACAAACATAAATTTTTTATTGTTGACAAACGCGGCCAGTGTCGGGTGCAATGGTCCTTCCGCTAGAAGAATGTTTGGTAGCGGGCGTGCTTTAAAGCATCTTAGTTTGAGGTAGACATTCGATCTGGACAACCGAGAGGTGAGTCCTAAACCCTAAAATTTGGAAAGGCTTCGCTTAAACGGGGCTAACAATTACATTTGAAATATGTTTTTCTTTAATTCGTAAAAGAATGTTTTTAGTATTTCAAAATCAGTTTAAAAAATAAATTTGTGATTGTTGATTAACGCTGCCAGTGTGGACGATCAGGACCAACGAGAGGTGTGTCCTAAACCATAAATTTTGGAAAGGCCCCCGCTTAGGCGGGGCCAGCAATTACATTTGAAATATGTCTGAAAAGGATCTCTTATAAGAATTTTGAATATTTCAAAAAGTAATTACAAACATAAATTTTTTATTGTTGACAAACGCGGCCAGTGTCGGGTGCAATGGTCCTTCCGCTAGAAGAATGTTTGGTAGCGGGCGTGCTTTAAAGCATCTTAGTTTGAGGTAGACATTCGATCTGGACCACCGAGAGGTGTGTCCTTTTCTAACGGCTAAGCTTTGGCGCGGCCAACAATTACATTTGAAATATGTTTTTATTTAATTCGTAAAAGAATGTTTTTAGTATTTCAAAATCAGTTTAAAAAATAAATTTGTGATTGTTGATTAACGCTGCCAGTGTGGACGATCAGGACCAACGAGAGGTGAGTCCTAAACCCTAAATTTTGGAAAGGCCCCCGCTTAGGCGGGGCCAGCAATTACATTTGAAATATGTCTGAAAAGGATCTCTTATAAGAATTTTGAATATTTCAAAAAGTAATTACAAACATAAATTTTTTATTGTTGACAAACGCGGCCAGTGTCGGGTGCAATGGTCCTTCCGCTAGAAGAATGTTTGGTAGCGGGCGTGCTTTAAAGCATCTTAGTTTGAGGTAGACATTCGATCTGGACCACCGAGAGGTGTGTCCTTTTCTAACGGCTAAGCTTTGGCGCGGCCAACAATTACATTTGAAATATGTTTTTATTTAATTCGTAAAAGAATGTTTTTAGTATTTCAAAATCAGTTTAAAAAATAAATTTGTGATTGTTGATTAACGCTGCCAGTGTGGACGATCTGGACCAACGAGAGGTGTGTCCTAAACCATAAATTTTGAAAAGGCCCCCGGTTAGGCGGGGCTAGCAATTACATTTGAAATATGTCTGAATTGATCTCTTATCAAAATTTTTGAATATTTCAAAAATTAATTACAAACATACATTTTTTATTGTTGACAAACGCGACCAGTGTCGGGTGCAATGGTCCTTCCGCTAGAAGAATGTTTGGTAGTGGGCGTGCTTTAAAGCATCTTGATTTGAGGTAGACATTCGATCTGGACAACCGAGAGGTGAGTCCTAAACCCTAAATTTTGGAAAGGCCCCCGCTTAGGCGGGGCCAGCAATTACATTTGAAATATGTCTGAAAAGGATCTCTTATAAGAATTTTGAATATTTCAAAAAGTAATTACAAACATAAATTTTTTATTGTTGACAAACGCGGCCAGTGTCGGGTGCAATGGTCCTTCCGCTAGAAGAATGTTTGGTAGCGGGCGTGCTTTAAAGCATCTTAGTTTGAGGTAGACATTCGATCTTGACCACCGAGAGGTGTGTCCTTTTCTAACGGCTAAGCTTTGGCGCGGCCAACAATTACATTTGAAATATGTTTTTATTTAATTCGTAAAAGAATGTTTTTAGTATTTCAAAATCAGTTTAAAAAATAAATTTGTGATTGTTGATTAACGCTGCCAGTGTGGACGATCTGGACCAACGAGAGGTGTGTCCTAAACCATAAATTTTGAAAAGGCCCCCGGTTAGGCGGGGCTAGCAATTACATTTGAAATATGTCTGAATTGATCTCTTATCAAAATTTTGAATATTTCAAAAATTAATTACAAACATACATTTTTTATTGTTGACAAACGCGGCCAGTGTCGGGTGCAATGGTCCTTCCGCTAGAAGAATGTTTGGTAGCGGGCGTGCTTTAAAGCATCTTAGTTTGAGGTAGACATTCGATCTGGACCACCGAGAGGTGTGTCCTTTTCTAACGGCTAAGCTTTGGCGCGGCCAACAATTACATTTGAAATATGTTTTTATTTAATTCGTAAAAGAATGTTTTTAGTATTTCAAAATCAGTTTAAAAAATAAATTTGTGATTGTTGATTAACGCTGCCAGTGTGGACGATCTGGACCAACGAGAGGTGTGTCCTAAACCATAAATTTTGAAAAGGCCCCCGGTTAGGCGGGGCTAGCAATTACATTTGAAATATGTCTGAATTGATCTCTTATCAAAATTTTTGAATATTTCAAAAATTAATTACAAACATACATTTTTTATTGTTGACAAACGCGACCAGTGTCGGGTGCAATGGTCCTTCCGCTAGAAGAATGTTTGGTAGTGGGCGTGCTTTAAAGCATCTTGATTTGAGGAAGACATTCGATCTGGACAACCGAGAGGTGAGTCCTAAACCCTAAATTTTGGAAAGGCCCCCGCTTAGGCGGGGCCAGCAATTACATTTGAAATATGTCTGAAAAGGATCTCTTATAAGAATTTTGAATATTTCAAAAAGTAATTACAAACATAAATTTTTTATTGTTGACAAACGCGGCCAGTGTCGGGTGCAATGGTCCTTCCGCTAGAAGAATGTTTGGTAGCGGGCGTGCTTTAAAGCATCTTAGTTTGAGGTAGACATTCGATCTGGACCACCGAGAGGTGTGTCCTTTTCTAACGGCTAAGCTTTGGCGCGGCCAACAATTACATTTGAAATATGTTTTTATTTAATTCGTAAAAGAATGTTTTTAGTATTTCAAAATCAGTTTAAAAAATAAATTTGTGATTGTTGATTAACGCTGCCAGTGTGGACGATCAGGACCAACGAGAGGTGAGTCCTAAACCCTAAATTTTGGAAAGGCCCCCGCTTAGGCGGGGCCAGCAATTACATTTGAAATATGTCTGAAAAGGATCTCTTATAAGAATTTTGAATATTTCAAAAAGTAATTACAAACATAAATTTTTTATTGTTGACAAACGCGGCCAGTGTCGGGTGCAATGGTCCTTCCGCTAGAAGAATGTTTGGTAGCGGGCGTGCTTTAAAGCATCTTAGTTTGAGGTAGACATTCGATCTGGACCACCGAGAGGTGTGTCCTTTTCTAACGGCTAAGCTTTGGCGCGGCCAACAATTACATTTGAAATATGTTTTTATTTAATTCGTAAAAGAATGTTTTTAGTATTTCAAAATCAGTTTAAAAAATAAATTTGTGATTGTTGATTAACGCTGCCAGTGTGGACGATCAGGACCAACGAGAGGTGAGTCCTAAACCCTAAATTTTGGAAAGGCCCCCGCTTAGGCGGGGCCAGCAATTACATTTGAAATATGTCTGAAAAGGATCTCTTATAAGAATTTTGAATATTTCAAAAAGTAATTACAAACATAAATTTTTTATTGTTGACAAACGCGGCCAGTGTCGGGTGCAATGGTCCTTCCGCTAGAAGAATGTTTGGTAGCGGGCGTGCTTTAAAGCATCTTAGTTTGAGGTAGACATTCGATCTGGACAACCGAGAGGTGAGTCCTAAACCCTAAATTTTGGAAAGGCCCCCGCTTAGGCGGGGCCAGCAATTACATTTGAAATATGTCTGAAAAGGATCTCTTATAAGAATTTTGAATATTTCAAAAAGTAATTACAAACATAAATTTTTTATTGTTGACAAACGCGGCCAGTGTCGGGTGCAATGGTCCTTCCGCTAGAAGAATGTTTGGTAGCGGGCGTGCTTTAAAGCATCTTAGTTTGAGGTAGACATTCGATCTGGACCACCGAGAGGTGTGTCCTTTTCTAACGGCTAAGCTTTGGCGCGGCCAACAATTACATTTGAAATATGTTTTTATTTAATTCGTAAAAGAATGTTTTTAGTATTTCAAAATCAGTTTAAAAAATAAATTTGTGATTGTTGATTAACGCTGCCAGTGTGGACGATCAGGACCAACGAGAGGTGAGTCCTAAACCCTAAATTTTGGAAAGGCCCCCGCTTAGGCGGGGCCAGCAATTACATTTGAAATATGTCTGAAAAGGATCTCTTATAAGAATTTTGAATATTTCAAAAAGTAATTACAAACATAAATTTTTTATTGTTGACAAACGCGGCCAGTGTCGGGTGCAATGGTCCTTCCGCTAGAAGAATGTTTGGTAGCGGGCGTGCTTTAAAGCATCTTAGTTTGAGGTAGACATTCGATCTGGACAACCGAGAGGTGAGTCCTAAACCCTAAATTTTGGAAAGGCCCCCGCTTAGGCGGGGCCAGCAATTACATTTGAAATATGTCTGAAAAGGATCTCTTATAAGAATTTTGAATATTTCAAAAAGTAATTACAAACATAAATTTTTTATTGTTGACAAACGCGGCCAGTGTCGGGTGCAATGGTCCTTCCGCTAGAAGAATGTTTGGTAGCGGGCGTGCTTTAAAGCATCTTAGTTTGAGGTAGACATTCGATCTGGACCACCGAGAGGTGTGTCCTTTTCTAACGGCTAAGCTTTGGCGCGGCCAACAATTACATTTGAAATATGTTTTTATTTAATTCGTAAAAGAATGTTTTTAGTATTTCAAAATCAGTTTAAAAAATAAATTTGTGATTGTTGATTAACGCTGCCAGTGTGGACGATCAGGACCAACGAGAGGTGAGTCCTAAACCCTAAATTTTGGAAAGGCCCCCGCTTAGGCGGGGCCAGCAATTACATTTGAAATATGTCTGAAAAGGATCTCTTATAAGAATTTTGAATATTTCAAAAAGTAATTACAAACATAAATTTTTTATTGTTGACAAACGCGGCCAGTGTCGGGTGCAATGGTCCTTCCGCTAGAAGAATGTTTGGTAGCGGGCGTGCTTTAAAGCATCTTAGTTTGAGGTAGACATTCGATCTGGACCACCGAGAGGTGTGTCCTTTTCTAACGGCTAAGCTTTGGCGCGGCCAACAATTACATTTGAAATATGTTTTTATTTAATTCGTAAAAGAATGTTTTTAGTATTTCAAAATCAGTTTAAAAAATAAATTTGTGATTGTTGATTAACGCTGCCAGTGTGGACGATCAGGACCAACGAGAGGTGAGTCCTAAACCCTAAATTTTGGAAAGGCCCCCGCTTAGGCGGGGCCAGCAATTACATTTGAAATATGTCTGAAAAGGATCTCTTATAAGAATTTTGAATATTTCAAAAAGTAATTACAAACATAAATTTTTTATTGTTGACAAACGCGGCCAGTGTCGGGTGCAATGGTCCTTCCGCTAGAAGAATGTTTGGTAGCGGGCGTGCTTTAAAGCATCTTAGTTTGAGGTAGACATTCGATCTGGACAACCGAGAGGTGAGTCCTAAACCCTAAATTTTGGAAAGGCCCCCGCTTAGGCGGGGCCAGCAATTACATTTGAAATATGTCTGAAAAGGATCTCTTATAAGAATTTTGAATATTTCAAAAAGTAATTACAAACATAAATTTTTTATTGTTGACAAACGCGGCCAGTGTCGGGTGCAATGGTCCTTCCGCTAGAAGAATGTTTGGTAGCGGGCGTGCTTTAAAGCATCTTAGTTTGAGGTAGACATTCGATCTGGACCACCGAGAGGTGTGTCCTTTTCTAACGGCTAAGCTTTGGCGCGGCCAACAATTACATTTGAAATATGTTTTTATTTAATTCGTAAAAGAATGTTTTTAGTATTTCAAAATCAGTTTAAAAAATAAATTTGTGATTGTTGATTAACGCTGCCAGTGTGGACGATCAGGACCAACGAGAGGTGAGTCCTAAACCCTAAATTTTGGAAAGGCCCCCGCTTAGGCGGGGCCAGCAATTACATTTGAAATATGTCTGAAAAGGATCTCTTATAAGAATTTTGAATATTTCAAAAAGTAATTACAAACATAAATTTTTTATTGTTGACAAACGCGGCCAGTGTCGGGTGCAATGGTCCTTCCGCTAGAAGAATGTTTGGTAGCGGGCGTGCTTTAAAGCATCTTAGTTTGAGGTAGACATTCGATCTGGACAACCGAGAGGTGAGTCCTAAACCCTAAATTTTGGAAAGGCCCCCGCTTAGGCGGGGCCAGCAATTACATTTGAAATATGTCTGAAAAGGATCTCTTATAAGAATTTTGAATATTTCAAAAAGTAATTACAAACATAAATTTTTTATTGTTGACAAACGCGGCCAGTGTCGGGTGCAATGGTCCTTCCGCTAGAAGAATGTTTGGTAGCGGGCGTGCTTTAAAGCATCTTAGTTTGAGGTAGACATTCGATCTGGACCACCGAGAGGTGTGTCCTTTTCTAACGGCTAAGCTTTGGCGCGGCCAACAATTACATTTGAAATATGTTTTTATTTAATTCGTAAAAGAATGTTTTTAGTATTTCAAAATCAGTTTAAAAAATAAATTTGTGATTGTTGATTAACGCTGCCAGTGTGGACGATCAGGACCAACGAGAGGTGAGTCCTAAACCCTAAATTTTGGAAAGGCCCCCGCTTAGGCGGGGCCAGCAATTACATTTGAAATATGTCTGAAAAGGATCTCTTATAAGAATTTTGAATATTTCAAAAAGTAATTACAAACATAAATTTTTTATTGTTGACAAACGCGGCCAGTGTCGGGTGCAATGGTCCTTCCGCTAGAAGAATGTTTGGTAGCGGGCGTGCTTTAAAGCATCTTAGTTTGAGGTAGACATTCGATCTGGACCACCGAGAGGTGTGTCCTTTTCTAACGGCTAAGCTTTGGCGCGGCCAACAATTACATTTGAAATATGTTTTTATTTAATTCGTAAAAGAATGTTTTTAGTATTTCAAAATCAGTTTAAAAAATAAATTTGTGATTGTTGATTAACGCTGCCAGTGTGGACGATCTGGACCAACGAGAGGTGTGTCCTAAACCATAAATTTTGAAAAGGCCCCCGGTTAGGCGGGGCTAGCAATTACATTTGAAATATGTCTGAATTGATCTCTTATCAAAATTTTTGAATATTTCAAAAATTAATTACAAACATACATTTTTTATTGTTGACAAACGCGACCAGTGTCGGGTGCAATGGTCCTTCCGCTAGAAGAATGTTTGGTAGTGGGCGTGCTTTAAAGCATCTTGATTTGAGGTAGACATTCGATCTGGACAACCGAGAGGTGAGTCCTAAACCCTAAATTTTGGAAAGGCCCCCGCTTAGGCGGGGCCAGCAATTACATTTGAAATATGTCTGAAAAGGATCTCTTATAAGAATTTTGAATATTTCAAAAAGTAATTACAAACATAAATTTTTTATTGTTGACAAACGCGGCCAGTGTCGGGTGCAATGGTCCTTCCGCTAGAAGAATGTTTGGTAGCGGGCGTGCTTTAAAGCATCTTAGTTTGAGGTAGACATTCGATCTGGACCACCGAGAGGTGTGTCCTTTTCTAACGGCTAAGCTTTGGCGCGGCCAACAATTACATTTGAAATATGTTTTTATTTAATTCGTAAAAGAATGTTTTTAGTATTTCAAAATCAGTTTAAAAAATAAATTTGTGATTGTTGATTAACGCAGCCAGTGTGGACGATCAGGACCAACGAGAGGTGAGTCCTAAACCCTAAATTTTGGAAAGGCCCCCGCTTAGGCGGGGCCAGCAATTACATTTGAAATATGTCTGAAAAGGATCTCTTATAAGAATTTTGAATATTTCAAAAAGTAATTACAAACATAAATTTTTTATTGTTGACAAACGCGGCCAGTGTCGGGTGCAATGGTCCTTCCGCTAGAAGAATGTTTGGTAGCGGGCGTGCTTTAAAGCATCTTAGTTTGAGGTAGACATTCGATCTGGACAACCGAGAGGTGAGTCCTAAACCCTAAAATTTGGAAAGGCTTCGCTTAAACGGGGCTAACAATTACATTTGAAATATGTTTTTCTTTAATTCGTAAAAGAATGTTTTTAGTATTTCAAAATCAGTTTAAAAAATAAATTTGTGATTGTTGATTAACGCTGCCAGTGTGGACGATCAGGACCAACGAGAGGTGTGTCCTAAACCATAAATTTTGGAAAGGCCCCCGCTTAGGCGGGGCTAGCAATTACATTTGAAATATGTCTGAATTGATCTCTTATCAAAATTTTTGAATATTTCAAAAATTAATTACAAACATATATTTTTTATTGTTGACAAACGCGACCTGTGTCGGGTGCAATGGTCCTTCCGCTAGAAGAATGTTTGGTAGTGGGCGTGCTTTAAAGCATCTTGATTTGAGGTAGACATTCGATCTGGACAACCGAGAGGTGAGTCCTAAACCCTAAATTTTGGAAAGGCCCCCGCTTAGGCGGGGCCAGCAATTACATTTGAAATATGTCTGAAAAGGATCTCTTATAAGAATTTTGAATACTTCAAAAAGTAATTACAAACATAAATTTTTTATTGTTGACAAACGCGGCCAGTGTCGGGCGCAATGGTCCTTCCGCTAGAAGAATGTTTGGTAGCGGGCGTGCTTCAAAGCATCCTGGTTTGAGGTAGACATTCGATCTGGACAACCGAGAGGTGAGTCCTAAACCCTAAATTTTGGAAAGGCCCCCGCTTAGGCGGGGCCAGCAATTACATTTGAAATATGTCTGAAAAGGATCTCTTATAAGAATTTTGAATATTTCAAAAAGTAATTACAAACATAAATTTTTTATTGTTGACAAACGCGGCCAGTGTCGGGTGCAATGGTCCTTCCGCTAGAAGAATGTTTGGTAGCGGGCGTGCTTTAAAGCATCTTAGTTTGAGGTAGACATTCGATCTGGACAACCGAGAGGTGAGTCCTAAACCCTAAATTTTGGAAAGGCCCCCGCTTAGGCGGGGCCAGCAATTACATTTGAAATATGTCTGAAAAGGATCTCTTATAAGAATTTTGAATATTTCAAAAAGTAATTACAAACATAAATTTTTTATTGTTGACAAACGCGGCCAGTGTCGGGTGCAATGGTCCTTCCGCTAGAAGAATGTTTGGTAGCGGGCGTGCTTTAAAGCATCTTAGTTTGAGGTAGACATTCGATCTGGACCACCGAGAGGTGTGTCCTTTTCTAACGGCTAAGCTTTGGCGCGGCCAACAATTACATTTGAAATATGTTTTTATTTAATTCGTAAAAGAATGTTTTTAGTATTTCAAAATCAGTTTAAAAAATAAATTTGTGATTGTTGATTAACGCTGCCAGTGTGGACGATCAGGACCAACGAGAGGTGAGTCCTAAACCCTAAATTTTGGAAAGGCCCCCGCTTAGGCGGGGCCAGCAATTACATTTGAAATATGTCTGAAAAGGATCTCTTATAAGAATTTTGAATATTTCAAAAAGTAATTACAAACATAAATTTTTTATTGTTGACAAACGCGGCCAGTGTCGGGTGCAATGGTCCTTCCGCTAGAAGAATGTTTGGTAGCGGGCGTGCTTTAAAGCATCTTAGTTTGAGGTAGACATTCGATCTGGACAACCGAGAGGTGAGTCCTAAACCCTAAATTTTGGAAAGGCCCCCGCTTAGGCGGGGCCAGCAATTACATTTGAAATATGTCTGAAAAGGATCTCTTATAAGAATTTTGAATATTTCAAAAAGTAATTACAAACATAAATTTTTTATTGTTGACAAACGCGGCCAGTGTCGGGTGCAATGGTCCTTCCGCTAGAAGAATGTTTGGTAGCGGGCGTGCTTTAAAGCATCTTAGTTTGAGGTAGACATTCGATCTGGACCACCGAGAGGTGTGTCCTTTTCTAACGGCTAAGCTTTGGCGCGGCCAACAATTACATTTGAAATATGTTTTTATTTAATTCGTAAAAGAATGTTTTTAGTATTTCAAAATCAGTTTAAAAAATAAATTTGTGATTGTTGATTAACGCTGCCAGTGTGGACGATCAGGACCAACGAGAGGTGAGTCCTAAACCCTAAATTTTGGAAAGGCCCCCGCTTAGGCGGGGCCAGCAATTACATTTGAAATATGTCTGAAAAGGATCTCTTATAAGAATTTTGAATATTTCAAAAAGTAATTACAAACATAAATTTTTTATTGTTGACAAACGCGGCCAGTGTCGGGTGCAATGGTCCTTCCGCTAGAAGAATGTTTGGTAGCGGGCGTGCTTTAAAGCATCTTAGTTTGAGGTAGACATTCGATCTGGACCACCGAGAGGTGTGTCCTTTTCTAACGGCTAAGCTTTGGCGCGGCCAACAATTACATTTGAAATATGTTTTTATTTAATTCGTAAAAGAATGTTTTTAGTATTTCAAAATCAGTTTAAAAAATAAATTTGTGATTGTTGATTAACGCTGCCAGTGTGGACGATCTGGACCAACGAGAGGTGTGTCCTAAACCATAAATTTTGAAAAGGCCCCCGGTTAGGCGGGGCTAGCAATTACATTTGAAATATGTCTGAATTGATCTCTTATCAAAATTTTTGAATATTTCAAAAATTAATTACAAACATACATTTTTTATTGTTGACAAACGCGACCAGTGTCGGGTGCAATGGTCCTTCCGCTAGAAGAATGTTTGGTAGTGGGCGTGCTTTAAAGCATCTTGATTTGAGGTAGACATTCGATCTGGACAACCGAGAGGTGAGTCCTAAACCCTAAATTTTGGAAAGGCCCCCGCTTAGGCGGGGCCAGCAATTACATTTGAAATATGTCTGAAAAGGATCTCTTATAAGAATTTTGAATATTTCAAAAAGTAATTACAAACATAAATTTTTTATTGTTGACAAACGCGGCCAGTGTCGGGTGCAATGGTCCTTCCGCTAGAAGAATGTTTGGTAGCGGGCGTGCTTTAAAGCATCTTAGTTTGAGGTAGACATTCGATCTGGACCACCGAGAGGTGTGTCCTTTTCTAACGGCTAAGCTTTGGCGCGGCCAACAATTACATTTGAAATATGTTTTTATTTAATTCGTAAAAGAATGTTTTTAGTATTTCAAAATCAGTTTAAAAAATAAATTTGTGATTGTTGATTAACGCAGCCAGTGTGGACGATCAGGACCAACGAGAGGTGAGTCCTAAACCCTAAATTTTGGAAAGGCCCCCGCTTAGGCGGGGCCAGCAATTACATTTGAAATATGTCTGAAAAGGATCTCTTATAAGAATTTTGAATATTTCAAAAAGTAATTACAAACATAAATTTTTTATTGTTGACAAACGCGGCCAGTGTCGGGTGCAATGGTCCTTCCGCTAGAAGAATGTTTGGTAGCGGGCGTGCTTTAAAGCATCTTAGTTTGAGGTAGACATTCGATCTGGACAACCGAGAGGTGAGTCCTAAACCCTAAAATTTGGAAAGGCTTCGCTTAAACGGGGCTAACAATTACATTTGAAATATGTTTTTCTTTAATTCGTAAAAGAATGTTTTTAGTATTTCAAAATCAGTTTAAAAAATAAATTTGTGATTGTTGATTAACGCTGCCAGTGTGGACGATCAGGACCAACGAGAGGTGTGTCCTAAACCATAAATTTTGGAAAGGCCCCCGCTTAGGCGGGGCTAGCAATTACATTTGAAATATGTCTGAATTGATCTCTTATCAAAATTTTTGAATATTTCAAAAATTAATTACAAACATATATTTTTATTGTTGACAAACGCGACCTGTGTCGGGTGCAATGGTCCTTCCGCTAGAAGAATGTTTGGTAGTGGGCGTGCTTTAAAGCATCTTGATTTGAGGTAGACATTCGATCTGGACAACCGAGAGGTGAGTCCTAAACCCTAAATTTTGGAAAGGCCCCCGCTTAGGCGGGGCCAGCAATTACATTTGAAATATGTCTGAAAAGGATCTCTTATAAGAATTTTGAATACTTCAAAAAGTAATTACAAACATAAATTTTTTATTGTTGACAAACGCGGCCAGTGTCGGGCGCAATGGTCCTTCCGCTAGAAGAATGTTTGGTAGCGGGCGTGCTTCAAAGCATCCTGGTTTGAGGTAGACATTCGATCTGGACAACCGAGAGGTGAGTCCTAAACCCTAAATTTTGGAAAGGCCCCCGCTTAGGCGGGGCCAGCAATTACATTTGAAATATGTCTGAAAAGGATCTCTTATAAGAATTTTGAATATTTCAAAAAGTAATTACAAACATAAATTTTTTATTGTTGACAAACGCGGCCAGTGTCGGGCGCAATGGTCCTTCCGCTAGAAGAATGTTTGGTAGCGGGCGTGCTTTAAAGCATCTTAGTTTGAGGTAGACATTCGATCTGGACAACCGAGAGGTGAGTCCTAAACCATAAATTTTGGAAAGGCCCCCGCTTAGGCGTTGCCAGCAATTACATTTGAAATATGTCTGAAAAGGATCTCTTATAAGAATTTTGAATACTTCAAAAAGTAATTACAAACATAAATTTTTTATTGTTAACAAACGCGGCCAGTGTCGGGCGCAATGGTCCTTCCGCTAGAAGAATGTTTGGTAGCGAGGGGGGGGGGTTTCAAAGCATCTTGGTTTGAGGTAGACATTCGATCTGGAAAACCGAGAGGTGAGTCCTAAACCCTAAATTTTGGAAAGGCCCCCGCTTAGGCGGGGCCAGCAATTACATTTGAAATATGTCTGAAAAGGATCTCTTATAAGAATTTTGAATATTTCAAAAAGTAATTACAAACATAAATTTTTTTTTGTTGACAAACGCGGCCAGTGTCGGGTGCAATGGTCCTTCCGCTAGAAGAATGTTTGGTAGCGGGCGTGCTTTAAAGCATCTTAGTTTGAGGTAGACATTCGATCTGGACCAGCGAGAGGTGTGTCCTTTTCTAACGGCTAAGCTTTGGCGCGGCCAACAATTACATTTGAAATATGTTTGTATTTAATTCGTAAAAGAATGTTTTTAGTATTTCAAAATCAGTTTAAAAAATAAATTTGTGATTGTTGATTAACGCTGCCAGTGTGGACGATCTGGACCACCGAGAGGTGTGTCCTAAACCATAAATTTTGAAAAGGCCCCGGTTAGGCGGGGCTAGCAATTACATTTGAAATATGTCTGAATTGATCTCTTATCAAAATTTTTGAATATTTCAAAAATTAATTACAAACATACATTTTTTATTGTTGACAAACGCGACCAGTGTCGGGTGCAATGGTCCTTCCGCTAGAAGAATGTTTGGTAGTGGGCGTGCTTTAAAGCATCTTGATTTGAGGTAGACATTCGATCTGGACAACCGAGAGGTGAGTCCTAAACCCTAAATTTTGGAAAGGCCCCCGCTTAGGCGGGGCCAGCAATTACATTTGAAATATGTCTGAAAAGGATCTCTTATAAGAATTTTGAATATTTCAAAAAGTAATTACAAACATAAATTTTTTATTGTTGACAAACGCGGCCAGTGTCGGGTGCAATGGTCCTTCCGCTAGAAGAATGTTTGGTAGCGGGCGTGCTTTAAAGCATCTTAGTTTGAGGTAGACATTCGATCTGGACCACCGAGAGGTGTGTCCTTTTCTAACGGCTAAGCTTTGGCGCGGCCAACAATTACATTTGAAATATGTTTTTATTTAATTCGTAAAAGAATGTTTTTAGTATTTCAAAATCAGTTTAAAAAATAAATTTGTGATTGTTGATTAACGCTGCCAGTGTGGACGATCAGGACAACCGAGAGGTGAGTCCTAAACCCTAAATTTTGGAAAGGCCCCCGCTTAGGCGGGGCCAGCAATTACATTTGAAATATGTCTGAAAAGGATCTCTTATAAGAATTTTGAATATTTCAAAAAGTAATTACAAACATAAATTTTTTATTGTTGACAAACGCGGCCAGTGTCGGGCGCAATGGTCCTTCCGCTAGAAGAATGTTTGGTAGCGGGCGTGCTTTAAAGCATCTTAGTTTGAGGTAGACATTCGATCTGGACAACCGAGAGGTGAGTCCTAAACCATAAATTTTGGAAAGGCCCCCGCTTAGGCGTTGCCAGCAATTACATTTGAAATATGTCTGAAAAGGATCTCTTATAAGAATTTTGAATACTTCAAAAAGTAATTACAAACATAAATTTTTTATTGTTAACAAACGCGGCCAGTGTCGGGCGCAATGGTCCTTCCGCTAGAAGAATGTTTGGTAGCGAGGGGGGGGGTTTCAAAGCATCTTGGTTTGAGGTAGACATTCGATCTGGAAAACCGAGAGGTGAGTCCTAAACCCTAAATTTTGGAAAGGCCCCCGCTTAGGCGGGGCCAGCAATTACATTTGAAATATGTCTGAAAAGGATCTCTTATAAGAATTTTGAATATTTCAAAAAGTAATTACAAACATAAATTTTTTTTTGTTGACAAACGCGGCCAGTGTCGGGTGCAATGGTCCTTCCGCTAGAAGAATGTTTGGTAGCGGGCGTGCTTTAAAGCATCTTAGTTTGAGGTAGACATTCGATCTGGACCACACACAAGAAAAGAAAGCGTTGAAAACTACGCTTTTGGCTACGGTTTGAATCGTCATAGAAAATCCTAACGGTTAGGACCGTAGGAATCGGGTCATTTCAAAGCGTTGGTTTGAAAGCGTTGGGTAAGAAAGCGTTAGAAGCCCTCGGTGAGGGCAAAGCGTTGAGACTAACGCTTTCGTCTCATCATCGCACCTGCACCGTCCACCGCCTAATTCTCGCTCATTTATCACTCTCTCTCTCTCTATCTCTCTCTCTCCCTCTCTCTCTCTCTCTCTCTTCTATCGTCTCTGCCTCCACCATCCTCCGGATCAGGTTTTGCTAATTATCTCACTTTTGCGAACAGCATATTTAACTGTTTTCGGCCCTTCTGTGACCAAAACAACAGTTAAATAGAATAAAACTAAAATAAAGTTCGCAAAAGTCGATTAATTAGCTAACCTGTTATCCGTTGCGATGTAGGGAGTCGTTGTCGTCGCTTGAACCTAGAGGTAGACAGAGAGAGAGAGAGAAAGACATTTTGCTCCTGACCGAACCCGAACCACCACCCCCCGCGCGCAATTTTCCCACGTTAACCACCAGGCCACCAACCCACCCAAGAACCTTCCGGCATTGGATAACCTAGTGATAGGGCCCCCCCAGGTCATTTGTGCACAGATGTTCTTCTCTCTCTCTCTCATCTTTCTTTCTCTCTCTCATCTCTCTTTCGTTCTCTCGCCTCTCTTTCTCTCTCATCTCTTTTCTTCTCCCTCTGTCCATGTCTATTAATGATACTAAATGTTTTTTCGAATAATTAACACTACAAATGTAAAACAAAGTGGAAGATTTGTGTTTCGCCTTCATTCACAGCCTGTTAATTGTAAGTTGTTTGAGATGCGTGAGAACGGTAATTTGCATAGTAATAGTTGCTGAATGTGTGCTAATGAGCGAAATACTTTGCGATTATACATGCACTCATTGTCTTGCTCACTGCGGAGAGGGAGAGAGAGAGAGACAAAGAGAGAGAGAGAGAGAGAGACAGAGACAGGCACAGAGAACGACAGACAGAGAAAGAGAGAGAAGGAGAGAGAGAGAGAGAGAGAGAGAGAAGAAGAAGGCGAGAGAGAGAAGAAGGCGAGAGAAGGAAAGACAGATGGATACAGCATTTCAAGTGGGGTCGGATGCGATCGATCAGCATGCAGTGCCGAGAGACAGAGAGAGAGAGAGAGAGAGCGAGAGAGAGAGAGAGAGAGAGAGAGACAGAGGAAGAGAGAGAGAAAGAGAGAGAGAGACAGAGGAAGAGAGTGAGTAAACAGTGGTTATGTTAGGCGACGAAGAATATAACGAAAAAAAAAACATATGTCTTCGTCTTAGTTTCCATTATTATTTCTTTTCTTTTCTTCTCTTTTTACTTCTCATTTTACCACGTGTGTTACATCTAGTGTTCCATGTTACACCGTATAAATTGAAAAAAAAATTGAAGAAAGTGATTGTAGGGAATAAAATTTTCAAGCCCTTACGACTCAAGCTCGATATTACAGTTTATTTTTGTGTGAGTACAGGAAATAACAATCCTTCAAACAGAACAAGAATGCAACATTTACAAGCATAGGGAGACTTATTCACAGATTTAAAACCCGGTACACATCTAACAACGGCATTTTTTTCTGAAATAGAATAAATATAGGTCAAAAAGAACAAGGAATTTTTTACAGAAATTAGTCAAACAACGACTAGTAGACAGAAAAACTGAGCGAGGATTAATTCGTACGAGGTAAAAGTTCAACCCTTCCACGATGAGTGAATTCTAAAGCAAAGCACATAGAATATAAGATAGTCAACAAAGTTAAAATTAGAAAAATAGAAATAAGTGAGAAGGCCACGATTTCTATCCTTCACTGTACAATTTCGCTGTATAACTAGGCTCCATTCACTGTACCAGACGAAAAGAGGGTATTGATCCGCCTTGCTAACACATTTGCCGTATTCGATTTTGGCGCGTAGGTCGGAACTTGCATGAGCAGACAGAGAAAGCCCCAAAGGTCAGCGACTTCCTTGTCGAATCGAAGATGAAAGAGGAAGTGAGTAGCTTATTCAGCTACGTCAAATTAACAATATAAACAAAACTAAAAGAGTTGGAGACCAAAAAATATCACGAAATTAAATACATATTTAGTGTGTCATATGATTTCAATACTTATCAGAAAACAATTTTCCGGCCGCAGAGTATTTCTAACGCTTTCCAAAACCCAAAAGCTTTCAATCTCCATTAATGTGACTAAATGTTTTTTTTTCTTTTCCAAATCATTAACACGACGAATGTTAGACAAAGTGGAAGAGTTAACAACCTGTTAAATAAGAGAGACAGTGAAGAGAGAGACAGAGAGAGAGAGAGAGAACGAGAGAGACAGTGAAGAGAAAGTGAAAGAGAGTGAGAGAGACAGTGAAGAGAGAGAGAGAGAGAGAGAGAGAGAGAGAGAGAGAGAGAGAAAGTGCAAATGATAGTGGTAATGAAGAGAGAAGCCGATCGCAGATAATTTTGGGAAGCGTACTCCGCAACGCTTTGCAATGAAAAGCGTTGCGATCAACGCTTTGCAAAGCTGAAAATCGTTGCGATCAACGCTTTGCAAACCTGAAAAGCGTTGGGGGGTCTACGCTTTCCAAAAAGTCGGCCGAGGCGCCTCTAAAAGCGTCATTCTCAACGCTTTCAACCCCAACGATATGGCCAAAACGCGTTCTCAACGCTTTATTTTCTTGTGTGCAGCGAGAGGTGTGTCCTTTTCTAACGGCTAAGCTTTGGCGCGGCCAACAATTACATTTGAAATATGTTTGTATTTAATTCGTAAAAGAATGTTTTTAGTATTTCAAAATCAGTTTAAAAAATAAATTTGTGATTGTTGATTAACGCTGCCAGTGTGGACGATCTGGACCAACGAGAGGTGTGTCCTAAACCATAAATTTTGGAAAGGCCCCCGCTTAGGCGGGGCCAGCAATTACATTTGAAATATGTCTGAAAAGGATCTCTTATAAGAATTTTGAATATTTCAAAAAGTAATTACAAACATAAATTTTTTATTGTTGACAAACGCGGCCAGTGTCGGGTGCAATGGTCCTTCCGCTAGAAGAATGTTTGGTAGCGGGCGTGCTTTAAAGCATCTTAGTTTGAGGTAGACATTCGATCTGGACCACCGAGAGGTGTGTCCTTTTCTAACGGCTAAGCTTTGGCGCGGCCAACAATTACATTTGAAATATGTTTTTATTTAATTCGTAAAAGAATGTTTTTAGTATTTCAAAATCAGTTTAAAAAATAAATTTGTGATTGTTGATTAACGCTGCCAGTGTGGACGATCAGGACCAACGAGAGGTGAGTCCTAAACCCTAAATTTTGGAAAGGCCCCCGCTTAGGCGGGGCCAGCAATTACATTTGAAATATGTCTGAAAAGGATCTCTTATAAGAATTTTGAATATTTCAAAAAGTAATTACAAACATAATTTTTTTATTGTTGACAAACGCGGCCAGTGTCGGGTGCAATGGTCCTTCCGCTAGAAGAATGTTTGGTAGCGGGCGTGCTTTAAAGCATCTTAGTTTGAGGTAGACATTCGATCTGGACAACCGAGAGGTGAGTCCTAAACCCTAAAATTTGGAAAGGCTTCGCTTAAACGGGGCTAACAATTACATTTGAAATATGCTTTTATTTAATTCGTAAAAGAATGTTTTTAGTATTTCAAAATCAGTTTAAAAAATAAATTTGTGATTGTTGATTAACGCTGCCAGTGTGGACGATCTGGACCAACGAGAGGTGTGTCCTAAACCATAAATTTTGAAAAGGCCCCCGGTTAGGCGGGGCTAGCAATTACATTTGAAATATGTCTGAATTGATCTCTTATCAAAATTTTTGAATATTTCAAAAATTAATTACAAACATACATTTTTTATTGTTGACAAACGCGACCAGTGTCGGGTGCAATGGTCCTTCCGCTAGAAGAATGTTTGGTAGCGGGCGTGCTTTAAAGCATCTTAGTTTGAGGTAGACATTCGATCTGGACCACCGAGAGGTGTGTCCTTTTCTAACGGCTAAGCTTTGGCGCGGCCAACAATTACATTTGAAATATGTTTTTATTTAATTCGTAAAAGAATGTTTTTAGTATTTCAAAATCAGTTTAAAAAATAAATTTGTGATTGTTGATTAACGCTGCCAGTGTGGACGATCAGGACCAACGAGAGGTGAGTCCTAAACCCTAAATTTTGGAAAGGCCCCCGCTTAGGCGGGGCCAGCAATTACATTTGAAATATGTCTGAAAAGGATCTCTTATAAGAATTTTGAATATTTCAAAAAGTAATTACAAACATAAATTTTTTATTGTTGACAAACGCGGCCAGTGTCGGGTGCAATGGTCCTTCCGCTAGAAGAATGTTTGGTAGCGGGCGTGCTTTAAAGCATCTTAGTTTGAGGTAGACATTCGATCTGGACAACCGAGAGGTGAGTCCTAAACCCTAAAATTTGGAAAGGCTTCGCTTAAACGGGGCTAACAATTACATTTGAAATATGTTTTTCTTTAATTCGTAAAAGAATGTTTTTAGTATTTCAAAATCAGTTTAAAAAATAAATTTGTGATTGTTGATTAACGCTGCCAGTGTGGACGATCAGGACCAACGAGAGGTGTGTCCTAAACCATAAATTTTGGAAAGGCCCCCGCTTAGGCGGGGCTAGCAATTACATTTGAAATATGTCTGAATTGATCTCTTATCAAAATTTTTGAATATTTCAAAAATTAATTACAAACATACATTTTTTATTGTTGACAAACGCGACCAGTGTCGGGTGCAATGGTCCTTCCGCTAGAAGAATGTTTGGTAGTGGGCGTGCTTTAAAGCATCTTGATTTGAGGTAGACATTCGATCTGGACAACCGAGAGGTGAGTCCTAAACCCTAAATTTTGGAAAGGCCCCCGCTTAGGCGGGGCCAGCAATTACATTTGAAATATGTCTGAAAAGGATCTCTTATAAGAATTTTGAATATTTCAAAAAGTAATTACAAACATAAATTTTTTATTGTTGACAAACGCGGCCAGTGTCGGGTGCAATGGTCCTTCCGCTAGAAGAATGTTTGGTAGCGGGCGTGCTTTAAAGCATCTTAGTTTGAGGTAGACATTCGATCTGGACCACCGAGAGGTGTGTCCTTTTCTAACGGCTAAGCTTTGGCGCGGCCAACAATTACATTTGAAATATGTTTTTATTTAATTCGTAAAAGAATGTTTTTAGTATTTCAAAATCAGTTTAAAAAATAAATTTGTGATTGTTGATTAACGCTGCCAGTGTGGACGATCAGGACCAACGAGAGGTGAGTCCTAAACCCTAAATTTTGGAAAGGCCCCCGCTTAGGCGGGGCCAGCAATTACATTTGAAATATGTCTGAAAAGGATCTCTTATAAGAATTTTGAATATTTCAAAAAGTAATTACAAACATAATTTTTTTATTGTTGACAAACGCGGCCAGTGTCGGGTGCAATGGTCCTTCCGCTAGAAGAATGTTTGGTAGCGGGCGTGCTTTAAAGCATCTTAGTTTGAGGTAGACATTCGATCTGGACAACCGAGAGGTGAGTCCTAAACCCTAAAATTTGGAAAGGCTTCGCTTAAACGGGGCTAACAATTACATTTGAAATATGCTTTTATTTAATTCGTAAAAGAATGTTTTTAGTATTTCAAAATCAGTTTAAAAAATAAATTTGTGATTGTTGATTAACGCTGCCAGTGTGGACGATCTGGACCAACGAGAGGTGTGTCCTAAACCATAAATTTTGAAAAGGCCCCCGGTTAGGCGGGGCTAGCAATTACATTTGAAATATGTCTGAATTGATCTCTTATCAAAATTTTTGAATATTTCAAAAATTAATTACAAACATACATTTTTTATTGTTGACAAACGCGACCAGTGTCGGGTGCAATGGTCCTTCCGCTAGAAGAATGTTTGGTAGCGGGCGTGCTTTAAAGCATCTTAGTTTGAGGTAGACATTCGATCTGGACCACCGAGAGGTGTGTCCTTTTCTAACGGCTAAGCTTTGGCGCGGCCAACAATTACATTTGAAATATGTTTTTATTTAATTCGTAAAAGAATGTTTTTAGTATTTCAAAATCAGTTTAAAAAATAAATTTGTGATTGTTGATTAACGCTGCCAGTGTGGACGATCAGGACCAACGAGAGGTGAGTCCTAAACCCTAAATTTTGGAAAGGCCCCCGCTTAGGCGGGGCCAGCAATTACATTTGAAATATGTCTGAAAAGGATCTCTTATAAGAATTTTGAATATTTCAAAAAGTAATTACAAACATAAATTTTTTATTGTTGACAAACGCGGCCAGTGTCGGGTGCAATGGTCCTTCCGCTAGAAGAATGTTTGGTAGCGGGCGTGCTTTAAAGCATCTTAGTTTGAGGTAGACATTCGATCTGGACAACCGAGAGGTGAGTCCTAAACCCTAAAATTTGGAAAGGCTTCGCTTAAACGGGGCTAACAATTACATTTGAAATATGTTTTTCTTTAATTCGTAAAAGAATGTTTTTAGTATTTCAAAATCAGTTTAAAAAATAAATTTGTGATTGTTGATTAACGCTGCCAGTGTGGACGATCAGGACCAACGAGAGGTGTGTCCTAAACCATAAATTTTGGAAAGGCCCCCGCTTAGGCGGGGCTAGCAATTACATTTGAAATATGTCTGAATTGATCTCTTATCAAAATTTTTGAATATTTCAAAAATTAATTACAAACATATATTTTTTATTGTTGACAAACGCGACCTGTGTCGGGTGCAATGGTCCTTCCGCTAGAAGAATGTTTGGTAGTGGGCGTGCTTTAAAGCATCTTGATTTGAGGTAGACATTCGATCTGGACAACCGAGAGGTGAGTCCTAAACCCTAAATTTTGGAAAGGCCCCCGCTTAGGCGGGGCCAGCAATTACATTTGAAATATGTCTGAAAAGGATCTCTTATAAGAATTTTGAATACTTCAAAAAGTAATTACAAACATAAATTTTTTATTGTTGACAAACGCGGCCAGTGTCGGGCGCAATGGTCCTTCCGCTAGAAGAATGTTTGGTAGCGGGCGTGCTTCAAAGCATCCTGGTTTGAGGTAGACATTCGATCTGGACAACCGAGAGGTGAGTCCTAAACCCTAAATTTTGGAAAGGCCCCCGCTTAGGCGGGGCCAGCAATTACATTTGAAATATGTCTGAAAAGGATCTCTTATAAGAATTTTGAATATTTCAAAAAGTAATTACAAACATAAATTTTTTATTGTTGACAAACGCGGCCAGTGTCGGGCGCAATGGTCCTTCCGCTAGAAGAATGTTTGGTAGCGGGCGTGCTTTAAAGCATCTTAGTTTGAGGTAGACATTCGATCTGGACAACCGAGAGGTGAGTCCTAAACCATAAATTTTGGAAAGGCCCCCGCTTAGGCGTTGCCAGCAATTACATTTGAAATATGTCTGAAAAGGATCTCTTATAAGAATTTTGAATACTTCAAAAAGTAATTACAAACATAAATTTTTTATTGTTAACAAACGCGGCCAGTGTCGGGCGCAATGGTCCTTCCGCTAGAAGAATGTTTGGTAGCGAGGGGGGGGGGGTTTCAAAGCATCTTGGTTTGAGGTAGACATTCGATCTGGACAACCGAGAGGTGAGTCCTAAACCCTAAATTTTGGAAAGGCCCCCGCTTAGGCGGGGCCAGCAATTACATTTGAAATATGTCTGAAAAGGATCTCTTATAAGAATTTTGAATATTTCAAAAAGTAATTACAAACATAAATTTTTTTTTGTTGACAAACGCGGCCAGTGTCGGGTGCAATGGTCCTTCCGCTAGAAGAATGTTTGGTAGCGGGCGTGCTTTAAAGCATCTTAGTTTGAGGTAGACATTCGATCTGGACCACCGAGAGGTGTGTCCTTTTCTAACGGCTAAGCTTTGGCGCGGCCAACAATTACATTTGAAATATGTTTGTATTTAATTCGTAAAAGAATGTTTTTAGTATTTCAAAATCAGTTTAAAAAATAAATTTGTGATTGTTGATTAACGCTGCCAGTGTGGACGATCAGGACCAACGAGAGGTGAGTCCTAAACCCTAAATTTTGGAAAGGCCCCCGCTTAGGCGGGGCCAGCAATTACATTTGAAATATGTCTGAAAAGGATCTCTTATAAGAATTTTGAATATTTCAAAAATTAATTACAAACATACATTTTTTATTGTTGACAAACGCGGCCAGTGTCGGGCGCAATGGTCCTTCCGCTAGAAGAATGTTTGGTAGCGGGCGTGCTTTAAAGCATCTTAGTTTGAGGTAGACATTCGATCTGGACAACCGAGAGGTGAGTCCTAAACCATAAATTTTGGAAAGGCCCCCGCTTAGGCGTTGCCAGCAATTACATTTGAAATATGTCTGAAAAGGATCTCTTATAAGAATTTTGAATACTTCAAAAAGTAATTACAAACATAAATTTTTTATTGTTAACAAACGCGGCCAGTGTCGGGCGCAATGGTCCTTCCGCTAGAAGAATGTTTGGTAGCGAGGGGGGGGGGGTTTCAAAGCATCTTGGTTTGAGGTAGACATTCGATCTGGACAACCGAGAGGTGAGTCCTAAACCCTAAATTTTGGAAAGGCCCCCGCTTAGGCGGGGCCAGCAATTACATTTGAAATATGTCTGAAAAGGATCTCTTATAAGAATTTTGAATATTTCAAAAAGTAATTACAAACATAAATTTTTTTTGTTGACAAACGCGGCCAGTGTCGGGTGCAATGGTCCTTCCGCTAGAAGAATGTTTGGTAGCGGGCGTGCTTTAAAGCATCTTAGTTTGAGGTAGACATTCGATCTGGACCACCGAGAGGTGTGTCCTTTTCTAACGGCTAAGCTTTGGCGCGGCCAACAATTACATTTGAAATATGTTTGTATTTAATTCGTAAAAGAATGTTTTTAGTATTTCAAAATCAGTTTAAAAAATAAATTTGTGATTGTTGATTAACGCTGCCAGTGTGGACGATCAGGACCAACGAGAGGTGAGTCCTAAACCCTAAATTTTGGAAAGGCCCCCGCTTAGGCGGGGCCAGCAATTACATTTGAAATATGTCTGAAAAGGATCTCTTATAAGAATTTTGAATATTTCAAAAATTAATTACAAACATACATTTTTTATTGTTGACAAACGCGACCAGTGTCGGGTGCAATGGTCCTTCCGCTAGAAGAATGTTTGGTAGTGGGCGTGCTTTAAAGCATCTTGATTTGAGGTAGACATTCGATCTGGACAACCGAGAGGTGAGTCCTAAACCCTAAATTTTGGAAAGGCCCCCGATTAGGCGGGGCCAGCAATTACATTTGAAATATGTCTGAAAAGGATCTCTTATAAGAATTTTGAATATTTCAAAAAGTAATTACAAACATAAATTTTTTATTGTTGACAAACGCGGCCAGTGTCGGGTGCAATGGTCCTTCCGCTAGAAGAATGTTTGGTAGCGGGCGTGCTTTAAAGCATCTTAGTTTGAGGTAGACATTCGATCTGGACCACCGAGAGGTGTGTCCTTTTCTAACGGCTAAGCTTTGGCGCGGCCAACAATTACATTTGAAATATGTTTTATTTAATTCGTAAAAGAATGTTTTTAGTATTTCAAAATCAGTTTAAAAAATAAATTTGTGATTGTTGATTAACGCTGCCAGTGTGGACGATCAGGACCAACGAGAGGTGAGTCCTAAACCCTAAATTTTGGAAAGGCCCCCGCTTAGGCGGGGCCAGCAATTACATTTGAAATATGTCTGAAAAGGATCTCTTATAAGAATTTTGAATATTTCAAAAAGTAATTACAAACATAAATTTTTTATTGTTGACAAACGCGGCCAGTGTCGGGTGCAATGGTCCTTCCGCTAGAAGAATGTTTGGTAGCGGGCGTGCTTTAAAGCATCTTAGTTTGAGGTAGACATTCGATCTGGACAACCGAGAGGTGAGTCCTAAACCCTAAAATTTGGAAAGGCTTCGCTTAAACGGGGCTAACAATTACATTTGAAATATGTTTTTCTTTAATTCGTAAAAGAATGTTTTTAGTATTTCAAAATCAGTTTAAAAAATAAATTTGTGATTGTTGATTAACGCTGCCAGTGTGGACGATCAGGACCAACGAGAGGTGTGTCCTAAACCATAAATTTTGGAAAGGCCCCCGCTTAGGCGGGGCTAGCAATTACATTTGAAATATGTCTGAATTGATCTCTTATCAAAATTTTTGAATATTTCAAAAATTAATTACAAACATATATTTTTATTGTTGACAAACGCGACCTGTGTCGGGTGCAATGGTCCTTCCGCTAGAAGAATGTTTGGTAGTGGGCGTGCTTTAAAGCATCTTGATTTGAGGTAGACATTCGATCTGGACAACCGAGAGGTGAGTCCTAAACCCTAAATTTTGGAAAGGCCCCCGCTTAGGCGGGGCCAGCAATTACATTTGAAATATGTCTGAAAAGGATCTCTTATAAGAATTTTGAATACTTCAAAAAGTAATTACAAACATAAATTTTTTATTGTTGACAAACGCGGCCAGTGTCGGGCGCAATGGTCCTTCCGCTAGAAGAATGTTTGGTAGCGGGCGTGCTTCAAAGCATCCTGGTTTGAGGTAGACATTCGATCTGGACAACCGAGAGGTGAGTCCTAAACCCTAAATTTTGGAAAGGCCCCCGCTTAGGCGGGGCCAGCAATTACATTTGAAATATGTCTGAAAAGGATCTCTTATAAGAATTTTGAATATTTCAAAAAGTAATTACAAACATAAATTTTTTATTGTTGACAAACGCGGCCAGTGTCGGGCGCAATGGTCCTTCCGCTAGAAGAATGTTTGGTAGCGGGCGTGCTTTAAAGCATCTTAGTTTGAGGTAGACATTCGATCTGGACCACCGAGAGGTGTGTCCTTTTCTAACGGCTAAGCTTTGGCGCGGCCAACAATTACATTTGAAATATGTTTGTATTTAATTCGTAAAAGAATGTTTTTAGTATTTCAAAATCAGTTTAAAAAATAAATTTGTGATTGTTGATTAACGCTGCCAGTGTGGACGATCAGGACCAACGAGAGGTGAGTCCTAAACCCTAAATTTTGGAAAGGCCCCCGCTTAGGCGGGGCCAGCAATTACATTTGAAATATGTCTGAAAAGGATCTCTTATAAGAATTTTGAATATTTCAAAAATTAATTACAAACATACATTTTTTATTGTTGACAAACGCGGCCAGTGTCGGGCGCAATGGTCCTTCCGCTAGAAGAATGTTTGGTAGCGGGCGTGCTTTAAAGCATCTTAGTTTGAGGTAGACATTCGATCTGGACAACCGAGAGGTGAGTCCTAAACCATAAATTTTGGAAAGGCCCCCGCTTAGGCGTTGCCAGCAATTACATTTGAAATATGTCTGAAAAGGATCTCTTATAAGAATTTTGAATACTTCAAAAAGTAATTACAAACATAAATTTTTTATTGTTAACAAACGCGGCCAGTGTCGGGCGCAATGGTCCTTCCGCTAGAAGAATGTTTGGTAGCGAGGGGGGGGGGGGGTTTCAAAGCATCTTGGTTTGAGGTAGACATTCGATCTGGACAACCGAGAGGTGAGTCCTAAACCCTAAATTTTGGAAAGGCCCCCGCTTAGGCGGGGCCAGCAATTACATTTGAAATATGTCTGAAAAGGATCTCTTATAAGAATTTTGAATATTTCAAAAAGTAATTACAAACATAAATTTTTTTTTGTTGACAAACGCGGCCAGTGTCGGGTGCAATGGTCCTTCCGCTAGAAGAATGTTTGGTAGCGGGCGTGCTTTAAAGCATCTTAGTTTGAGGTAGACATTCGATCTGGACCACCGAGAGGTGTGTCCTTTTCTAACGGCTAAGCTTTGGCGCGGCCAACAATTACATTTGAAATATGTTTGTATTTAATTCGTAAAAGAATGTTTTTAGTATTTCAAAATCAGTTTAAAAAATAAATTTGTGATTGTTGATTAACGCTGCCAGTGTGGACGATCAGGACCAACGAGAGGTGAGTCCTAAACCCTAAATTTTGGAAAGGCCCCCGCTTAGGCGGGGCCAGCAATTACATTTGAAATATGTCTGAAAAGGATCTCTTATAAGAATTTTGAATATTTCAAAAATTAATTACAAACATACATTTTTTATTGTTGACAAACGCGACCAGTGTCGGGTGCAATGGTCCTTCCGCTAGAAGAATGTTTGGTAGTGGGCGTGCTTTAAAGCATCTTGATTTGAGGTAGACATTCGATCTGGACAACCGAGAGGTGAGTCCTAAACCCTAAATTTTGGAAAGGCCCCCGATTAGGCGGGGCCAGCAATTACATTTGAAATATGTCTGAAAAGGATCTCTTATAAGAATTTTGAATATTTCAAAAAGTAATTACAAACATAAATTTTTTATTGTTGACAAACGCGGCCAGTGTCGGGTGCAATGGTCCTTCCGCTAGAAGAATGTTTGGTAGCGGGCGTGCTTTAAAGCATCTTAGTTTGAGGTAGACATTCGATCTGGACCACCGAGAGGTGTGTCCTTTTCTAACGGCTAAGCTTTGGCGCGGCCAACAATTACATTTGAAATATGTTTTTATTTAATTCGTAAAAGAATGTTTTTAGTATTTCAAAATCAGTTTAAAAAATAAATTTGTGATTGTTGATTAACGCTGCCAGTGTGGACGATCAGGACCAACGAGAGGTGAGTCCTAAACCCTAAATTTTGGAAAGGCCCCCGCTTAGGCGGGGCCAGCAATTACATTTGAAATATGTCTGAAAAGGATCTCTTATAAGAATTTTGAATATTTCAAAAATTAATTACAAACATACATTTTTTATTGTTGACAAACGCGGCCAGTGTCGGGCGCAATGGTCCTTCCGCTAGAAGAATGTTTGGTAGCGGGCGTGCTTTAAAGCATCTTAGTTTGAGGTAGACATTCGATCTGGACAACCGAGAGGTGAGTCCTAAACCATAAATTTTGGAAAGGCCCCCGCTTAGGCGTTGCCAGCAATTACATTTGAAATATGTCTGAAAAGGATCTCTTATAAGAATTTTGAATACTTCAAAAAGTAATTACAAACATAAATTTTTTATTGTTACAAACGCGGCCAGTGTCGGGCGCAATGGTCCTTCCGCTAGAAGAATGTTTGGTAGCGAGGGGGGGGGGGTTTCAAAGCATCTTGGTTTGAGGTAGACATTCGATCTGGACAACCGAGAGGTGAGTCCTAAACCCTAAATTTTGGAAAGGCCCCCGCTTAGGCGGGGCCAGCAATTACATTTGAAATATGTCTGAAAAGGATCTCTTATAAGAATTTTGAATATTTCAAAAAGTAATTACAAACATAAATTTTTTTTTGTTGACAAACGCGGCCAGTGTCGGGTGCAATGGTCCTTCCGCTAGAAGAATGTTTGGTAGCGGGCGTGCTTTAAAGCATCTTAGTTTGAGGTAGACATTCGATCTGGACCACCGAGAGGTGTGTCCTTTTCTAACGGCTAAGCTTTGGCGCGGCCAACAATTACATTTGAAATATGTTTGTATTTAATTCGTAAAAGAATGTTTTTAGTATTTCAAAATCAGTTTAAAAAATAAATTTGTGATTGTTGATTAACGCTGCCAGTGTGGACGATCAGGACCAACGAGAGGTGAGTCCTAAACCCTAAATTTTGGAAAGGCCCCCGCTTAGGCGGGGCCAGCAATTACATTTGAAATATGTCTGAAAAGGATCTCTTATAAGAATTTTGAATATTTCAAAAATAATTACAAACATACATTTTTTATTGTTGACAAACGCGACCAGTGTCGGGTGCAATGGTCCTTCCGCTAGAAGAATGTTTGGTAGTGGGCGTGCTTTAAAGCATCTTGATTTGAGGTAGACATTCGATCTGGACAACCGAGAGGTGAGTCCTAAACCCTAAATTTTGGAAAGGCCCCCGATTAGGCGGGGCCAGCAATTACATTTGAAATATGTCTGAAAAGGATCTCTTATAAGAATTTTGAATATTTCAAAAAGTAATTACAAACATAAATTTTTTATTGTTGACAAACGCGGCCAGTGTCGGGCGCAATGGTCCTTCCGCTAGAAGAATGTTTGGTAGCGGGCGTGCTTTAAAGCATCTTAGTTTGAGGTAGACATTCGATCTGGACAACCGAGAGGTGAGTCCTAAACCATAAATTTTGGAAAGGCCCCCGCTTAGGCGTTGCCAGCAATTACATTTGAAATATGTCTGAAAAGGATCTCTTATAAGAATTTTGAATACTTCAAAAAGTAATTACAAACATAAATTTTTTATTGTTAACAAACGCGGCCAGTGTCGGGCGCAATGGTCCTTCCGCTAGAAGAATGTTTGGTAGCGAGGGGGGGGGTTTCAAAGCATCTTGTTTGAGGTAGACATTCGATCTGGACAACCGAGAGGTGAGTCCTAAACCCTAAATTTTGGAAAGGCCCCCGCTTAGGCGGGGCCAGCAATTACATTTGAAATATGTCTGAAAAGGATCTCTTATAAGAATTTTGAATATTTCAAAAAGTAATTACAAACATAAATTTTTTTTTGTTGACAAACGCGGCCAGTGTCGGGTGCAATGGTCCTTCCGCTAGAAGAATGTTTGGTAGCGGGCGTGCTTTAAAGCATCTTAGTTTGAGGTAGACATTCGATCTGGACCACCGAGAGGTGTGTCCTTTTCTAACGGCTAAGCTTTGGCGCGGCCAACAATTACATTTGAAATATGTTTGTATTTAATTCGTAAAAGAATGTTTTTAGTATTTCAAAATCAGTTTAAAAAATAAATTTGTGATTGTTGATTAACGCTGCCAGTGTGGACGATCTGGACCAACGAGAGGTGTGTCCTAAACCATAAATTTTGAAAAGGCCCCCGGTTAGGCGGGGCTAGCAATTACATTTGAAATATGTCTGAATTGATCTCTTATCAAAATTTTTGAATATTTCAAAAATTAATTACAAACATACATTTTTTATTGTTGACAAACGCGACCAGTGTCGGGTGCAATGGTCCTTCCGCTAGAAGAATGTTTGGTAGTGGGCGTGCTTTAAAGCATCTTGATTTGAGGTAGACATTCGATCTGGACAACCGAGAGGTGAGTCCTAAACCCTAAATTTTGGAAAGGCCCCCGCTTAGGCGGGGCCAGCAATTACATTTGAAATATGTCTGAAAAGGATCTCTTATAAGAATTTTGAATATTTCAAAAAGTAATTACAAACATAAATTTTTTATTGTTGACAAACGCGGCCAGTGTCGGGTGCAATGGTCCTTCCGCTAGAAGAATGTTTGGTAGCGGGCGTGCTTTAAAGCATCTTAGTTTGAGGTAGACATTCGATCTGGACCACCGAGAGGTGTGTCCTTTTCTAACGGCTAAGCTTTGGCGCGGCCAACAATTACATTTGAAATATGTTTTTATTTAATTCGTAAAAGAATGTTTTTAGTATTTCAAAATCAGTTTAAAAAATAAATTTGTGATTGTTGATTAACGCTGCCAGTGTGGACGATCAGGACCAACGAGAGGTGAGTCCTAAACCCTAAATTTTGGAAAGGCCCCCGCTTAGGCGGGGCCAGCAATTACATTTGAAATATGTCTGAAAAGGATCTCTTATAAGGATTTTGAATATTTCAAAAAGTAATTACAAACATAAATTTTTTATTGTTGACAAACGCGGCCAGTGTCGGGTGCAATGGTCCTTCCGCTAGAAGAATGTTTGGTAGCGGGCGTGCTTTAAAGCATCTTAGTTTGAGGTAGACATTCGATCTGGACAACCGAGAGGTGAGTCCTAAACCCTAAAATTTGGAAAGGCTTCGCTTAAACGGGGCTAACAATTACATTTGAAATATGCTTTTATTTAATTCGTAAAAGAATGTTTTTAGTATTTCAAAATCAGTTTAAAAAATAAATTTGTGATTGTTGATTAACGCTGCCAGTGTGGACGATCAGGACCAACGAGAGGTGTGTCCTAAACCATAAATTTTGAAAAGGCCCCCGGTTAGGCGGGGCTAGCAATTACATTTGAAATATGTCTGAATTGATCTCTTATCAAAATTTTTGAATATTTCAAAAATTAATTACAAACATATATTTTTTATTGTTGACAAACGCGACCTGTGTCGGGTGCAATGGTCCTTCCGCTAGAAGAATGTTTGGTAGTGGGCGTGCTTTAAAGCATCTTGATTTGAGGTAGACATTCGATCTGGACAACCGAGAGGTGAGTCCTAAACCCTAAATTTTGGAAAGGCCCCCGCTTAGGCGGGGCCAGCAATTACATTTGAAATATGTCTGAAAAGGATCTCTTATAAGAATTTTGAATATTTCAAAAAGTAATTACAAACATAAATTTTTTATTGTTGACAAACGCGGCCAGTGTCGGGTGCAATGGTCCTTCCGCTAGAAGAATGTTTGGTAGCGGGCGTGCTTTAAAGCATCTTAGTTTGAGGTAGACATTCGATCTGGACCACCGAGAGGTGTGTCCTTTTCTAACGGCTAAGCTTTGGCGCGGCCAACAATTACATTTGAAATATGTTTTTATTTAATTCGTAAAAGAATGTTTTTAGTATTTCAAAATCAGTTTAAAAAATAAATTTGTGATTGTTGATTAACGCTGCCAGTGTGGACGATCAGGACCAACGAGAGGTGAGTCCTAAACCCTAAATTTTGGAAAGGCCCCCGCTTAGGCGGGGCCAGCAATTACATTTGAAATATGTCTGAAAAGGATCTCTTATAAGAATTTTGAATATTTCAAAAAGTAATTACAAACATAAATTTTTTATTGTTGACAAACGCGGCCAGTGTCGGGTGCAATGGTCCTTCCGCTAGAAGAATGTTTGGTAGCGGGCGTGCTTTAAAGCATCTTAGTTTGAGGTAGACATTCGATCTGGACCACCGAGAGGTGTGTCCTTTTCTAACGGCTAAGCTTTGGCGCGGCCAACAATTACATTTGAAATATGTTTGTATTTAATTCGTAAAAGAATGTTTTTAGTATTTCAAAATCAGTTTAAAAAATAAATTTGTGATTGTTGATTAACGCTGCCAGTGTGGACGATCTGGACCAACGAGAGGTGTGTCCTAAACCATAAATTTTGAAAAGGCCCCCGGTTAGGCGGGGCTAGCAATTACATTTGAAATATGTCTGAATTGATCTCTTATCAAAATTTTGAATATTTCAAAAATTAATTACAAACATACATTTTTTATTGTTGACAAACGCGACCAGTGTCGGGTGCAATGGTCCTTCCGCTAGAAGAATGTTTGGTAGTGGGCGTGCTTTAAAGCATCTTGATTTGAGGTAGACATTCGATCTGGACAACCGAGAGGTGAGTCCTAAACCCTAAATTTTGGAAAGGCCCCCGCTTAGGCGGGGCCAGCAATTACATTTGAAATATGTCTGAAAAGGATCTCTTATAAGAATTTTGAATATTTCAAAAAGTAATTACAAACATAAATTTTTTATTGTTGACAAACGCGGCCAGTGTCGGGTGCAATGGTCCTTCCGCTAGAAGAATGTTTGGTAGCGGGCGTGCTTTAAAGCATCTTAGTTTGAGGTAGACATTCGATCTGGACCACCGAGAGGTGAGTCCTAAACCCTAAAATTTGGAAAGGCTTCGCTTAAACGGGGCTAACAATTACATTTGAAATATGTTTTTCTTTAATTCGTAAAAGAATGTTTTTAGTATTTCAAATTCAGTTTAAAAAATAAATTTGTGATTGTTGATTAACGCTGCCAGTGTGGACGATCTGGACCAACGAGAGGTGTGTCCTAAACCATAAATTTTGAAAAGGCCCCCGGTTAGGCGGGGCTAGCAATTACATTTGAAATATGTCTGAATTGATCTCTTATCAAAATTTTGAATATTTCAAAAATTAATTACAAACATACATTTTTTATTGTTGACAAACGCGACCAGTGTCGGGTGCAATGGTCCTTCCGCTAGAAGAATGTTTGGTAGTGGGCGTGCTTTAAAGCATCTTGATTTGAGGTAGACATTCGATCTGGACAACCGAGAGGTGAGTCCTAAACCCTAAATTTTGGAAAGGCCCCCGCTTAGGCGGGGCCAGCAATTACATTTGAAATATGTCTGAAAAGGATCTCTTATAAGAATTTTGAATATTTCAAAAAGTAATTACAAACATAAATTTTTTATTGTTGACAAACGCGGCCAGTGTCGGGTGCAATGGTCCTTCCGCTAGAAGAATGTTTGGTAGCGGGCGTGCTTTAAAGCATCTTAGTTTGAGGTAGACATTCGATCTGGACCACCGAGAGGTGTGTCCTAAACCATAAATTTTGGAAAGGCCCCCGCTTAGGCGGGGCTAGCAATTACATTTGAAATATGTCTGAATTGATCTCTTATCAAAATTTTTGAATATTTCAAAAATTAATTACAAACATATATTTTTTATTGTTGACAAACGCGACCTGTGTCGGGTGCAATGGTCCTTCCGCTAGAAGAATGTTTGGTAGTGGGCGTGCTTTAAAGCATCTTGATTTGAGGTAGACATTCGATCTGGACAACCGAGAGGTGAGTCCTAAACCCTAAATTTTGGAAAGGCCCCCGCTTAGGCGGGGCCAGCAATTACATTTGAAATATGTCTGAAAAGGATCTCTTATAAGAATTTTGAATACTTCAAAAAGTAATTACAAACATAAATTTTTTATTGTTGACAAACGCGGCCAGTGTCGGGCGCAATGGTCCTTCCGCTAGAAGAATGTTTGGTAGCGGGCGTGCTTCAAAGCATCCTGGTTTGAGGTAGACATTCGATCTGGACAACCGAGAGGTGAGTCCTAAACCCTAAATTTTGGAAAGGCCCCCGCTTAGGCGGGGCCAGCAATTACATTTGAAATATGTCTGAAAAGGATCTCTTATAAGAATTTTGAATATTTCAAAAAGTAATTACAAACATAAATTTTTTATTGTTGACAAACGCGGCCAGTGTCGGGCGCAATGGTCCTTCCGCTAGAAGAATGTTTGGTAGCGGGCGTGCTTTAAAGCATCTTAGTTTGAGGTAGACATTCGATCTGGACAACCGAGAGGTGAGTCCTAAACCATAAATTTTGGAAAGGCCCCCGCTTAGGCGTTGCCAGCAATTACATTTGAAATATGTCTGAAAAGGATCTCTTATAAGAATTTTGAATACTTCAAAAAGTAATTACAAACATAAATTTTTTTTTGTTGACAAACGCGGCCAGTGTCGGGTGCAATGGTCCTTCCGCTAGAAGAATGTTTGGTAGCGGGCGTGCTTTAAAGCATCTTAGTTTGAGGTAGACATTCGATCTGGACAACCGAGAGGTGAGTCCTAAACCATAAATTTTGGAAAGGCCCCCGCTTAGGCGTTGCCAGCAATTACATTTGAAATATGTCTGAAAAGGATCTCTTATAAGAATTTTGAATATTTCAAAAAGTAATTACAAACATAAATTTTTTTTTGTTGACAAACGCGGCCAGTGTCGGGTGCAATGGTCCTTCCGCTAGAAGAATGTTTGGTAGCGGGCGTGCTTTAAAGCATCTTAGTTTGAGGTAGACATTCGATCTGGACCACCGAGAGGTGTGTCCTTTTCTAACGGCTAAGCTTTGGCGCGGCCAACAATTACATTTGAAATATGTTTTTATTTAATTCGTAAAAGAATGTTTTTAGTATTTCAAAATCAGTTTAAAAAATAAATTTGTGATTGTTGATTAACGCTGCCAGTGTGGACGATCTGGACCAACGAGAGGTGTGTCCTAAACCATAAATTTTGAAAAGGCCCCCGGTTAGGCGGGGCTAGCAATTACATTTGAAATATGTCTGAATTGATCTCTTATCAAAATTTTTGAATATTTCAAAAATTAATTACAAACATACATTTTTTATTGTTGACAAACGCGACCAGTGTCGGGTGCAATGGTCCTTCCGCTAGAAGAATGTTTGGTAGTGGGCGTGCTTTAAAGCATCTTGATTTGAGGTAGACATTCGATCTGGACAACCGAGAGGTGAGTCCTAAACCCTAAATTTTGGAAAGGCCCCCGCTTAGGCGGGGCCAGCAATTACATTTGAAATATGTCTGAAAAGGATCTCTTATAAGAATTTTGAATATTTCAAAAAGTAATTACAAACATAAATTTTTTATTGTTGACAAACGCGGCCAGTGTCGGGTGCAATGGTCCTTCCGCTAGAAGAATGTTTGGTAGCGGGCGTGCTTTAAAGCATCTTAGTTTGAGGTAGACATTCGATCTGGACCACCGAGAGGTGTGTCCTTTTCTAACGGCTAAGCTTTGGCGCGGCCAACAATTACATTTGAAATATGTTTTTATTTAATTCGTAAAAGAATGTTTTTAGTATTTCAAAATCAGTTTAAAAAATAAATTTGTGATTGTTGATTAACGCTGCCAGTGTGGACGATCAGGACCAACGAGAGGTGAGTCCTAAACCCTAAATTTTGGAAAGGCCCCCGCTTAGGCGGGGCCAGCAATTACATTTGAAATATGTCTGAAAAGGATCTCTTATAAGAATTTTGAATATTTCAAAAAGTAATTACAAACATAAATTTTTTATTGTTGACAAACGCGGCCAGTGTCGGGTGCAATGGTCCTTCCGCTAGAAGAATGTTTGGTAGCGGGCGTGCTTTAAAGCATCTTAGTTTGAGGTAGACATTCGATCTGGACAACCGAGAGGTGAGTCCTAAACCCTAAAATTTGGAAAGGCTTCGCTTAAACGGGGCTAACAATTACATTTGAAATATGTTTTTCTTTAATTCGTAAAAGAATGTTTTTAGTATTTCAAAATCAGTTTAAAAAATAAATTTGTGATTGTTGATTAACGCTGCCAGTGTGGACGATCAGGACCAACGAGAGGTGTGTCCTAAACCATAAATTTTGGAAAGGCCCCCGCTTAGGCGGGGCTAGCAATTACATTTGAAATATGTCTGAATTGATCTCTTATCAAAATTTTTGAATATTTCAAAAATTAATTACAAACATATATTTTTTATTGTTGACAAACGCGACCTGTGTCGGGTGCAATGGTCCTTCCGCTAGAAGAATGTTTGGTAGTGGGCGTGCTTTAAAGCATCTTGATTTGAGGTAGACATTCGATCTGGACAACCGAGAGGTGAGTCCTAAACCCTAAATTTTGGAAAGGCCCCCGCTTAGGCGGGGCCAGCAATTACATTTGAAATATGTCTGAAAAGGATCTCTTATAAGAATTTTGAATACTTCAAAAAGTAATTACAAACATAAATTTTTTATTGTTGACAAACGCGGCCAGTGTCGGGCGCAATGGTCCTTCCGCTAGAAGAATGTTTGGTAGCGGGCGTGCTTTAAAGCATCTTAGTTTGAGGTAGACATTCGATCTGGACAACCGAGAGGTGAGTCCTAAACCATAAATTTTGGAAAGGCCCCCGCTTAGGCGTTGCCAGCAATTACATTTGAAATATGTCTGAAAAGGATCTCTTATAAGAATTTTGAATACTTCAAAAAGTAATTACAAACATAAATTTTTTATTGTTGACAAACGCGGCCAGTGTCGGGCGCAATGGTCCTTCCGCTAGAAGAATGTTTGGTAGCGGGAGGGGGGGCATTCAATGTTTTCGAATGTTTTTAGTATTTCAAAATCAGTTTAAAAAATAAATTTGTGATTGTTGATTAACGCTGCCAGTGTGGACGATCTGGACCAACGAGAGGTGTGTCCTAAACCATAAATTTTGAAAAGGCCCCCGTTAGGCGGGGCTAGCAATTACATTTGAAATATGTCTGAATTGATCTCTTATCAAAATTTTTGAATATTTCAAAAATTAATTACAAACATACATTTTTTATTGTTGACAAACGCGACCAGTGTCGGGTGCAATGGTCCTTCCGCTAGAAGAATGTTTGGTAGTGGGCGTGCTTTAAAGCATCTTGATTTGAGGTAGACATTCGATCTGGACAACCGAGAGGTGAGTCCTAAACCCTAAATTTTGGAAAGGCCCCCGCTTAGGCGGGGCCAGCAATTACATTTGAAATATGTCTGAAAAGGATCTCTTATAAGAATTTTGAATATTTCAAAAAGTAATTACAAACATAAATTTTTTATTGTTGACAAACGCTGCCAGTGTCGGGTGCAATGGTCCTTCCGCTAGAAGAATGTTTGGTAGCGGGCGTGCTTTAAAGCATCTTAGTTTGAGGTAGACATTCGATCTGGACCACCGAGAGGTGTGTCCTTTTCTAACGGCTAAGCTTTGGCGCGGCCAACAATTACATTTGAAATATGTTTTTATTTAATTCGTAAAAGAATGTTTTTAGTATTTCAAAATCAGTTTAAAAAATAAATTTGTGATTGTTGATTAACGCTGCCAGTGTGGACGATCAGGACCAACGAGAGGTGTGTCCTAAACCATAAATTTTGAAAAGGCCCCCGCTTAGGCGGGGCTAGCAATTACATTTGAAATATGTCTGAATTGATCTCTTATCAAAATTTTTGAATATTTCAAAAATTAATTACAAACATACATTTTTTATTGTTGACAAACGCGACCAGTGTCGGGTGCAATGGTCCTTCCGCTAGAAGAATGTTTGGTAGTGGGCGTGCTTTAAAGCATCTTGATTTGAGGTAGACATTCGATCTGGACAACCGAGAGGTGAGTCCTAAACCCTAAATTTTGGAAAGGCCCCCGCTTAGGCGGGGCCAGCAATTACATTTGAAATATGTCTGAAAAGGATCTCTTATAAGAATTTTGAATATTTCAAAAAGTAATTACAAACATAAATTTTTTATTGTTGACAAACGCTGCCAGTGTCGGGTGCAATGGTCCTTCCGCTAGAAGAATGTTTGGTAGCGGGCGTGCTTTAAAGCATCTTAGTTTGAGGTAGACATTCGATCTGGACCACCGAGAGGTGTGTCCTTTTCTAACGGCTAAGCTTTGGCGCGGCCAACAATTACATTTGAAATATGTTTTTATTTAATTCGTAAAAGAATGTTTTTAGTATTTCAAAATCAGTTTAAAAAATAAATTTGTGATTGTTGATTAACGCTGCCAGTGTGGACGATCAGGACCAACGAGAGGTGTGTCCTAAACCATAAATTTTGAAAAGGCCCCCGCTTAGGCGGGGCTAGCAATTACATTTGAAATATGTCTGAATTGATCTCTTATCAAAATTTTTGAATATTTCAAAAATTAATTACAAACATACATTTTTTATTGTTGACAAACGCGACCAGTGTCGGGTGCAATGGTCCTTCCGCTAGAAGAATGTTTGGTAGTGGGCGTGCTTTAAAGCATCTTGATTTGAGGTAGACATTCGATCTGGACAACCGAGAGGTGAGTCCTAAACCCTAAATTTTGGAAAGGCCCCCGCTTAGGCGGGGCCAGCAATTACATTTGAAATATGTCTGAAAAGGATCTCTTATAAGAATTTTGAATACTTCAAAAAGTAATTACAAACATAAATTTTTTATTGTTGACAAACGTGGCCAGTGTCGGGCGCAATGGTCCTTCCGCTAGAAGAATGTTTGGTAGCGGGCGTGCTTTAAAGCATCTTAGTTTGAGGTAGACATTCGATCTGGACAACCGAGAGGTGAGTCCTAAACCATCAATTTTGGAAAGGCCCCCGCTTAGGCGGGGCCAGCAATTACATTTGAAATATGTCTGAAAAGGATCTCTTATAAGAATTTTGAATACTTCAAAAAGTAATTACAAACATAAATTTTTTATTGTTGACAAACGCGGCCAGTGTCGGGCGCAATGGTCCTTCCGCTAGAAGAATGTTTGGTAGCGGGCGTGCTTCAAAGCATCCTGGTTTGAGGTAGACATTCGATCTGGACAACCGAGAGGTGAGTCCTAAACCCTAAATTTTGGAAAGGCCCCCGCTTAGGCGGGGCCAGCAATTACATTTGAAATATGTCTGAATTGATCTCTTATCAAAATTTTTGAATATTTCAAAAATTAATTACAAACATACATTTTTTATTGTTGACAAACGCGACCAGTGTCGGGTGCAATGGTCCTTCCGCTAGAAGAATGTTTGGTAGTGGGCGTGCTTTAAAGCATCTTGATTTGAGGTAGACATTCGATCTGGACAACCGAGAGGTGAGTCCTAAACCCTAAATTTTGGAAAGGCCCCCGCTTAGGCGGGGCCAGCAATTACATTTGAAATATGTCTGAAAAGGATCTCTTATAAGAATTTTGAATATTTCAAAAAGTAATTACAAACATAAATTTTTTATTGTTGACAAACGCTGCCAGTGTCGGGTGCAATGGTCCTTCCGCTAGAAGAATGTTTGGTAGCGGGCGTGCTTTAAAGCATCTTAGTTTGAGGTAGACATTCGATCTGGACCACCGAGAGGTGTGTCCTTTTCTAACGGCTAAGCTTTGGCGCGGCCAACAATTACATTTGAAATATGTTTTTATTTAATTCGTAAAAGAATGTTTTTAGTATTTCAAAATCAGTTTAAAAAATAAATTTGTGATTGTTGATTAACGCTGCCAGTGTGGACGATCAGGACCAACGAGAGGTGTGTCCTAAACCATAAATTTTGAAAAGGCCCCCGCTTAGGCGGGGCTAGCAATTACATTTGAAATATGTCTGAATTGATCTCTTATCAAAATTTTTGAATATTTCAAAAATTAATTACAAACATACATTTTTTATTGTTGACAAACGCGACCAGTGTCGGGTGCAATGGTCCTTCCGCTAGAAGAATGTTTGGTAGTGGGCGTGCTTTAAAGCATCTTGATTTGAGGTAGACATTCGATCTGGACAACCGAGAGGTGAGTCCTAAACCCTAAATTTTGGAAAGGCCCCCGCTTAGGCGGGGCCAGCAATTACATTTGAAATATGTCTGAAAAGGATCTCTTATAAGAATTTTGAATACTTCAAAAAGTAATTACAAACATAAATTTTTTATTGTTGACAAACGTGGCCAGTGTCGGGCGCAATGGTCCTTCCGCTAGAAGAATGTTTGGTAGCGGGCGTGCTTTAAAGCATCTTAGTTTGAGGTAGACATTCGATCTGGACAACCGAGAGGTGAGTCCTAAACCATCAATTTTGGAAAGGCCCCCGCTTAGGCGGGGCCAGCAATTACATTTGAAATATGTCTGAAAAGGATCTCTTATAAGAATTTTGAATACTTCAAAAAGTAATTACAAACATAAATTTTTTATTGTTGACAAACGCGGCCAGTGTCGGGCGCAATGGTCCTTCCGCTAGAAGAATGTTTGGTAGCGGGCGTGCTTCAAAGCATCCTGGTTTGAGGTAGACATTCGATTTGGACAACCGAGAGGTGAGTCCTAAACCCTAAATTTTGGAAAGGCCCCCGCTTAGGCGGGGCCAGCAATTACATTTGAAATATGTCTGAAAAGGATCTCTTATAAGAATTTTGAATATTTCAAAAAGTAATTACAAACATAAATTTTTTATTGTTGACAAACGCGGCCAGTGTCGGGCGCAATGGTCCTTCCGCTAGAAGAATGTTTGGTAGCGGGCGTGCTTTAAAGCATCTTAGTTTGAGGTAGACATTCGATCTGGACAACCGAGAGGTGAGTCCTAAACCCTAAATTTTGGAAAGGCCCCCGCTTAGGCGGGGCCAGCAATTACATTTGAAATATGTCTGAAAAGGATCTCTTATAAGAATTTTGAATATTTCAAAAAGTAATTACAAACATAAATTTTTTATTGTTGACAAACGTGGCCAGTGTCGGGCGCAATGGTCCTTCCGCTAGAAGAATGTTTGGTAGCGGGCGTGCTTCAAAGCATCCTGGTTTGAGGTAGACATTCGATTTGGACAACCGAGAGGTGAGTCCTAAACCCTAAATTTTGGAAAGGCCCCCGCTTAGGCGGGGCCAGCAATTACATTTGAAATATGTCTGAAAAGGATCTCTTATAAGAATTTTGAATATTTCAAAAAGTAATTACAAACATAAATTTTTTATTGTTGACAAACGTGGCCAGTGTCGGGCGCAATGGTCCTTCCGCTAGAAGAATGTTTGGTAGCGGGCGTGCTTTAAAGCATCTTAGTTTGAGGTAGACATTCGATCTGGACAACCGAGAGGTGAGTCCTAAACCATCAATTTTGGAAAGGCCCCCGCTTAGGCGGGGCCAGCAATTACATTTGAAATATGTCTGAAAAGGATCTCTTATAAGAATTTTGAATACTTCAAAAAGTAATTACAAACATAAATTTTTTATTGTTGACAAACGCGGCCAGTGTCGGGCGCAATGGTCCTTCCGCTAGAAGAATGTTTGGTAGCGGGCGTGCTTCAAAGCATCCTGGTTTGAGGTAGACATTCGATCTGGACAACCGAGAGGTGAGTCCTAAACCCTAAATTTTGGAAAGGCCCCCGCTTAGGCGGGGCCAGCAATTACATTTGAAATATGTCTGAAAAGGATCTCTTATAAGAATTTTGAATATTTCAAAAAGTAATTACAAACATAAATTTTTTATTGTTGACAAACGCGGCCAGTGTCGGGCGCAATGGTCCTTCCGCTAGAAGAATGTTTGGTAGCGGGCGTGCTTCAAAGCATCCTGGTTTGAGGTAGACATTCAATCTGGACAACCGAGAGGTGAGTCCTAAACCCTAAATTTTGGAAAGGCCCCCGCTTAGGCGGGGCCAGCAATTACATTTGAAATATGTCTGAAAAGGATCTCTTATAAGAATTTTGAATATTTCAAAAAGTAATTACAAACATAAATTTTTTATTGTTGACAAACGCGGCCAGTGTCGGGTGCAATGGTCCTTCCGCTAGAAGAATGTTTGGTAGCGGGCGTGCTTTAAAGCATCTTAGTTTGAGGTAGACATTCGATCTGGACAACCGAGAGGTGAGTCCTAAACCCTAAAATTTGGAAAGGCTTCGCTTAAACGGGGGTAACAATTACATTTGAAATATGTTTTTCTTTAATTCGTAAAAGAATGTTTTTAGTATTTCAAAATCAGTTTAAAAAATAAATTTGTGATTGTTGATTAACGCTGCCAGTGTGGACGATCAGGACCAACGAGAGGTGTGTCCTAAACCATAAATTTTGGAAAGGCCCCCGCTTAGGCGGGGCCAGCAATTACATTTGAAATATGTCTGAAAAGGATCTCTTATAAGAATTTTGAATATTTCAAAAAGTAATTACAAACATAATTTTTTTATTGTTGACAAACGCGGCCAGTGTCGGGTGCAATGGTCCTTCCGCTAGAAGAATGTTTGGTAAAGGGCGTGCTTTAAAGCATCTTAGTTTGAGGTAGACATTCGATCTGGACAACCGAGAGGTGAGTCCTAAACCATAAATTTTGGAACGGCTCCGCTTAGGCGGGGCCAACAATTACATTTGAAATATGTTTTTCTTTAATTCGTAAAAGAATGTTTTTAGTATTTCAAAATCAGTTTAAAAAATAAATTTGTGATTGTTGATTAACGCTGCCAGTGTGGACGATCAGGACCAACGAGAGGTGTCTCCTAAACCATAAATTTTGGAAAGGCCCCCGCTTAGGCGGGGCCAGCAATTACATTTGAAATATGGCTGAAAAGGATCTCTTATAAGAATTTTGAATATTTCAAAAAGTAATTACAAACATAAATTTTTTATTGTTGACAAACGCGGCCAGTGTCGGGTGCAATGGTCCTTCCGCTAGAAGAATGTTTGGTAGTGGGCGTGCTTTAAAGCATCTTGATTTGAGGTAGACATTCGATCTGGACCACCGAGAGGGGTGACCTAAACCATAAATTTTGGAACGGCTCCGCTTAGGCGGGGCCAACAATTACATTTGAAATATGTTTTTCTTTAATTCGTAAAAGAATGTTTTTAGTATTTCAAAATCAGTTTAAAAAATAAATTTGTGATTGTTGATTAACGCTGCCAGTGTGGACGATCAGGACCAACGAGAGGTGTCTCCTAAACCATAAATTTTGGAAAGGCCCCCGCTTAGGCGGGGCCAGCAATTACTTTTGAAATATGGCTGAAAAGGATCTCTTATAAGAATTTTGAATATTTCAAAAAGTAATTACAAACATAAATTTTTTATTGTTGACAAACGCGGCCAGTGTCGGGTGCAATGGTCCTTCCGCTAGAAGAATGTTTGGTAGCGGGCGTGCTTTAAAGCATCTTAGTTTGAGGTAGACATTCGATCTGGACCACCGAGAGGTGTGTCCTAAACCATAAATTTTGGAACGGCTCCGCTTTGGCGGGGACAACAATTACATTTGAAATATGTTTTTATTTAATTCGTAAAAGAATGTTTTTAGTATTTCAAAATCAGTTAAAAAAATAAATTTGTGATTGTTGATTAACGCTGCCAGTGTGGACGATCAGGACCAACGAGAGGTGTGTCCTAAACCATAAATTTTGGAAAGGCCCCCGCTTAGGCGGGGCTAGCAATTACATTTGAAATATGTCTGAATTGATCTCTTATCAGAATTTTTGAATATTTCAAAAATTAATTACAAACATAAATTTTTTATTGTTGACAAACGCGACCAGTGTCGGGTGCAATGGTCCTTCCGCTAGAAGAATGTTTGGTAGTGGGCGTGCTTTAAAGCATCTTGATTTGAGGTAGACATTCGATCTGGACCACCGAGAGGGGTGACCTAAATAAAAAAATTTGGAACGGCTCCGCTTAGGCGGGGCCAACAATTACATTTGAAATATGTTTTTCTTTAATTCGTAAAAGAATGTTTTTAGTATTTCAAAATCAGTTTAAAAAATAAATTTGTGATTGTTGATTAACGCTGCCAGTGTGGACGATCAGGACCAACGAGAGGTGTCTCCTAAACCATAAATTTTGGAAAGGCCCCCGCTTAGGCGGGGCCAGCAATTACATTTGAAATATGTCTGAAAAGGATCTCTTATAAGAATTTTGAATATTTCAAAAAGTAATTACAAACATAAATTTTTTATTGTTGACAAACGCGGCCAGTGTCGGGTGCAATGGTCCTTCCGCTAGAAGAATGTTTGGTAGCGGGCGTGCTTTAAAGCATCTTGATTTGAGGTAGACATTCGATCTGGACCACCGAGAGGGGTGACCTAAACCATAAATTTTGGAACGGCTCCGCTTAGGCGGGGCCAACAATTACATTTGAAATATGTTTTTCTTTAATTCGTAAAAGAATGTTTTTAGTATTTCAAAATCAGTTTAAAAAATAAATTTGTGATTGTTGATTAACGCTGCCAGTGTGGACGATCAGGACCAACGAGAGGTGTGTCCTAAACCATAAATTTTGGAAAGGCCCCCGCTTAGGCGGGGCCAGCAATTACATTTGAAATATGTCTGAAAAGGATCTCTTATAAGAATTTTGAATATTTCAAAAAGTAATTACAAACATAAATTTTTTATTGTTGACAAACGCTGCCAGTGTCGGGTGCAATGGTCCTTCCGCTAGAAGAATGTTTGGTAGCGGGCGTGCTTTAAAGCATCTTAGTTTGAGGTAGACATTCGATCTGGACCACCGAGAGGTGTGTCCTTTTCTAACGGCTAAGCTTTGGCGCGGCCAACAATTACATTTGAAATATGTTTTTATTTAATTCGTAAAAGAATGTTTTTAGTATTTCAAAATCAGTTTAAAAAATAAATTTGTGATTGTTGATTAACGCTGCCAGTGTGGACGATCAGGACCAACGAGAGGTGTGTCCTAAACCATAAATTTTGAAAAGGCCCCCGCTTAGGCGGGGCTAGCAATTACATTTGAAATATGTCTGAATTGATCTCTTATCAAAATTTTTGAATATTTCAAAAATTAATTACAAACATACATTTTTTATTGTTGACAAACGCGACCAGTGTCGGGTGCAATGGTCCTTCCGCTAGAAGAATGTTTGGTAGTGGGCGTGCTTTAAAGCATCTTGATTTGAGGTAGACATTCGATCTGGACAACCGAGAGGTGAGTCCTAAACCCTAAATTTTGGAAAGGCCCCCGCTTAGGCGGGGCCAGCAATTACATTTGAAATATGTCTGAAAAGGATCTCTTATAAGAATTTTGAATACTTCAAAAAGTAATTACAAACATAAATTTTTTATTGTTGACAAACGTGGCCAGTGTCGGGCGCAATGGTCCTTCCGCTAGAAGAATGTTTGGTAGCGGGCGTGCTTTAAAGCATCTTAGTTTGAGGTAGACATTCGATCTGGACAACCGAGAGGTGAGTCCTAAACCATCAATTTTGGAAAGGCCCCCGCTTAGGCGGGGCCAGCAATTACATTTGAAATATGTCTGAAAAGGATCTCTTATAAGAATTTTGAATATTTCAAAAAGTAATTACAAACATAAATTTTTTATTGTTGACAAACGTGGCCAGTGTCGGGCGCAATGGTCCTTCCGCTAGAAGAATGTTTGGTAGCGGGCGTGCTTTAAAGCATCTTAGTTTGAGGTAGACATTCGATCTGGACAACCGAGAGGTGAGTCCTAAACCATAAATTTTGGAAAGGCCCCCGCTTAGGCGGGGCCAGCAATTACATTTGAAATATGTCTGAAAAGGATCTCTTATCAAATTTTTGAATATTTCAAAAATTAATTACAAACATACATTTTTTATTGTTGACAAACGCGACCAGTGTCGGGTGCAATGGTCCTTCCGCTAGAAGAATGTTTGGTAGTGGGCGTGCTTTAAAGCATCTTGATTTGAGGTAGACATTCGATCTGGACAACCGAGAGGTGAGTCCTAAACCCTAAATTTTGGAAAGGCCCCCGCTTAGGCGGGGCCAGCAATTACATTTGAAATATGTCTGAAAAGGATCTCTTATAAGAATTTTGAATACTTCAAAAAGTAATTACAAAAATAAATTTTTTATTGTTGACAAACGTGGCCAGTGTCGGGCGCAATGGTCCTTCCGCTAGAAGAATGTTTGGTAGCGGGCGTGCTTTAAAGCATCTTAGTTTGAGGTAGACATTCGATCTGGACAACCGAGAGGTGAGTCCTAAACCATAAATTTTGGAAAGGCCCCCGCTTAGGCGGGGCCAGCAATTACATTTGAAATATGTCTGAAAAGGATCTCTTATAAGAATTTTGAATATTTCAAAAAGTAATTACAAACATAAATTTTTTATTGTTGACAAACGTGGCCAGTGTCGGGCGCAATGGTCCTTCCGCTAGAAGAATGTTTGGTAGCGGGCGTGCTTTAAAGCATCTTAGTTTGAGGTAGACATTCGATCTGGACAACCGAGAGGTGAGTCCTAAACCATAAATTTTGGAAAGGCCCCCGCTTAGGCGGGGCCAGCAATTACATTTGAAATATGTCTGAAAAGGATCTCTTATAAGAATTTTGAATACTTCAAAAAGTAATTACAAACATAAATTTTTTATTGTTGACAAACGCGGCCAGTGTCGGGCGCAATGGTCCTTCCGCTAGAAGAATGTTTGGTAGCGGGCGTGCTTCAAAGCATCCTGGTTTGAGGTAGACATTCGATCTGGACAACCGAGAGGTGAGTCCTAAACCCTAAATTTTGGAAAGGCCCCCGCTTAGGCGGGGCCAGCAATTACATTTGAAATATGTCTGAAAAGGATCTCTTATAAGAATTTTGAATATTTCAAAAAGTAATTACAAACATAAATTTTTTATTGTTGACAAACGCGGCCAGTGTCGGGCGCAATGGGGCCAGCAATTACATTTGAAATATGTCTGAAAAGGATCTCTTATAAGAATTTTGAATATTTCAAAAAGTAATTACAAACATAAATTTTTTATTGTTGACAAACGCGGCCAGTGTCGGGCGCAATGGTCCTTCCGCTAGAAGAATGTTTGGTAGCGGGCGTGCTTCAAAGCATCCTGGTTTGAGGTAGACATTCGATCTGGACAACCGAGAGGTGAGTCCTAAACCCTAAATTTTGGAAAGGCCCCCGCTTAGGCGGGGCCAGCAATTACATTTGAAATATGTCTGAAAAGGATCTCTTATAAGAATTTTGAATATTTCAAAAAGTAATTACAAACATAAATTTTTTATTGTTGACAAACGCGGCCAGTGTCGGGTGCAATGGTCCTTCCGCTAGAAGAATGTTTGGTAGCGGGCGTGCTTTAAAGCATCTTAGTTTGAGGTAGACATTCGATCTGGACAACCGAGAGGTGAGTCCTAAACCCTAAAATTTGGAAAGGCTTCGCTTAGGCGGGGCTAACAATTACATTTGAAATATGTTTTTCTTTAATTCGTAAAAGAATGTTTTTAGTATTTCAAAATCAGTTTAAAAAATAAATTTGTGATTGTTGATTAACGCTGCCAGTGTGGACGATCAGGACCAACGAGAGGTGTGTCCTAAACCATAAATTTTGGAAAGGCCCCCGCTTAGGCGGGGCCAGCAATTACATTTGAAATATGTCTGAAAAGGATCTCTTATAAGAATTTTGAATATTTCAAAAGTAATTACAAACATAATTTTTTTATTGTTGACAAACGCGGCCAGTGTCGGGTGCAATGGTCCTTCCGCTAGAAGAATGTTTGGTAAAGGGCGTGCTTTAAAGCATCTTAGTTTGAGGTAGACATTCGATCTGGACAACCGAGAGGTGAGTCCTAAACCATAAATTTTGGAACGGCTCCGCTTAGGCGGGGCCAACAATTACATTTGAAATATGTTTTTATTTAATTCGTAAAAGAATGTTTTTAGTATTTCAAAATCAGTTTAAAAAATAAATTTGTGATTGTTGATTAACGCTGCCAGTGTGGACGATCAGGACCAACGAGAGGTGTGTCCTAAACCATAAATTTTGGAAAGGCCCCCGCTTAGGCGGGGCCAGCAATTACATTTGAAATATGGCTGAAAAGGATCTCTTATAAGAATTTTGAATATTTCAAAAAGTAATTACAAACATAAATTTTTTATTGTTGACAAACGCGGCCAGTGTCGGGTGCAATGGTCCTTCCGCTAGAAGAATGTTTGGTAGTGGGCGTGCTTTAAAGCATCTTGATTTGAGGTAGACATTCGATCTGGACCACCGAGAGGGGTGACCTAAACCATAAATTTTGGAACGGCTCCGCTTAGGCGGGGCCAACAATTACATTTGAAATATGTTTTCTTTAATTCGTAAAAGAATGTTTTTAGTATTTCAAAATCAGTTTAAAAAATAAATTTGTGATTGTTGATTAACGCTGCCAGTGTGGACGATCAGGACCAACGAGAGGTGTGTCCTAAACCATAAATTTTGGAAAGGCCCCCGCTTAGGCGGGGCCAGCAATTACTTTTGAAATATGGCTGAAAAGGATCTCTTATAAGAATTTTGAATATTTCAAAAAGTAATTACAAACATAAATTTTTTATTGTTGACAAACGCGGCCAGTGTCGGGTGCAATGGTCCTTCCGCTAGAAGAATGTTTGGTAGTGGGCGTGCTTTAAAGCATCTTGATTTGAGGTAGACATTCGATCTGGACCACCGAGAGGGGTGACCTAAACCATAAATTTTGGAACGGCTCCGCTTAGGCGGGGCCAACAATTACATTTGAAATATGTTTTCTTTAATTCGTAAAAGAATGTTTTTAGTATTTCAAAATCAGTTTAAAAAATAAATTTGTGATTGTTGATTAACGCTGCCAGTGTGGACGATCAGGACCAACGAGAGGTGTGTCCTAAACCATAAATTTTGGAAAGGCCCCCGCTTAGGCGGGGCCAGCAATTACTTTTGAAATATGGCTGAAAAGGATCTCTTATAAGAATTTTGAATATTTCAAAAAGTAATTACAAACATAAATTTTTTATTGTTGACAAACGCGGCCAGTGTCGGGTGCAATGGTCCTTCCGCTAGAAGAATGTTTGGTAGCGGGCGTGCTTTAAAGCATCTTAGTTTGAGGTAGACATTCGATCTGGACCACCGAGAGGTGTGTCCTAAACCATAAATTTTGGAACGGCTCCGCTTTGGCGGGGACAACAATTTCATTTGAAATATGTTTTTATTTAATTCGTAAAAGAATGTTTTTAGTATTTCAAAATCAGTTTAAAAAATAAATTTGTGATTGTTGATTAACGCTGCCAGTGTGGACGATCAGGACCAACGAGAGGTGTGTCCTAAACCATAAATTTTGGAAAGGCCCCCGCTTAGGCGGGGCTAGCAATTACATTTGAAATATGTCTGAATTGATCTCTTATCAGAATTTTTGAATATTTCAAAAATTAATTACAAACATAAATTTTTTATTGTTGACAAACGCGACCAGTGTCGGGTGCAATGGTCCTTCCGCTAGAAGAATGTTTGGTAGTGGGCGTGCTTTAAAGCATCTTGATTTGAGGTAGACATTCGATCTGGACCACCGAGAGGGGTGACCTAAATAAAAAATTTGGAACGGCTCCGCTTAGGCGGGGCCAACAATTACATTTGAAATATGTTTTTCTTTAATTCGTAAAAGAATGTTTTTAGTATTTCAAAATCAGTTTAAAAAATAAATTTGTGATTGTTGATTAACGCTGCCAGTGTGGACGATCAGGACCAACGAGAGGTGTGTCCTAAACCATAAATTTTGGAAAGGCCCCCGCTTAGGCGGGGCCAGCAATTACTTTTGAAATATGGCTGAAAAGGATCTCTTATAAGAATTTTGAATATTTCAAAAAGTAATTACAAACATAAATTTTTTATTGTTGACAAACGCGGCCAGTGTCGGGTGCAATGGTCCTTCCGCTAGAAGAATGTTTGGTAGCGGGCGTGCTTTAAAGCATCTTAGTTTGAGGTAGACATTCGATCTGGACCACCGAGAGGTGTGTCCTAAACCATAAATTTTGAAACGGCTCCGCTTTGGCGGGGACAACAATTTCATTTGAAATATGTTTTTATTTAATTCGTAAAAGAATGTTTTTAGTATTTCAAAATCAGTTTAAAAAATAAATTTGTGATTGTTGATTAACGCTGCCAGTGTGGACGATCAGGACCAACGAGAGGTGTGTCCTAAACCATAAATTTTGGAAAGGCCCCCGCTTAGGCGGGGCTAGCAATTACATTTGAAATATGTCTGAATTGATCTCTTATCAGAATTTTTGAATATTTCAAAAATTAATTACAAACATAAATTTTTTATTGTTGACAAACGCGACCAGTGTCGGGTGCAATGGTCCTTCCGCTAGAAGAATGTTTGGTAGTGGGCGTGCTTTAAAGCATCTTGATTTGAGGTAGACATTCGATCTGGACCACCGAGAGGGGTGACCTAAACCATAAATTTTGGAACGGCTCCGCTTAGGCGGGGCCAACAATTACATTTGAAATATGTTTTTCTTTAATTCGTAAAAGAATGTTTTTAGTATTTCAAAATCAGTTTAAAAAATAAATTTGTGATTGTTGATTAACGCTGCCAGTGTGGACGATCAGGACCAACGAGAGGTGTGTCCTAAACCATAAATTTTGGAAAGGCCCCCGCTTAGGCGGGGCCAGCAATTACATTTGAAATATGTCTGAAAAGGATCTCTTATAAGAATTTTGAATATTTCAAAATTAATTACAAACATAAATTTTTTATTGTTGACAAACGCGACCAGTGTCGGGTGCAATGGTCCTTCCGCTAGAAGAATGTTTGGTAGTGGGCGTGCTTTAAAGCATCTTGATTTGAGGTAGACATTCGATCTGGACCACCGAGAGGGGTGACCTAAACCATAAATTTTGGAACGGCTCCGCTTAGGCGGGGCCAACAATTACATTTGAAATATGTTTTTCTTTAATTCGTAAAAGAATGTTTTTAGTATTTCAAAATCAGTTTAAAAAATAAATTTGTGATTGTTGATTAACGCTGCCAGTGTGGACGATCAGGACCAACGAGAGGTGTGTCCTAAACCATAAATTTTGGAAAGGCCCCCGCTTAGGCGGGGCCAGCAATTACATTTGAAATATGTCTGAAAAGGATCTCTTATAAGAATTTTGAATATTTCAAAAAGTAATTACAAACATAAATTTTTTATTGTTGACAAACGCGGCCAGTGTCGGGTGCAATGGTCCTTCCGCTAGAAGAATGTTTGGTAGCGGGCGTGCTTTAAAGCATCTTAGTTTGAGGTAGACATTCGATCTGGACCACCGAGAGGTGTGTCCTAAACCATAAATTTTGGAACGGCTCCGCTTTGGCGGGGACAACAATTTCATTTGAAATATGTTTTTATTTAATTCGTAAAAGAATGTTTTTAGTATTTCAAAATCAGTTTAAAAAATAAATTTGTGATTGTTGATTAACGCTGCCAGTGTGGACGATCAGGACCAACGAGAGGTGTGTCCTAAACCATAAATTTTGGAAAGGCCCCCGCTTAGGCGGGGCTAGCAATTACATTTGAAATATGTCTGAATTGATCTCTTATCAGAATTTTTGAATATTTCAAAAATTAATTACAAACATAAATTTTTTATTGTTGACAAACGCGACCAGTGTCGGGTGCAATGGTCCTTCCGCTAGAAGAATGTTTGGTAGTGGGCGTGCTTTAAAGCATCTTGATTTGAGGTAGACATTCGATCTGGACCACCGAGAGGGGTGACCTAAACCATAAATTTTGGAACGGCTCCGCTTAGGCGGGGCCAACAATTACATTTGAAATATGTTTTTCTTTAATTCGTAAAAGAATGTTTTTAGTATTTCAAAATCAGTTTAAAAAATAAATTTGTGATTGTTGATTAACGCTGCCAGTGTGGACGATCAGGACCAACGAGAGGTGTGTCCTAAACCATAAATTTTGGAAAGGCCCCCGCTTAGGCGGGGCCAGCAATTACATTTGAAATATGTCTGAAAAGGATCTCTTATAAGAATTTTGAATATTTCAAAAAGTAATTACAAACATAAATTTTTTATTGTTGACAAACGCGGCCAGTGTCGGGTGCAATGGTCCTTCCGCTAGAAGAATGTTTGGTAGCGGGCGTGCTTTAAAGCATCTTAGTTTGAGGTAGACATTCGATCTGGACCACCGAGAGGTGTGTCCTAAACCATAAATTTTGGAACGGCTCCGCTTTGGCGGGGACAACAATTTCATTTGAAATATGTTTTTATTTAATTCGTAAAAGAATGTTTTTAGTATTTCAAAATCAGTTTAAAAAATAAATTTGTGATTGTTGATTAACGCTGCCAGTGTGGACGATCAGGACCAACGAGAGGTGTGTCCTAAACCATAAATTTTGGAAAGGCCCCCGCTTAGGCGGGGCTAGCAATTACATTTGAAATATGTCTGAATTGATCTCTTATCAGAATTTTGAATATTTCAAAAAATTAATTACAAACATAAATTTTTTATTGTTGACAAACGCGACCAGTGTCGGGTGCAATGGTCCTTCCGCTAGAAGAATGTTTGGTAGTGGGCGTGCTTTAAAGCATCTTGATTTGAGGTAGACATTCGATCTGGACCACCGAGAGGGGTGACCTAAACCATAAATTTTGGAACGGCTCCGCTTAGGCGGGGCCAACAATTACATTTGAAATATTTTTTTCTTTAATTCGTAAAGAATGTTTTTAGTATTTCAAAATCAGTTTAAAAAATAAATTTGTGATTGTTGATTAACGCTGCCAGTGTGGACGATCAGGACCAACGAGAGGTGTGTCCTAAACCATAAATTTTGGAAAGGCCCCCGCTTAGGCGGGGCCAGCAATTACATTTGAAATATGGCTGAAAAGGATCTCTTATAAGAATTTTGAATATTTCAAAAAGTAATTACAAACATAAATTTTTTATTGTTGACAAACGCGGCCAGTGTCGGGTGCAATGGTCCTTCCGCTAGAAGAATGTTTGGTAGCGGGCGTGCTTTAAAGCATCTTAGTTTGAGGTAGACATTCGATCTGGACCACCGAGAGGTGTGTCCTAAACCATAAATTTTGGAACGGCTCCGCTTTGGCGGGGACAACAATTTCATTTGAAATATGTTTTTATTTAATTCGTAAAAGAATGTTTTTAGTATTTCAAAATCAGTTTAAAAAATAAATTTGTGATTGTTGATTAACGCTGCCAGTGTGGACGATCAGGACCAACGAGAGGTGTGTCCTAAACCATAAATTTTGGAAAGGCCCCCGCTTAGGCGGGGCTAGCAATTACATTTGAAATATGTCTGAATTGATCTCTTATCAGAATTTTGAATATTTCAAAAATTAATTACAAACATAAATTTTTTATTGTTGACAAACGCGACCAGTGTCGGGTGCAATGGTCCTTCCGCTAGAAGAATGTTTGGTAGTGGGCGTGCTTTAAAGCATCTTGATTTGAGGTAGACATTCGATCTGGACCACCGAGAGGGGTGACCTAAACCATAAATTTTGGAACGGCTCCGCTTAGGCGGGGCCAACAATTACATTTGAAATATGTTTTTCTTTAATTCGTAAAAGAATGTTTTCAGTATTTCAAAATCAGTTTAAAAAATAAATTTGTGATTGTTGATTAACGCTGCCAGTGTGGACGATCAGGACCAACGAGAGGTGTGTCCTAAACCATAAATTTTGGAAAGGCCCCCGCTTAGGCGGGGCTAGCAATTACATTTGAAATATGTCTGAATTGATCTCTTATCAGAATTTTTGAATATTTCAAAAATTAATTACAAACATAAATTTTTTATTGTTGACAAACGCGACCAGTGTCGGGTGCAATGGTCCTTCCGCTAGAAGAATGTTTGGTAGTGGGCGTGCTTTAAAGCATCTTGATTTGAGGTAGACATTCGATCTGGACCACCGAGAGGTGAGTCTTAAACAATAAATTTTGGAAAGGCTTCGCTTAGGCGGGGCCAACAATTACATTTGAAATATGTTTTTCTTTAATTCGTAAAAGAATGTTTTTAGTATTTCAAAATCAGTTTAAAAAATAAATTTGTGATTGTTGATTAACGCTGCCAGTGTGGACGATCAGGACCAACGAGAGGTGTGTCCTAAACCATAAATTTTGGAAAGGCTTCGCTTAGGCGGGGCCAGCAATTACATTTGAAATATGTCTGAAAAGGATCTCTTATAAGAATTTTGAATATTTCAAAAAGTAATTACAAACATAAATTTTTTATTGTTGACAAACGCGACCAGTGTCGGGTGCAATGGTCCTTCCGCTAGAAGAATGTTTGGTAGTGGGCTTGCTTTAAAGCATCTTGATTTGAGGTAGACATTCGATCTGGACCACCGAGAGGGGTGACCTAAACCATAAATTTTGGAACGGCTCCGCTTAGGCGGGGCCAACAATTACATTTGAAATATTTTTTTCTTTAATTCGTAAAGAATGTTTTTAGTATTTCAAAATCAGTTTAAAAAATAAATTTGTGATTGTTGATTAACGCTGCCAGTGTGGACGATCAGGACCAACGAGAGGTGTGTCCTAAACCATAAATTTTGGAAAGGCCCCCGCTTAGGCGGGGCCAGCAATTACATTTGAAATATGGCTGAAAAGGATCTCTTATAAGAATTTTGAATATTTCAAAAAGTAATTACAAACATAAATTTTTTATTGTTGACAAACGCGGCCAGTGTCGGGTGCAATGGTCCTTCCGCTAGAAGAATGTTTGGTAGCGGGCGTGCTTTAAAGCATCTTAGTTTGAGGTAGACATTCGATCTGGACCACCGAGAGGTGTGTCCTAAACCATAAATTTTGGAACGGCTCCGCTTTGGCGGGGACAACAATTTCATTTGAAATATGTTTTTATTTAATTCGTAAAAGAATGTTTTTAGTATTTCAAAATCAGTTTAAAAAATAAATTTGTGATTGTTGATTAACGCTGCCAGTGTGGACGATCAGGACCAACGAGAGGTGTGTCCTAAACCATAAATTTTGGAAAGGCCCCCGCTTAGGCGGGGCTAGCAATTACATTTGAAATATGTCTGAATTGATCTCTTATCAGAATTTTTGAATATTTCAAAAATTAATTACAAACATAAATTTTTTATTGTTGACAAACGCGACCAGTGTCGGGTGCAATGGTCCTTCCGCTAGAAGAATGTTTGGTAGTGGGCGTGCTTTAAAGCATCTTGATTTGAGGTAGACATTCGATCTGGACCACCGAGAGGGGTGACCTAAACCATAAATTTTGGAACGGCTCCGCTTAGGCGGGGCCAACAATTACATTTGAAATATGTTTTTCTTTAATTCGTAAAAGAATGTTTTCAGTATTTCAAAATCAGTTTAAAAAATAAATTTGTGATTGTTGATTAACGCTGCCAGTGTGGACGATCAGGACCAACGAGAGGTGTGTCCTAAACCATAAATTTTGGAAAGGCCCCCGCTTAGGCGGGGCTAGCAATTACATTTGAAATATGTCTGAATTGATCTCTTATCAGAATTTTTGAATATTTCAAAAATTAATTACAAACATAAATTTTTTATTGTTGACAAACGCGACCAGTGTCGGGTGCAATGGTCCTTCCGCTAGAAGAATGTTTGGTAGTGGGCGTGCTTTAAAGCATCTTGATTTGAGGTAGACATTCGATCTGGACCACCGAGAGGTGAGTCTTAAACAATAAATTTTGGAAAGGCTTCGCTTAGGCGGGGCCAACAATTACATTTGAAATATGTTTTTCTTTAATTCGTAAAAGAATGTTTTTAGTATTTCAAAATCAGTTTAAAAAATAAATTTGTGATTGTTGATTAACGCTGCCAGTGTGGACGATCAGGACCAACGAGAGGTGTGTCCTAAACCATAAATTTTGGAAAGGCCCCGCTTAGGCGGGGCCAGCAATTACATTTGAAATATGTCTGAAAAGGATCTCTTATAAGAATTTTGAATATTTCAAAAAGTAATTACAAACATAAATTTTTTATTGTTGACAAACGCGACCAGTGTCGGGTGCAATGGTCCTTCCGCTAGAAGAATGTTTGGTAGTGGGCGTGCTTTAAAGCATCTTGATTTGAGGTAGACATTCGATCTGGACCACCGAGAGGGGTGACCTAAACCATAAATTTTGGAACGGCTCCGCTTAGGCGGGGCCAACAATTACATTTGAAATATTTTTTTCTTTAATTCGTAAAGAATGTTTTTAGTAGTTCAAAATCAGTTTAAAAAATAAATTTGTGATTGTTGATTAACGCTGCCAGTGTATACGATCAGGACCAACGAGAGGTGTGTCCTAAACCATAAATTTTGGAAAGGCCCCCGCTTAGGCGGGGCCAGCAATTACATTTGAAATATGTCTGAAAAGGATCTCTTATAAGAATTTTGAATATTTCAAAAAGTAATTACAAACATAAATTTTTTATTGTTGACAAACGCGACCAGTGTCGGGTGCAATGGTCCTTCCGCTAGAAGAATGTTTGGTAGTGGGCGTGCTTTAAAGCATCTTGATTTGAGGTAGACATTCGATCTGGACCACCGAGAGGGGTGACCTAAACCATAAATTTTGGAACGGCTCCGCTTAGGCGGGGCCAACAATTACATTTGAAATATTTTTTTCTTTAATTCGTAAAGAATGTTTTTAGTAGTTCAAAATCAGTTTAAAAAATAAATTTGTGATTGTTGATTAACGCTGCCAGTGTGGACGATCAGGACCAACGAGAGGTGTGTCCTAAACCATAAATTTTGGAAAGGCTTCGCTTAGGCGGGGCCAACAATTACATTTGAAATATGTTTTTCTTTAATTCGTAAAAGAATGTTTTAGTATTTCAAAATCAGTTTAAAAAATAAATTTATGATTGTTGATTAACGCTGCCAGTGTATACGATCAGGACCAACGAGAGGTGTGTCCTAAACCATAAATTTTGGAAAGGCCCCCGCTTAGGCGGGGCCAGCAATTACATTTGAAATATGTCTGAAAAGGATCTCTTATAAGAATTTTGAATATTTCAAAAAGTAATTACAAACATAAATTTTTTATTGTTGACAAACGCGACCAGTGTCGGGTGCAATGGTCCTTCCGCTAGAAGAATGTTTGGTAGTGGGCTTGCTTTAAAGCATCTTGATTTGAGGTAGACATTCGATCTGGACCACCGAGAGGGGTGACCTAAACCATAAATTTTGGAACGGTTCCGCTTAGGCGGGGCCAACAATTACATTTGAAATATTTTTTTCTTTAATTCGTAAAGAATGTTTTTAGTATTTCAAAATCAGTTTAAAAAATAAATTTGTGATTGTTGATTAACGCTGCCAGTGTGGACGATCAGGACCAACGAGAGGTGTGTCCTAAACCATAAATTTTGGAAAGGCCCCCGCTTAGGCGGGGCCAGCAATTACATTTGAAATATGGCTGAAAAGGATCTCTTATAAGAATTTTGAATATTTCAAAAAGTAATTACAAACATAAATTTTTTATTGTTGACAAACGCGGCCAGTGTCGGGTGCAATGGTCCTTCCGCTAGAAGAATGTTTGGTAGCGGGCGTGCTTTAAAGCATCTTAGTTTGAGGTAGACATTCGATCTGGACCACCGAGAGGTGTGTCCTAAACCATAAATTTTGGAACGGCTCCGCTTTGGCGGGGACAACAATTTCATTTGAAATATGTTTTTATTTAATTCGTAAAAGAATGTTTTTAGTATTTCAAAATCAGTTTAAAAAATAAATTTGTGATTGTTGATTAACGCTGCCAGTGTGGACGATCATAACCAACGAGAGGTGTGTCCTAAACCATAAATTTTGGAAAGGCCCCCGCTTAGGCGGGGCCAGCAATTACATTTGAAATATGGCTGAAAAGGATCTCTTATAAGAATTTTGAATATTTCAAAAAGTAATTACAAACATAAATTTTTTATTGTTGACAAACGCGACCAGTGTCGGGTGCAATGGTCCTTCCGCTAGAAGAATGTTTGGTAGTGGGCGTGCTTTAAAGCATTTTGATTTGAGGTAGACATTCGATCTGGACCACCGAGAGGGGTGACCTAAACCATAAATTTTGGAACGGCTCCGCTTAGGCGGGGCCAACAATTACATTTGAAATATGTTTTTCTTTAATTCGTAAAAGAATGTTTTCAGTATTTCAAAATCAGTTTAAAAAATAAATTTGTGATTGTTGATTAACGCTGCCAGTGTGGACGATCAGGACCAACGAGAGGTGTGTCCTAAACCATAAATTTTGGAAAGGCCCCCGCTTAGGCGGGGCTAGCAATTACATTTGAAATATGTCTGAATTGATCTCTTATCAGAATTTTTGAATATTTCAAAAATTAATTACAAACATAAATTTTTTATTGTTGACAAACGCGACCAGTGTCGGGTGCAATGGTCCTTCCGCTAGAAGAATGTTTGGTAGTGGGCGTGCTTTAAAGCATCTTGATTTGAGGTAGACATTCGATCTGGACCACCGAGAGGGGTGACCTAAACCATAAATTTTGGAACGGCTCCGCTTAGGCGGGGCCAACAATTACATTTGAAATATGTTTTTCTTTAATTCGTAAAAGAATGTTTTTAGTATTTCAAAATCAGTTTAAAAAATAAATTTGTGATTGTTGATTAACGCTGCCAGTGTGGACGATCAGGACCAACGAGAGGTGTGTCCTAAACCATAAATTTTGGAAAGGCCCCCGCTTAGGCGGGGCCAGCAATTACTTTTGAAATATGGCTGAAAAGGATCTCTTATAAGAATTTTGAATATTTCAAAAAGTAATTACAAACATAAATTTTTTATTGTTGACAAACGCGACCAGTGTCGAATGCAATGGTCCTTCCGCTAGAAGAATGTTTGGTAGTGGGCGTGCTTTAAAGCATTTTGATTTGAGGTAGACATTCGATCTGGACCACCGAGAGGGGTGACCTAAACCATAAATTTTGGAACGGCTCCGCTTAGGCGGGGCCAACAATTACATTTGAAATATGTTTTTCTTTAATTCGTAAAAGAATGTTTTCAGTATTTCAAAATCAGTTTAAAAAATAAATTTGTGATTGTTGATTAACGCTGCCAGTGTGGACGATCAGGACCAACGAGAGGTGTGTCCTAAACCATAAATTTTGGAAAGGCCCCCGCTTAGGCGGGGCTAGCAATTACATTTGAAACATGTCTGAATTGATCTCTTATCAGAATTTTTGAATATTTCAAAAATTAATTACAAACATAAATTTTTTATTGTTGACAAACGCGACCAGTGTCGGGTGCAATGGTCCTTCCGCTAGAAGAATGTTTGGTAGTGGGCGTGCTTTAAAGCATCTTGATTTGAGGTAGACATTCGATCTGGACCACCGAGAGGTGAGTCTTAAACAATAAATTTTGGAAAGGCTTCGCTTAGGCGGGGCCAACAATTACATTTGAAATATGTTTTTCTTTAATTCGTAAAAGAATGTTTTTAGTATTTCAAAATCAGTTTAAAAAATAAATTTGTGATTGTTGATTAACGCTGCCAGTGTGGACGATCAGGACCAACGAGAGGTGTGTCCTAAACCATAAATTTTGGAAAGGCTTCGCTTAGGCGGGGCCAACAATTACATTTGAAATATGTTTTTCTTTAATTCGTAAAAGAATGTTTTAGTATTTCAAAATCAGTTTAAAAAATAAATTTGTGATTGTTGATTAACGCTGCCAGTGTATACGATCAGGACCAACGAGAGGTGTGTCCTAAACCATAAATTTTGGAAAGGCCCCCGCTTAGGCGGGGCCAGCAATTACATTTGAAATATGTCTGAAAAGGATCTCTTATAAGAATTTTGAATATTTCAAAAAGTAATTACAAACATAAATTTTTTATTGTTGACAAACGCGACCAGTGTCGGGTGCAATGGTCCTTCCGCTAGAAGAATGTTTGGTAGTGGGCTTGCTTTAAAGCATCTTGATTTGAGGTAGACATTCGATCTGGACCACCGAGAGGGGTGACCTAAACCATAAATTTTGGAACGGCTCCGCTTAGGCGGGGCCAACAATTACATTTGAAATATTTTTTTCTTTAATTCGTAAAGAATGTTTTTAGTAGTTCAAAATCAGTTTAAAAAATAAATTTGTGATTGTTGATTAACGCTGCCAGTGTGGACGATCAGGACCAACGAGAGGTGTGTCCTAAACCATAAATTTTGGAAAGGCCCCCGCTTAGGCGGGGCCAGCAATTACATTTGAAATATGGCTGAAAAGGATCTCTTATAAGAATTTTGAATATTTCAAAAAGTAATTACAAACATAAATTTTTTATTGTTGACAAACGCGGCCAGTGTCGGGTGCAATGGTCCTTCCGCTAGAAGAATGTTTGGTAGCGGGCGTGCTTTAAAGCATCTTAGTTTGAGGTAGACATTCGATCTGGACCACCGAGAGGTGTGTCCTAAACCATAAATTTTGGAACGGCTCCGCTTTGGCGGGGACAACAATTTCATTTGAAATATGTTTTTATTTAATTCGTAAAAGAATGTTTTTAGTATTTCAAAATCAGTTTAAAAAATAAATTTGTGATTGTTGATTAACGCTGCCAGTGTGGACGATCATAACCAACGAGAGGTGTGTCCTAAACCATAAATTTTGGAAAGGCCCCCGCTTAGGCGGGGCCAGCAATTACTTTTGAAATATGGCTGAAAAGGATCTCTTATAAGAATTTTGAATATTTCAAAAAGTAATTACAAACATAAATTTTTTATTGTTGACAAACGCGACCAGTGTCGAATGCAATGGTCCTTCCGCTAGAAGAATGTTTGGTAGTGGGCGTGCTTTAAAGCATTTTGATTTGAGGTAGACATTCGATCTGGACCACCGAGAGGGGTGACCTAAACCATAAATTTTGGAACGGCTCCGCTTAGGCGGGGCCAACAATTACATTTGAAATATGTTTTTCTTTAATTCGTAAAAGAATGTTTTCAGTATTTCAAAATCAGTTTAAAAAATAAATTTGTGATTGTTGATTAACGCTGCCAGTGTGGACGATCAGGACCAACGAGAGGTGTGTCCTAAACCATAAATTTTGGAAAGGCCCCCGCTTAGGCGGGGCTAGCAATTACATTTGAAATATGTCTGAATTGATCTCTTATCAGAATTTTTGAATATTTCAAAAATTAATTACAAACATAAATTTTTTATTGTTGACAAACGCGACCAGTGTCGGGTGCAATGGTCCTTCCGCTAGAAGAATGTTTGGTAGTGGGCGTGCTTTAAAGCATCTTGATTTGAGGTAGACATTCGATCTGGACCACCGAGAGGGGTGACCTAAACCATAAATTTTGGAACGGCTCCGCTTAGGCGGGGCCATCAATTACATTTGAAATATGTTTTTCTTTAATTCGTAAAAGAATGTTTTTAGTATTTCAAAATCAGTTTAAAAAATAAATTTGTGATTGTTGATTAACGCTGCCAGTGTGGACGATCAGGACCAACGAGAGGTGTGTCCTAAACCATAAATTTTGGAAAGGCTTCGCTTAGGCGGGGCCAACAATTACATTTGAAATATGTTTTTCTTTAATTCGTAAAAGAATGTTTTAGTATTTCAAAATCAGTTTAAAAAATAAATTTGTGATTGTTGATTAACGCTGCCAGTGTATACGATCAGGACCAACGAGAGGTGTGTCCTAAACCATAAATTTTGGAAAGGCCCCCGCTTAGGCGGGGCCAGCAATTACATTTGAAATATGTCTGAAAAGGATCTCTTATAAGAATTTTGAATATTTCAAAAAGTAATTACAAACATAAATTTTTTATTGTTGACAAACGCGGCCAGTGTCGGGTGCAATGGTCCTTCCGCTAGAAGAATGTTTGGTAGCGGGCGTGCTTTAAAGCATCTTAGTTTGAGGTAGACATTCGATCTGGACCACCGTGAGGTGTGTCCTAAACCATAAATTTTGGAACGGCTCCGCTTTGGCGGGGACAACAATTTCATTTGAAATATGTTTTTATTTAATTCGTAAAAGAATGTTTTTAGTATTTCAAAATCAGTTTAAAAAATAAATTTGTGATTGTTGATTAACGCTGCCAGTGTGGACGATCAGGACCAACGAGAGGTGTGTCCTAAACCATAAATTTTGGAAAGGCCCCCGCTTAGGCGGGGCCAGCAATTACTTTTGAAATATGGCTGAAAAGGATCTCTTATAAGAATTTTGAATATTTCAAAAAGTAATTACAAACATAAATTTTTTATTGTTGACAAACGCGACCAGTGTCGAATGCAATGGTCCTTCCGCTAGAAGAATGTTTGGTAGTGGGCGTGCTTTAAAGCATTTTGATTTGAGGTAGACATTCGATCTGGACCACCGAGAGGGGTGACCTAAACCATAAATTTTGGAACGGCTCCGCTTAGGCGGGGCCAACAATTACATTTGAAATATGTTTTTCTTTAATTCGTAAAAGAATGTTTTCAGTATTTCAAAATCAGTTTAAAAAATAAATTTGTGATTGTTGATTAACGCTGCCAGTGTGGACGATCAGGACCAACGAGAGGTGTGTCCTAAACCATAAATTTTGGAAAGGCCCCCGCTTAGGCGGGGCTAGCAATTACATTTGAAACATGTCTGAATTGATCTCTTATCAGAATTTTTGAATATTTCAAAAATTAATTACAAACATAAATTTTTTATTGTTGACAAACGCGACCAGTGTCGGGTGCAATGGTCCTTCCGCTAGAAGAATGTTTGGTAGTGGGCGTGCTTTAAAGCATCTTGATTTGAGGTAGACATTCGATCTGGACCACCGAGAGGTGAGTCTTAAACAATAAATTTTGGAAAGGCTTCGCTTAGGCGGGGCCAACAATTACATTTGAAATATGTTTTTCTTTAATTCGTAAAAGAATGTTTTTAGTATTTCAAAATCAGTTTAAAAAATAAATTTGTGATTGTTGATTAACGCTGCCAGTGTGGACGATCAGGACCAACGAGAGGTGTGTCCTAAACCATAAATTTTGGAAAGGCTTCGCTTAGGCGGGGCCAACAATTACATTTGAAATATGTTTTTCTTTGATTCGTAAAAGAATGTTTTTAGTATTTCAAAATCAGTTTAAAAAATAAATTTGTGATTGTTGATTAACGCTGCCAGTGTGGACGATCAGGACCAACGAGAGGTGTGTCCTAAACCATAAATTTTGGAAAGGCTTCGCTTAGGCGGGGCCAACAATTACATTTGAAATATGTTTTTCTTTAATTCGTAAAAGAATGTTTTTAGTATTTCAAAATCAGTTTAAAAAATAAATTTGTGATTGTTGATTAACGCTGCCAGTGTGGACGATCAGGACCAACGAGAGGTGTGTCCTAAACCATAAATTTTGGAAAGGCCCCCGCTTAGGCGGGGCCAGCAATTACTTTGAAATATGGCTGAAAAGGATCTCTTATAAGAATTTTGAATATTTCAAAAAGTAATTACAAACATAAATTTTTTATTGTTGACAAACGCGACCAGTGTCGAATGCAATGGTCCTTCCGCTAGAAGAATGTTTGGTAGTGGGCGTGCTTTAAAGCATTTTGATTTGAGGTAGACATTCGATCTGGACCACCGAGAGGGGTGACCTAAACCATAAATTTTGGAACGGCTCCGCTTAGGCGGGGCCAACAATTACATTTGAAATATGTTTTTCTTTAATTCGTAAAAGAATGTTTTCAGTATTTCAAAATCAGTTTAAAAAATAAATTTGTGATTGTTGATTAACGCTGCCAGTGTGGACGATCAGGACCAACGAGAGGTGTGTCCTAAACCATAAATTTTGGAAAGGCCCCCGCTTAGGCGGGGCTAGCAATTACATTTGAAACATGTCTGAATTGATCTCTTATCAGAATTTTTGAATATTTCAAAAATTAATTACAAACATAAATTTTTTATTGTTGACAAACGCGACCAGTGTCGGGTGCAATGGTCCTTCCGCTAGAAGAATGTTTGCTAGTGGGCGTGCTTTAAAGCATCTTGATTTGAGGTAGACATTCGATCTGGACCACCGAGAGGTGAGTCTTAAACAATAAATTTTGGAAAGGCTTCGCTTAGGCGGGGCCAACAATTACATTTGAAATATGTTTTTCTTTAATTCGTAAAAGAATGTTTTTAGTATTTCAAAATCAGTTTAAAAAATAAATTTGTGATTGTTGATTAACGCTGCCAGTGTGGACGATCAGGACCAACGAGAGGTGTGTCCTAAACCATAAATTTTGGAAAGGCTTCGCTTAGGCGGGGCCAACAATTACATTTGAAATATGTTTTTCTTTGATTCGTAAAAGAATGTTTTTAGTATTTCAAAATCAGTTTAAAAAATAAATTTGTGATTGTTGATTAACGCTGCCAGTGTGGACGATCAGGACCAACGAGAGGTGTGTCCTAAACCATAAATTTTGGAAAGGCTTCGCTTAGGCGGGGCCAACAATTACATTTGAAATATGTTTTTCTTTAATTCGTAAAAGAATGTTTTAGTATTTCAAAATCAGTTTAAAAAATAAATTTGTGATTGTTGATTAACGCTGCCAGTGTATACGATCAGGACCAACGAGAGGTGTGTCCTAAACCATAAATTTTGGAAAGGCCCCCGCTTAGGCGGGGCCAGCAATTACATTTGAAATATGTCTGAAAAGGATCTCTTATAAGAATTTTGAATATTTCAAAAAGTAATTACAAACATAAATCTTTTATTGTTGACAAACGCGGCCAGTGTCGGGTGCAATGGTCCTTCCGCTAGAAGAATGTTTGGTAGCGGGCGTGCTTTAAAGCATCTTAGTTTGAGGTAGACATTCGATCTGGACCACCGTGAGGTGTGTCCTAAACCATAAATTTTGGAACGGCTCCGCTTTGGCGGGGACAACAATTTCATTTGAAATATGTTTTTATTTAATTCGTAAAAGAATGTTTTTAGTATTTCAAAATCAGTTTAAAAAATAAATTTGTGATTGTTGATTAACGCTGCCAGTGTGGACGATCAGGACCAACGAGAGGTGTGTCCTAAACCATAAATTTTGGAAAGGCCCCCGCTTAGGCGGGGCCAGCAATTACTTTTGAAATATGGCTGAAAAGGATCTCTTATAAGAATTTTGAATATTTCAAAAAGTAATTACAAACATAAATTTTTTATTGTTGACAAACGCGACCAGTGTCGAATGCAATGGTCCTTCCGCTAGAAGAATGTTTGGTAGTGGGCGTGCTTTAAAGCATTTTGATTTGAGGTAGACATTCGATCTGGACCACCGAGAGGGGTGACCTAAACCATAAATTTTGGAACGGCTCCGCTTAGGCGGGGCCAACAATTACATTTGAAATATGTTTTTCTTTAATTCGTAAAAGAATGTTTTCAGTATTTCAAAATCAGTTTAAAAAATAAATTTGTGATTGTTGATTAACGCTGCCAGTGTGGACGATCAGGACCAACGAGAGGTGTGTCCTAAACCATAAATTTTGGAAAGGCCCCCGCTTAGGCGGGGCTAGCAATTACATTTGAAACATGTCTGAATTGATCTCTTATCAGAATTTTTGAATATTTCAAAAATTAATTACAAACATAAATTTTTTATTGTTGACAAACGCGACCAGTGTCGGGTGCAATGGTCCTTCCGCTAGAAGAATGTTTGGTAGTGGGCGTGCTTTAAAGCATCTTGATTTGAGGTAGACATTCGATCTGGACCACCGAGAGGTGAGTCTTAAACAATAAATTTTGGAAAGGCTTCGCTTAGGCGGGGCCAACAATTACATTTGAAATATGTTTTTCTTTAATTCGTAAAAGAATGTTTTTAGTATTTCAAAATCAGTTTAAAAAATAAATTTGTGATTGTTGATTAACGCTGCCAGTGTGGACGATCAGGACCAACGAGAGGTGTGTCCTAAACCATAAATTTTGGAAAGGCTTCGCTTAGGCGGGGCCAACAATTACATTTGAAATATGTTTTTCTTTGATTCGTAAAAGAATGTTTTTAGTATTTCAAAATCAGTTTAAAAAATAAATTTGTGATTGTTGATTAACGCTGCCAGTGTGGACGATCAGGACCAACGAGAGGTGTGTCCTAAACCATAAATTTTGGAAAGGCTTCGCTTAGGCGGGGCCAACAATTACATTTGAAATATGTTTTTCTTTAATTCGTAAAAGAATGTTTTAGTATTTCAAAATCAGTTTAAAAAATAAATTTGTGATTGTTGATTAACGCTGCCAGTGTATACGATCAGGACCAACGAGAGGTGTGTCCTAAACCATAAATTTTGGAAAGGCCCCCGCTTAGGCGGGGCCAGCAATTACATTTGAAATATGTCTGAAAAGGATCTCTTATAAGAATTTTGAATATTTCAAAAAGTAATTACAAACATAAATTTTTTATTGTTGACAAACGCGGCCAGTGTCGGGTGCAATGGTCCTTCCGCTAGAAGAATGTTTGGTAGCGGGCGTGCTTTAAAGCATCTTAGTTTGAGGTAGACATTCGATCTGGACCACCGTGAGGTGTGTCCTAAACCATAAATTTTGGAACGGCTCCGCTTTGGCGGGGACAACAATTTCATTTGAAATATGTTTTTATTTAATTCGTAAAAGAATGTTTTTAGTATTTCAAAATCAGTTTAAAAAATAAATTTGTGATTGTTGATTAACGCTGCCAGTGTGGACGATCAGGACCAACGAGAGGTGTGTCCTAAGACATAAATTTTGGAAAGGCCCCCGCTTAGGCGGGGCCAGCAATTACATTTGAAATATGGCTGAAAAGGATCTCTTATAAGAATTTTGAATATTTCAAAAAGTAATTACAAACATAAATTTTTTATTGTTGACAAACGCGGCCAGTGTCGGGTGCAATGGTCCTTCCGCTAGAAGAATGTTTGGTAGCGGGCGTGCTTTAAAGCATCTTAGTTTGAGGTAGACATTCGATCTGGACCACCGAGAGGTGTGTCCTAAACCATAAATTTTGGAACGGCTTCGCTTTGGCGGGGACAACAATTTCATTTGAAATATGTTTTTCTTTAATTCGTAAAAGAATGTTTTAGTATTTCAAAATCAGTTTAAAAAATAAATTTGTGATTGTTGATTAACGCTGCCAGTGTATACGATCAGGACCAACGAGAGGTGTGTCCTAAACCATAAATTTTGGAAAGGCCCCCGCTTAGGCGGGGCTAGCAATTACATTTGAAATTGTCTGAATTGATCTCTTATCAGAATTTTTGAATATTTCAAAAATTAATTACAAACATAAATTTTTTATTGTTGACAAACGCGACCAGTGTCGGGTGCAATGGTCCTTCCGCTAGAAGAATGTTTGGTAGTGGGCGTGCTTTAAAGCATCTTGATTTGATTTAGACATTCGATCTGGACAACCGAGAGGTGAGTCTTAAACCCTAAATTTTGGAAAGGCTTCGCTTAGGCGGGGCCAACAATTATATTTGAAATATGTTTTTCTTTAATTCGTAAAAGAATGTTTTTAGTATTTCAAAATCAGTTTAAAAATTAAATTTGTGATTGTTGATTAACGCTGCCAGTGTATACGATCAGGACCAACGAGAGGTGTGTCCTAAACCATAAATTTTGGAAAGGCCCCCGCTTAGGCGGGGCCAGCAATTACATTTGAAATATGTCTGAAAAGGATCTCTTATAAGAATTTTGAATATTTCAAAAAGTAATTACAAACATAAATTTTTTATTGTTGACAAACGCGGCCAGTGTCGGGTGCAATGGTCCTTCCGCTAGAAGAATGTTTGGTAGCGGGCGTGCTTTAAAGCATCTTAGTTTGAGGTAGACATTCGATCTGGACCACCGAGAGGTGTGTCCTAAACCATAAATTTTGGAACGGCTCCGCTTTGGCGGGGACAACAATTTCATTTGAAATATGTTTTTATTTAATTCGTAAAAGAATGTTTTTAGTATTTCAAAATCAGTTTAAAAAATAAATTTGTGATTGTTGATTAACGCTGCCAGTGTGGACGATCAGGACCAACGAGAGGTGTGTCCTAAGACATAAATTTTGGAAAGGCCCCCGCTTAGGCGGGGCCAGCAATTACATTTGAAATATGGCTGAAAAGGATCTCTTATAAGAATTTTGAATATTTCAAAAAGTAATTACAAACATAAATTTTTTATTGTTGACAAACGCGGCCAGTGTCGGGTGCAATGGTCCTTCCGCTAGAAGAATGTTTGGTAGCGGGCGTGCTTTAAAGCATCTTAGTTTGAGGTAGACATTCGATCTGGACCACCGAGAGGTGTGTCCTAAACCATAAATTTTGGAACGGCTTCGCTTTGGCGGGGACAACAATTTCATTTGAAATATGTTTTTCTTTAATTCGTAAAAGAATGTTTTAGTATTTCAAAATCAGTTTAAAAAATAAATTTGTGATTGTTGATTAACGCTGCCAGTGTGGACGATCAGGACCAACGAGAGGTGTGTCCTAAGACATAAATTTTGGAAAGGCCCCCGCTTAGGCGGGGCCAGCAATTACATTTGAAATATGGCTGAAAAGGATCTCTTATAAGAATTTTGAATATTTCAAAAAGTAATTACAAACATAAATTTTTTATTGTTGACAAACGCGACCAGTGTCGGGTGCAATGGTCCTTCCGCTAGAAGAATGTTTGGTAGTGGGCGTGCTTTAAAGCATCTTGATTTGAGGTAGACATTCGATCTGGACCACCGAGAGGTGAGTCTTAAACAATAAATTTTGGAAAGGCTTCGCTTAGGCGGGGCCAACAATTACATTTGAAATATGTTTTTCTTTAATTCGTAAAAGAATGTTTTTAGTATTTCAAAATCAGTTTAAAAAATAAATTTGTGATTGTTGATTAACGCTGCCAGTGTGGACGATCAGGACCAACGAGAGGTGTGTCCTAAACCATAAATTTTGGAAAGGCTTCGCTTAGGCGGGGCCAACAATTACATTTGAAATATGTTTTTCTTTGATTCGTAAAAGAATGTTTTTAGTATTTCAAAATCAGTTTAAAAAATAAATTTGTGATTGTTGATTAACGCTGCCAGTGTGGACGATCAGGACCAACGAGAGGTGTGTCCTAAACCATAAATTTTGGAAAGGCTTCGCTTAGGCGGGGCCAACAATTACATTTGAAATATGTTTTTCTTTAATTCGTAAAAGAATGTTTTAGTATTTCAAAATCAGTTTAAAAAATAAATTTGTGATTGTTGATTAACGCTGCCAGTGTATACGATCAGGACCAACGAGAGGTGTGTCCTAAACCATAAATTTTGGAAAGGCCCCCGCTTAGGCGGGGCTAGCAATTACATTTGAAATATGTCTGAATTGATCTCTTATCAGAATTTTTGAATATTTCAAAAATTAATTACAAACATAAATTTTTTATTGTTGACAAACGCGACCAGTGTCGGGTGCAATGGTCCTTCCGCTAGAAGAATGTTTGGTAGTGGGCGTGCTTTAAAGCATCTTGATTTGATTTAGACATTCGATCTGGACAACCGAGAGGTGAGTCTTAAACCCTAAATTTTGGAAAGGCTTCGCTTAGGCGGGGCCAACAATTATATTTGAAATATGTTTTTCTTTAATTCGTAAAAGAATGTTTTTAGTATTTCAAAATCAGTTTAAAAATTAAATTTGTGATTGTTGATTAACGCTGCCAGTGTATACGATCAGGACCAACGAGAGGTGTGTCCTAAACCATAAATTTTGGAAAGGCCCCCGCTTAGGCGGGGCCAGCAATTACATTTGAAATATGTCTGAAAAGGATCTCTTATAAGAATTTTGAATATTTCAAAAAGTAATTACAAACATAAATTTTTTATTGTTGACAAACGCGGCCAGTGTCGGGTGCAATGGTCCTTCCGCTAGAAGAATGTTTGGTAGCGGGCGTGCTTTAAAGCATCTTAGTTTGAGGTAGACATTCGATCTGGACCACCGAGAGGTGTGTCCTAAACCATAAATTTTGGAACGGCTCCGCTTTGGCGGGGACAACAATTTCATTTGAAATATGTTTTTATTTAATTCGTAAAAGAATGTTTTTAGTATTTCAAAATCAGTTTAAAAAATAAATTTGTGATTGTTGATTAACGCTGCCAGTGTGGACGATCAGGACCAACGAGAGGTGTGTCCTAAGACATAAATTTTGGAAAGGCCCCCGCTTAGGCGGGGCCAGCAATTACATTTGAAATATGGCTGAAAAGGATCTCTTATAAGAATTTTGAATATTTCAAAAAGTAATTACAAACATAAATTTTTTATTGTTGACAAACGCGGCCAGTGTCGGGTGCAATGGTCCTTCCGCTAGAAGAATGTTTGGTAGCGGGCGTGCTTTAAAGCATCTTAGTTTGAGGTAGACATTCGATCTGGACCACCGAGAGGTGTGTCCTAAACCATAAATTTTGGAACGGCTTCGCTTTGGCGGGGACAACAATTTCATTTGAAATATGTTTTTCTTTAATTCGTAAAAGAATGTTTTAGTATTTCAAAATCAGTTTAAAAAATAAATTTGTGATTGTTGATTAACGCTGCCAGTGTATACGATCAGGACCAACGAGAGGTGTGTCCTAAACCATAAATTTTGGAAAGGCCCCCGCTTAGGCGGGGCTAGAAATTACATTTGAAATATGTCTGAATTGATCTGTTATCAGAATTTTTGAATATTTCAAAAATTAATTACAAACATAAATTTTTTATTGTTGACAAACGCGACCAGTGTCGGGTGCAATGGTCCTTCCGCTAGAAGAATGTTTGGTAGTGGGCGTGCTTTAAAGCATCTTGATTTGATTTAGACATTCGATCTGGACAACCGAGAGGTGTGTCCTAAACCATAAATTTTGGAACGGCTCCGCTTTGGCGGGGACAACAATTTCATTTGAAATATGTTTTTATTTAATTCGTAAAAGAATGTTTTAGTATTTCAAAATCAGTTTAAAAAATAAATTTGTGATTGTTGATTAACGCTGCCAGTGTATACGATCAGGACCAACGAGAGGTGTGTCCTAAACCATAAATTTTGGAAAGGCCATCGCTTAGGCGGGGCCAGCAATTACATTTGAAATATGTCTGAAAAGGATCTCTTATAAGAATTTTGAATATTTCAAAAAGTAATTACAAACATAAATTTTTTATTGTTGACAAACGCGGCCAGTGTCGGGTGCAATGGTCCTTCCGCTAGAAGAATGTTTGGTAGCGGGCGTGCTTTAAAGCATCTTAGTTTGAGGTAGACATTCGATCTGGACCACCGAGAGGTGTGTCCTAAACCATAAATTTTGGAACGGCTCCGCTTTGGCGGGGACAACAATTTCATTTGAAATATGTTTTTATTTAATTCGTAAAAGAATGTTTTTAGTATTTCAAAATCAGTTTAAAAAATAAATTTGTGATTGTTGATTAACGCTGCCAGTGTGGACGATCAGGACCAACGAGAGGTGTGTCCTAAGACATAAATTTTGGAAAGGCCCCCGCTTAGGCGGGGCTAGCAATTACATTTGAAATATGTCTGAATTGATCTCTTATCAGAATTTTTGAATATTTCAAAAATTAATTACAAACATAAATTTTTTATTGTTGACAAACGCGACCAGTGTCGGGTGCAATGGTCCTTCCGCTAGAAGAATGTTTGGTAGTGGGCGTGCTTTAAAGCATCTTGATTTGATTTAGACATTCGATCTGGACAACCGAGAGGTGAGTCTTAAACCCTAAATTTTGGAAAGGCTTCGCTTAGGCGGGGCCAACAATTATATTTGAAATATGTTTTTCTTTAATTCGTAAAAGAATGTTTTTAGTATTTCAAAATCAGTTTAAAAAATAAATTTGTGATTGTTGATTAACGCTGCCAGTGTGGACGATCAGGACCAACGAGAGGTGTGTCCTAAGACATAAATTTTGGAAAGGCCCCCGCTTAGGCGGGGCCAGCAATTACATTTGAAATATGGCTGAAAAGGATCTCTTATAAGAATTTTGAATATTTCAAAAAGTAATTACAAACATAAATTTTTTATTGTTGACAAACGCGGCCAGTGTCGGGTGCAATGGTCCTTCCGCTAGAAGAATGTTTGGTAGCGGGCGTGCTTTAAAGCATCTTAGTTTGAGGTAGACATTCGATCTGGACCACCGAGAGGTGTGTCCTAAACCATAAATTTTGGAACGGCTTCGCTTTGGCGGGGACAACAATTTCATTTGAAATATGTTTTTCTTTAATTCGTAAAAGAATGTTTTAGTATTTCAAAATCAGTTTAAAAAATAAATTTGTGATTGTTGATTAACGCTGCCAGTGTATACGATCAGGACCAACGAGAGGTGTGTCCTAAACCATAAATTTTGGAAAGGCCCCCGCTTAGGCGGGGCTAGCAATTACATTTGAAATATGTCTGAATTGATCTCTTATCAGAATTTTTGAATATTTCAAAAATTAATTACAAACATAAATTTTTTATTGTTGACAAACGCGACCAGTGTCGGGTGCAATGGTCCTTCCGCTAGAAGAATGTTTGGTAGTGGGCGTGCTTTAAAGCATCTTGATTTGATTTAGACATTCGATCTGGACAACCGAGAGGTGAGTCTTAAACCCTAAATTTTCGAAAGGCTTCGCTTAGGCGGGGCCAACAATTATATTTGAAATATGTTTTTCTTTAATTCGTAAAAGAATGTTTTTAGTATTTCAAAATCAGTTTAAAAAATAAATTTGTGATTGTTGATTAACGCTGCCAGTGTGGACGATCAGGACCAACGAGAGGTGTGTCCTAAGACATAAATTTTGGAAAGGCCCCCGCTTAGGCGGGGCCAGCAATTACATTTGAAATATGGCTGAAAAGGACCTCTTATAAGAATTTTGAACATTTCAAAAAGTAATTACAAACATAAATTTTTTATTGTTGACAAACGCGACCAGTGTCGGGTGCAATGGTCCTTCCGCTAGAAGAATGTTTGGTAGTGGCCGTGCTTTAAAGCATCTTGATTTGATTTAGACATTCGATCTGGACAACCGAGAGGTGAGTCTTAAACCCTAAATTTTGGAAAGGCTTCGCTTAGGCGGGGCCAACAATTATATTTGAAATATGTTTTTCTTTAATTCGTAAAAGAATGTTTTTAGTATTTCAAAATCAGTTTAAAAAATAAATTTGTGATTGTTGATTAACGCTGCCAGTGTGGACGATCAGGACCAACGAGAGGTGTGTCCTAAACCATAAATTTTGGAAAGGCTTCGCTTAGGCGGGGCCAACAATTACATTTGAAATATGTTTTTCTTTGATTCGTAAAAGAATGTTTTTAGTATTTCAAAATCAGTTAAAAAAATAAATTTGTGATTGTTGATTAACGCTGCCAGTGTGGACGATCAGGACCAACGAGAGGTGTGTCCTAAGACATAAATTTTGGAAAGGCCCCCGCTTAGGCGGGGCCAGCAATTACATTTGAAATATGGCTGAAAAGGATCTCTTATAAGAATTTTGAATATTTCAAAAAGTAATTACAAACATAAATTTTTTATTGTTGACAAACGCGGCCAGTGTCGGGTGCAATGGTCCTTCCGCTAGAAGAATGTTTGGTAGCGGGCGTGCTTTAAAGCATCTTAGTTTGAGGTAGACATTCGATCTGGACCACCGAGAGGTGTGTCCTAAACCATAAATTTTGGAACGGCTCCGCTTTGGCGGGGACAACAATTTCATTTGAAATATGTTTTTATTTAATTCGTAAAAGAATGTTTTTAGTATTTCAAAATCAGTTTAAAAAATAAATTTGTGATTGTTGATTAACGCTGCCAGTGTGGACGATCAGGACCAACGAGAGGTGTGTCCTAAACCATAAATTTTGGAAAGGCCCCCGCTTAGGCGGGGCCAGCAATTACATTTGAAATATGGCTGAAAAGGACCTCTTATAAGAATTTTGAACATTTCAAAAAGTAATTACAAACATAAATTTTTTATTGTTGACAAACGCGACCAGTGTCGGGTGCAATGGTCCTTCCGCTAGAAGAATGTTTGGTAGTGGGCGTGCTTTAAAGCATCTTGATTTGATTTAGACATTCGATCTGGACAACCGAGAGGTGAGTCTTAAATCCTAAATTTTGGAAAGGCTTCGCTTAGGCGGGGCCAACAATTATATTTGAAATATGTTTTTCTTTAATTCGTAAAAGAATGTTTTTAGTATTTCAAAATCAGTTTAAAAAATAAATTTGTGATTGTTGATTAACGCTGCCAGTGTGGACGATCAGGACCAACGAGAGGTGTGTCCTAAACCATAAATTTTGGAAAGGCTTCGCTTAGGCGGGGCCAACAATTACATTTGAAATATGTTTTTCTTTGATTCGTAAAAGAATGTTTTTAGTATTTCAAAATCAGTTAAAAAAATAAATTTGTGATTGTTGATTAACGCTGCCAGTGTGGACGATCAGGACCAACGAGAGGTGTGTCCTAAACCATAAATTTTGGAAAGGCTTCGCTTAGGCGGGGCCAACAATTACATTTGAAATATGTTTTTCTTTAATTCGTAAAAGAATGTTTTAGTATTTCAAAATCAGTTTAAAAAATAAATTTGTGATTGTTGATTAACGCTGCCAGTGTATACGATCAGGACCAACGAGAGGTGTGTCCTAAACCATAAATTTTGGAAAGGCCCCCGCTTAGGCGGGGCCAGCAATTACATTTGAAATATGGCTGAAAAGGATCTCTTATAAGAATTTTGAATATTTCAAAAAGTAATTACAAACATAAATTTTTTATTGTTGACAAACGCGGCCAGTGTCGGGTGCAATGGTCCTTCCGCTAGAAGAATGTTTGGTAGCGGGCGTGCTTTAAAGCATCTTAGTTTGAGGTAGACATTCGATCTGGACCACCGAGAGGTGTGTCCTAAACCATAAATTTTGGAACGGCTTCGCTTTGGCGGGGACAACAATTTCATTTGAAATATGTTTTTCTTTAATTCGTAAAAGAATGTTTTAGTATTTCAAAATCAGTTTAAAAAATAAATTTGTGATTGTTGATTAACGCTGCCAGTGTATACGATCAGGACCAACGAGAGGTGTGTCCTAAACCATAAATTTTGGAAAGGCCCCCGCTTAGGCGGGGCTAGCAATTACATTTGAAATATGTCTGAATTGATCTCTTATCAGAATTTTTGAATATTTCAAAAATTAATTACAAACATAATTTTTTTATTGTTGACAAACGCGACCAGTGTCGGGTGCAATGGTCCTTCCGCTAGAAGAATGTTTGGTAGTGGGCGTGCTTTAAAGCATCTTGATTTGATTTAGACATTCGATCTGGACAACCGAGAGGTGAGTCTTAAACCCTAAATTTTGGAAAGGCTTCGCTTAGGCGGGGCCAACAATTATATTTGAAATATGTTTTTCTTTAATTCGTAAAAGAATGTTTTTAGTATTTCAAAATCAGTTTAAAAAATAAATTTGTGATTGTTGATTAACGCTGCCAGTGTGGACGATCAGGACCAACGAGAGGTGTGTCCTAAGACATAAATTTTGGAAAGGCCCCCGCTTAGGCGGGGCCAGCAATTACATTTGAAATATGGCTGAAAAGGATCTCTTATAAGAATTTTGAATATTTCAAAAAGTAATTACAAACATAAATTTTTTATTGTTGACAAACGCGGCCAGTGTCGGGTGCAATGGTCCTTCCGCTAGAAGAATGTTTGGTAGCGGGCGTGCTTTAAAGCATCTTAGTTTGAGGTAGACATTCGATCTGGACCACCGAGAGGTGTGTCCTAAACCATAAATTTTGGAACGGCTCCGCTTTGGCGGGGACAACAATTTCATTTGAAATATGTTTTTATTTAATTCGTAAAAGAATGTTTTTAGTATTTCAAAATCAGTTTAAAAAATAAATTTGTGATTGTTGATTAACGCTGCCAGTGTGGACGATCAGGACCAACGAGAGGTGTGTCCTAAACCATAAATTTTGGAAAGGCCCCCGCTTAGGCGGGGCCAGCAATTACATTTGAAATATGGCTGAAAAGGACCTCTTATAAGAATTTTGAACATTTCAAAAAGTAATTACAAACATAAATTTTTTATTGTTGACAAACGCGACCAGTGTCGGGTGCAATGGTCCTTCCGCTAGAAGAATGTTTGGTAGTGGGCGTGCTTTAAAGCATCTTGATTTGATTTAGACATTCGATCTGGACAACCGAGAGGTGAGTCTTAAACCCTAAATTTTGGAAAGGCTTCGCTTAGGCGGGGCCAACAATTATATTTGAAATATGTTTTTCTTTAATTCGTAAAAGAATGTTTTTAGTATTTCAAAATCAGTTTAAAAAATAAATTTGTGATTGTTGATTAACGCTGCCAGTGTGGACGATCAGGACCAACGAGAGGTGTGTCCTAAACCATAAATTTTGGAAAGGCTTCGCTTAGGCGGGGCCAACAATTACATTTGAAATATGTTTTTCTTTGATTCGTAAAAGAATGTTTTTAGTATTTCAAAATCAGTTAAAAAAATAAATTTGTGATTGTTGATTAACGCTGCCAGTGTGGACGATCAGGACCAACGAGAGGTGTGTCCTAAGACATAAATTTTGGAAAGGCCCCCGCTTAGGCGGGGCCAGCAATTACATTTGAAATATGGCTGAAAAGGATCTCTTATAAGAATTTTGAATATTTCAAAAAGTAATTACAAACATAAATTTTTTATTGTTGACAAACGCGGCCAGTGTCGGGTGCAATGGTCCTTCCGCTAGAAGAATGTTTGGTAGCGGGCGTGCTTTAAAGCATCTTAGTTTGAGGTAGACATTCGATCTGGACCACCGAGAGGTGTGTCCTAAACCATAAATTTTGGAACGGCTCCGCTTTGGCGGGGACAACAATTTCATTTGAAATATGTTTTTATTTAATTCGTAAAAGAATGTTTTTAGTATTTCAAAATCAGTTTAAAAAATAAATTTGTGATTGTTGATTAACGCTGCCAGTGTGGACGATCAGGACCAACGAGAGGTGTGTCCTAAACCATAAATTTTGGAAAGGCCCCCGCTTAGGCGGGGCCAGCAATTACATTTGAAATATGGCTGAAAAGGACCTCTTATAAGAATTTTGAACATTTCAAAAAGTAATTACAAACATAAATTTTTTATTGTTGACAAACGCGACCAGTGTCGGGTGCAATGGTCCTTCCGCTAGAAGAATGTTTGGTAGTGGGCGTGCTTTAAAGCATCTTGATTTGATTTAGACATTCGATCTGGACAACCGAGAGGTGAGTCTTAAACCCTAAATTTTGGAAAGGCTTCGCTTAGGCGGGGCCAACAATTATATTTGAAATATGTTTTTCTTTAATTCGTAAAAGAATGTTTTTAGTATTTCAAAATCAGTTTAAAAAATAAATTTGTGATTGTTGATTAACGCTGCCAGTGTGGACGATCAGGACCAACGAGAGGTGTGTCCTAAGACATAAATTTTGGAAAGGCCCCCGCTTAGGCGGGGCCAGCAATTACATTTGAAATATGGCTGAAAAGGATCTCTTATAAGAATTTTGAATATTTCAAAAAGTAATTACAAACATAAATTTTTTATTGTTGACAAACGCGGCCAGTGTCGGGTGCAATGGTCCTTCCGCTAGAAGAATGTTTGGTAGCGGGCGTGCTTTAAAGCATCTTAGTTTGAGGTAGACATTCGATCTGGACCACCGAGAGGTGTGTCCTAAACCATAAATTTTGGAACGGCTCCGCTTTGGCGGGGACAACAATTTCATTTGAAATATGTTTTTATTTAATTCGTAAAAGAATGTTTTTAGTATTTCAAAATCAGTTTAAAAAATAAATTTGTGATTGTTGATTAACGCTGCCAGTGTGGACGATCAGGACCAACGAGAGGTGTGTCCTAAACCATAAATTTTGGAAAGGCCCCCGCTTAGGCGGGGCCAGCAATTACATTTGAAATATGGCTGAAAAGGACCTCTTATAAGAATTTTGAACATTTCAAAAAGTAATTACAAACATAAATTTTTTATTGTTGACAAACGCGACCAGTGTCGGGTGCAATGGTCCTTCCGCTAGAAGAATGTTTGGTAGTGGGCGTGCTTTAAAGCATCTTGATTTGATTTAGACATTCGATCTGGACAACCGAGAGGTGAGTCTTAAACCCTAAATTTTGGAAAGGCTTCGCTTAGGCGGGGCCAACAATTATATTTGAAATATGTTTTTCTTTAATTCGTAAAAGAATGTTTTTAGTATTTCAAAATCAGTTTAAAAAATAAATTTGTGATTGTTGATTAACGCTGCCAGTGTGGACGATCAGGACCAACGAGAGGTGTGTCCTAAACCATAAATTTTGGAAAGGCTTCGCTTAGGCGGGGCCAACAATTACATTTGAAATATGTTTTTCTTTGATTCGTAAAAGAATGTTTTTAGTATTTCAAAATCAGTTAAAAAAATAAATTTGTGATTGTTGATTAACGCTGCCAGTGTGGACGATCAGGACCAACGAGAGGTGTGTCCTAAGACATAAATTTTGGAAAGGCCCCCGCTTAGGCGGGGCCAGCAATTACATTTGAAATATGGCTGAAAAGGATCTCTTATAAGAATTTTGAATATTTCAAAAAGTAATTACAAACATAAATTTTTTATTGTTGACAAACGCGGCCAGTGTCGGGTGCAATGGTCCTTCCGCTAGAAGAATGTTTGGTAGCGGGCGTGCTTTAAAGCATCTTAGTTTGAGGTAGACATTCGATCTGGACCAACGAGAGGTGTGTCCTAAACCATAAATTTTGGAAAGGCTTCGCTTAGGCGGGGCCAACAATTACATTTGAAATATGTTTTTCTTTGATTCGTAAAAGAATGTTTTTAGTATTTCAAAATCAGTTAAAAAAATAAATTTGTGATTGTTGATTAACGCTGCCAGTGTGGACGATCAGGACCAACGAGAGGTGTGTCCTAAGACATAAATTTTGGAAAGGCCCCCGCTTAGGCGGGGCCAGCAATTACATTTGAAATATGGCTGAAAAGGATCTCTTATAAGAATTTTGAATATTTCAAAAAGTAATTACAAACATAAATTTTTTATTGTTGACAAACGCGGCCAGTGTCGGGTGCAATGGTCCTTCCGCTAGAAGAATGTTTGGTAGCGGGCGTGCTTTAAAGCATCTTAGTTTGAGGTAGACATTCGATCTGGACCACCGAGAGGTGTGTCCTAAACCATAAATTTTGGAACGGCTCCGCTTTGGCGGGGACAACAATTTCATTTGAAATATGTTTTTATTTAATTCGTAAAAGAATGTTTTTAGTATTTCAAAATCAGTTTAAAAAATAAATTTGTGATTGTTGATTAACGCTGCCAGTGTGGACGATCAGGACCAACGAGAGGTGTGTCCTAAACCATAAATTTTGGAAAGGCCCCCGCTTAGGCGGGGCCAGCAATTACATTTGAAATATGGCTGAAAAGGACCTCTTATAAGAATTTTGAACATTTCAAAAAGTAATTACAAACATAAATTTTTTATTGTTGACAAACGCGACCAGTGTCGGGTGCAATGGTCCTTCCGCTAGAAGAATGTTTGGTAGTGGGCGTGCTTTAAAGCATCTTGATTTGATTTAGACATTCGATCTGGACAACCGAGAGGTGAGTCTTAAACCCTAAATTTTGGAAAGGCTTCGCTTAGGCGGGGCCAACAATTATATTTGAAATATGTTTTTCTTTAATTCGTAAAAGAATGTTTTTAGTATTTCAAAATCAGTTTAAAAAATAAATTTGTGATTGTTGATTAACGCTGCCAGTGTGGACGATCAGGACCAACGAGAGGTGTGTCCTAAACCATAAATTTTGGAAAGGCTTCGCTTAGGCGGGGCCAACAATTACATTTGAAATATGTTTTTCTTTGATTCGTAAAAGAATGTTTTTAGTATTTCAAAATCAGTTAAAAAAATAAATTTGTGATTGTTGATTAACGCTGCCAGTGTGGACGATCAGGACCAACGAGAGGTGTGTCCTAAGACATAAATTTTGGAAAGGCCCCCGCTTAGGCGGGGCCAGCAATTACATTTGAAATATGGCTGAAAAGGATCTCTTATAAGAATTTTGAATATTTCAAAAAGTAATTACAAACATAAATTTTTTATTGTTGACAAACGCGGCCAGTGTCGGGTGCAATGGTCCTTCCGCTAGAAGAATGTTTGGTAGCGGGCGTGCTTTAAAGCATCTTAGTTTGAGGTAGACATTCGATCTGGACCACCGAGAGGTGTGTCCTAAACCATAAATTTTGGAACGGCTCCGCTTTGGCGGGGACAACAATTTCATTTGAAATATGTTTTTATTTAATTCGTAAAAGAATGTTTTTAGTATTTCAAAATCAGTTTAAAAAATAAATTTGTGATTGTTGATTAACGCTGCCAGTGTGGACGATCAGGACCAACGAGAGGTGTGTCCTAAACCATAAATTTTGGAAAGGCCCCCGCTTAGGCGGGGCCAGCAATTACATTTGAAATATGGCTGAAAAGGACCTCTTATAAGAATTTTGAACATTTCAAAAAGTAATTACAAACATAAATTTTTTATTGTTGACAAACGCGACCAGTGTCGGGTGCAATGGTCCTTCCGCTAGAAGAATGTTTGGTAGTGGGCGTGCTTTAAAGCATCTTGATTTGATTTAGACATTCGATCTGGACAACCGAGAGGTGAGTCTTAAACCCTAAATTTTGGAAAGGCTTCGCTTAGGCGGGGCCAACAATTATATTTGAAATATGTTTTTCTTTAATTCGTAAAAGAATGTTTTTAGTATTTCAAAATCAGTTTAAAAAATAAATTTGTGATTGTTGATTAACGCTGCCAGTGTGGACGATCAGGACCAACGAGAGGTGTGTCCTAAACCATAAATTTTGGAAAGGCTTCGCTTAGGCGGGGCCAACAATTACATTTGAAATATGTTTTTCTTTGATTCGTAAAAGAATGTTTTTAGTATTTCAAAATCAGTTAAAAAAATAAATTTGTGATTGTTGATTAACGCTGCCAGTGTGGACGATCAGGACCAACGAGAGGTGTGTCCTAAGACATAAATTTTGGAAAGGCCCCCGCTTAGGCGGGGCCAGCAATTACATTTGAAATATGGCTGAAAAGGATCTCTTATAAGAATTTTGAATATTTCAAAAAGTAATTACAAACATAAATTTTTTATTGTTGACAAACGCGGCCAGTGTCGGGTGCAATGGTCCTTCCGCTAGAAGAATGTTTGGTAGCGGGCGTGCTTTAAAGCATCTTAGTTTGAGGTAGACATTCGATCTGGACCACCGAGAGGTGTGTCCTAAACCATAAATTTTGGAACGGCTCCGCTTTGGCGGGGACAACAATTTCATTTGAAATATGTTTTTATTTAATTCGTAAAAGAATGTTTTTAGTATTTCAAAATCAGTTTAAAAAATAAATTTGTGATTGTTGATTAACGCTGCCAGTGTGGACGATCAGGACCAACGAGAGGTGTGTCCTAAACCATAAATTTTGGAAAGGCCCCCGCTTAGGCGGGGCCAGCAATTACATTTGAAATATGGCTGAAAAGGACCTCTTATAAGAATTTTGAACATTTCAAAAAGTAATTACAAACATAAATTTGTTATTGTTGACAAACGCGACCAGTGTCGGGTGCAATGGTCCTTCCGCTAGAAGAATGTTTGGTAGTGGGCGTGCTTTAAAGCATCTTGATTTGATTTAGACATTCGATCTGGACAACCGAGAGGTGAGTCTTAAACCCTAAATTTTGGAAAGGCTTCGCTTAGGCGGGGCCAACAATTATATTTGAAATATGTTTTTCTTTAATTCGTAAAAGAATGTTTTTAGTATTTCAAAATCAGTTTAAAAAATAAATTTGTGATTGTTGATTAACGCTGCCAGTGTGGACGATCAGGACCAACGAGAGGTGTGTCCTAAACCATAAATTTTGGAAAGGCTTCGCTTAGGCGGGGCCAACAATTATATTTGAAATATGTCTGAAAAGGATCTCTTATAAGAATTTTGAATATTTCAAAAAGTAATTACAAACATAAATTTTTTATTGTTGACAAACGCGGCCAGTGTCGGGTGCAATGGTCCTTCCGCTAGAAGAATGTTTGGTAGCGGGCGTGCTTTAAAGCATCTTAGTTTGAGGTAGACATTCGATCTGGACCACCGAGAGGTGTGTCCTAAACCATAAATTTTGGAACGGCTCCGCTTTGGCGGGGACAACAATTTCATTTGAAATATGTTTTTATTTAATTCGTAAAAGAATGTTTTTAGTATTTCAAAATCAGTTTAAAAAATAAATTTGTGATTGTTGATTAACGCTGCCAGTGTGGACGATCAGGACCAACGAGAGGTGTGTCCTAAACCATAAATTTTGGAAAGGCTTCGCTTAGGCGGGGCCAACAATTACATTTGAAATATGTTTTTCTTTGATTCGTAAAAGAATGTTTTTAGTATTTCAAAATCAGTTAAAAAAATAAATTTGTGATTGTTGATTAACGCTGCCAGTGTGGACGATCAGGACCAACGAGAGGTGTGTCCTAAGACATAAATTTTGGAAAGGCCCCCGCTTAGGCGGGGCCAGCAATTACATTTGAAATATGGCTGAAAAGGATCTCTTATAAGAATTTTGAATATTTCAAAAAGTAATTACAAACATAAATTTTTTATTGTTGACAAACGCGGCCAGTGTCGGGTGCAATGGTCCTTCCGCTAGAAGAATGTTTGGTAGCGGGCGTGCTTTAAAGCATCTTAGTTTGAGGTAGACATTCGATCTGGACCACCGAGAGGTGTGTCCTAAACCATAAATTTTGGAACGGCTCCGCTTTGGCGGGGACAACAATTTCATTTGAAATATGTTTTTATTTAATTCGTAAAAGAATGTTTTTAGTATTTCAAAATCAGTTTAAAAAATAAATTTGTGATTGTTGATTAACGCTGCCAGTGTGGACGATCAGGACCAACGAGAGGTGTGTCCTAAACCATAAATTTTGGAAAGGCCCCCGCTTAGGCGGGGCCAGCAATTACATTTGAAATATGGCTGAAAAGGACCTCTTATAAGAATTTTGAACATTTCAAAAAGTAATTACAAACATAAATTTTTTATTGTTGACAAACGCGACCAGTGTCGGGTGCAATGGTCCTTCCGCTAGAAGAATGTTTGGTAGTGGGCGTGCTTTAAAGCATCTTGATTTGATTTAGACATTCGATCTGGACAACCGAGAGGTGAGTCTTAAACCCTAAATTTTGGAAAGGCTTCGCTTAGGCGGGGCCAACAATTATATTTGAAATATGTCTGAAAAGGATCTCTTATAAGAATTTTGAATATTTCAAAAAGTAATTACAAACATAAATTTTTTATTGTTGACAAACGCGGCCAGTGTCGGGTGCAATGGTCCTTCCGCTAGAAGAATGTTTGGTAGCGGGCGTGCTTTAAAGCATCTTAGTTTGAGGTAGACATTCGATCTGGACCACCGAGAGGTGTGTCCTAAACCATAAATTTTGGAACGGCTCCGCTTTGGCGGGGACAACAATTTCATTTGAAATATGTTTTTATTTAATTCGTAAAAGAATGTTTTTAGTATTTCAAAATCAGTTTAAAAAATAAATTTGTGATTGTTGATTAACGCTGCCAGTGTGGACGATCAGGACCAACGAGAGGTGTGTCCTAAACCATAAATTTTGGAAAGGCCCCCGCTTAGGCGGGGCCAGCAATTACATTTGAAATATGGCTGAAAAGGACCTCTTATAAGAATTTTGAACATTTCAAAAAGTAATTACAAACATAAATTTTTTATTGTTGACAAACGCGACCAGTGTCGGGTGCAATGGTCCTTCCGCTAGAAGAATGTTTGGTAGTGGGCGTGCTTTAAAGCATCTTGATTTGATTTAGACATTCGATCTGGACAACCGAGAGGTGAGTCTTAAACCCTAAATTTTGGAAAGGCTTCGCTTAGGCGGGGCCAACAATTATATTTGAAATATGTTTTTCTTTAATTCGTAAAAGAATGTTTTTAGTATTTCAAAATCAGTTTAAAAAATAAATTTGTGATTGTTGATTAACGCTGCCAGTGTGGACGATCAGGACCAACGAGAGGTGTGTCCTAAACCATAAATTTTGGAAAGGCTTCGCTTAGGCGGGGCCAACAATTACATTTGAAATATGTTTTTCTTTGATTCGTAAAAGAATGTTTTTAGTATTTCAAAATCAGTTAAAAAAATAAATTTGTGATTGTTGATTAACGCTGCCAGTGTGGACGATCAGGACCAACGAGAGGTGTGTCCTAAGACATAAATTTTGGAAAGGCCCCCGCTTAGGCGGGGCCAGCAATTACATTTGAAATATGGCTGAAAAGGATCTCTTATAAGAATTTTGAATATTTCAAAAAGTAATTACAAACATAAATTTTTTATTGTTGACAAACGCGGCCAGTGTCGGGTGCAATGGTCCTTGGCGCTAGGTCGTTTGAGAACCGCCGGATGAGACCACCCCGGATGAGAACTTTGGCCGGTCTGATGAGAACCGACCGCAATGAGAACCAAGCGGATGAGAACCAAGTAGATGAGAACCAAGCAGATGAGAACCGACCGCAATGAGAACCCAGCAGATGAGAACCAAGCAAATGAGAACCAAGCAGATGAGAACCGACCGTGATAAGAATCGCCCAGCTGACAGGGATGAGATCAGAGCAGAAAACACAAATTTTAGGTTTGCCCCGGATGAGAACCGAGCGGGAAATATCGTTTCCGGGTATCTACCAGATGAGAATCGAGCGGGAAATTTCGTTTCCGGAAACGTACCGGATGAGAACCAAGCGGGAAATCTTGTTTTCGGGAATGTCCCGGATGAGAACCAAGCGATAAAAGTTGTTTTCGGGTATGTCCCGGATGAGAACCAAGCGGGAAAAGTTGTTTTCGGGCATGTCCCGGATGAGAACCAAGCGGGAAAAGTTGTTTTCGGGCAAGTCCCGGATGAGAACTAAGCGGGAAAAGTTGTCTTCGGGTATGTCCCGGATGAAAAACAAGTGGGAAAAGTTGTTTTCATGTATGTCCCGGATGAGAACCAAGCGGGAAAAGTTGTCTTCGGGTATGTCCCGGATGAGAACCAAGCGGGAAAAGTTGTTTTCGGGCATGTCCCGGATGAGAACCAAGGGTGAAAAGTTGTTTTCGGGCATGTCCCGGATGAGAACCAAGCGGGAAAAGTTGTTTTCGGGTATGTCCCAGATGAGAACCAAGCGGGAAAAGTTGTTTTCGGGCATGTCCCGGATGAGAACCGAGTGCTAAATATCGTTTCCGGGAATGTACCGGATGAGAACTGAGCTGAAAAGTTCATTTCTAGGTTTGTCCCGGATCAGAACCTAGGCGGAAAGTCCATGTTTGCCCGGAATAGAACCGAGCGGGAAAAGTTATTTTTAACGCATGAGAGAGAAATGAAATGATGTCTAGTGGTGTCCCGATGACAATAACAAAACGTGCTGATCCCATTTCATGCCATCATTCACAAATATATTTTCACTCAGACTACGGCTCCCGTTATTATGTTACTAACACAGAGCAGAATCGATTTAGCACATCGAGTATGAATCGTATCATAATACTTGCACCACAAAAATGACTGAAATACAAGAAAAGAGATTCAATCCACAGCCAATCACATGATATATCTGAATAATTGGTATACTTCACATGAACAAAAACACAGAGAATTATTAGATATGTAGTAAGCAGGAAAAACAAGGTGTTTAATTAGTAAAAGACGATTAATTTTTTGAAAAATATTTCTGCGAACCTTTTCTGCGAGTTGATCAAGAGTCTTATTTTCTCAACACAGAACTCAGCTGATCTAAGAGAGCCGCATACTTAGTAAAGGGGGTAAGGAGAACTCGCTTCAGCTTCTCGTTCTTCTCCGACTCCGCAGACTTGCGCGCTCCTTAGAGCATAAACTTTACTCAACAAAGAGAGAAATGTTTTGGTATGCCTAATATAAGCATATTTGTGCCCAACAACTCAATGGAGATTGCTTACCACGTACACCTGCGACATTGTGGGGAGCAGCTGTATCTTGTCGCACTTTCTCCTCCTCCAGCTGAACTGCGTACACCGCTCTAGATGGGCGCACCTTTCTACCTCGTGACAAATCGCAGCGGGCAACAGCCTGGAAAACATGTATCGGTATAATTTCATTTAGCATGAATGCAATCCTGCTAAATTACAGTACGTTCCAAAACAGTAAAGAAGATAAGACCAGTTTTGTTTTATTAACTACCCATCATTGTGAGCCGTAAAGAAAACTAACCCCGAATTGGAGATGAAAAGATTCTTTGCTGTTGTTGCAGCGAGGATCCCCATTCAATGTTGTGCTGTAGATGCTCCATGACTCAGGAGAGAACCTGATATTATTACTCGTTTACTCTTACAATTAGTGTTTTCATGAAGAACATTTTGGGAAACACAACTTAGATAATCGGTGAGTACTGTAACCTTGCCGCTGAGTTTTGGCTGCCGATATAAGTCCGCTCATGATAGTCCAGAAGAGCTGTAAAAAATTTAAGTATATTTCGTACAAACGCTCTTATACCTAGAATGCACTGAACTCCTTACCATCGGCACTCGCTGGAGAATCCGCCTTAATCGCATAAAATGCGTCCGGAATGAGGTACGGTGGGAGCAGTGGAAGAACTAGCAATCGTCTATAGCACGTGAGCAATGGTCCAATCTAAGAAAAAAATTATAACACCCATTTGAGCTTTTGGTAAATAGCAATTATACGAAAATTACCAGTTGAGTGAGGAGATGAAGTGAAGCAGCCTTCTTTCGCAGATTCTGATTCTTGTGGAAATAACACAAGCGAAACTCGACTGCTGGGAAATACAGCTTTAACGCAGCCCGTGGAGAGATCTCATAGTCTAAAAAATTCAGCTGTAATTCTTTTTGCAGCGAAAATGCTAGATTATTTTGGAACAATGCGTCAGGATCTCATAAATAAAGGGGGTAAACTATACTTAACCAACCAGAGTATATACGTGATACGCTCCAGTTGGCGAGAGAAGGGTCTTGTCTCAATCTCACAATGACGCGATCGTAATCCGCTGTAGGGAAAAGCCCCGCCCGGTTGCCTGCCATGAATACCACCACGGCAAGGAAAAACTTGTCTCGTTTCTTAAAGAAAACAAATTATCGCACCCTTTAACAAAATAAACCTCAGAAGTACTTTGTCTGTACTATAACAAAAATATTTACGCGGGCATGCATCGTCCAAATGAGATCGAATCCCTCTGGTGCTGCTTCGAAAGTTGCATCGATAGAGATCTGAGCACAGCATAATCATGTTAAAGATGTCACAAATAAACATGTGTAATCTTATTAAAATCTTATGCTAATAGGGACAATGGAGAAGAAGTAATTATGAAATAGTTTCGGTAAAACAAAAGGCTTACTTCTTTTGTTTCGGCTAGGATTTGCAATTGTGCGTCAGAAGCAAATATCACAAATCTCTTCGAATCCGCAGCCCCAGAGTCATGGAGCAGCATTCGATCTCCTGCTAAAGAACAAGGACTTTTCAACTAACAACAAAACGAGATAATTTTATTTTTAAGCGTAAAATCACTGGAATCTAATAAATAAAAGTAAAACTAGAACTATGAAAAATACAACTAGAAATAAAATTGACAGAATGTCGAGGCGAATTTTCCGTAGAAAGAGAATGGCGAAGTGTCAGCAAGGATTTCATCGCCATCACGAGGTCTCGCTCTTAGATAGCACTTCCTTAACGCCTCATCGGTACCTAATAATAGCACAGTTATACTACTCAGCGTACAGTCTGACAAAAAAAAACGGAAAAACTTTAGCAAAGTTGTAAGTTCATCGCCAACAGAATGAGAATCATATTAGGAATAAAATGTGAGAAACATATTGTGACAATTCGTGGGCTACTAACCAATTACATCAAGGGCTGCCACTGATAGGCCAGCTTTTGCTAAGACGATAGCTTCTCGTGGCTTTAGAAGTGTTGATTGCGCTTTGCGGGTAAGCTCACGCCGCGCAACAGTCGCCTTATAAAGCAAGCGATTTGGATATGTTTAAAAACTAGCTAAGCATAGTCAATGAAACAAAAATAAAGGATGCAAAATAGGACAAATGAAACCTCCGCAGCTGAGTCGTCAGGGAGATGCGAATGTGTTCCATGAACAGAAATCTGTTTAGATGGTCGAAAATATGCCGTTGCATCGCAGCCCGCCTTCCTCTTCAAGCAGTGAAGCAGCAAAGAGCCATCACGAAGAGTCTTCTTCTTATTGAAAAGATTGCCATCTTTTGAGAAAACCTCCGCAGGTTTTCCTCGAGGCATCTTAGAAAAAGTATTCAAATGGTACGAAGGTATAGCGATCTCATAGATATATGCTCCTACTCAATATTAGTTGTCAATCTTTTTGAGGGTAGAATAAACATTCTGGAATATGTTTTCGGTTTTCCTCATAATTTTTATCACCAACGAAATCTTGCAGGAAATTCTTTCTTATCTTAATCATAACATAACCTCAAAGGATTAACAAATGTCAAAAGCACATGCCAGAATCTTGCCTTTACACGCTCCAGTACTCGAGTTAATAATTTAGATTTATAGTGAATTAAATAATTTAAGTATAAAGAACGCGAAACATCTACGGAAACTTCAAATATTTATTGTTAGGTTAACACACCTTGAGACACCGAGATTTGGTGACTGCCTCAATACGACCAAACTGCTTCGTTCAGCCCCTTCTGTACTTCTGGTCCTGAAATACAAAAATAACAATTTAATTACACCAAACAAACACATTAAAAATAGAATAGAAGACGATATACCACGATTGTTCTTTAAAAAAATGGCACCACATTGCGCAAGCAGGTTTACAAGCTGTTCCGTGCAAGTTACATAATAGGGCGCAGCTGTAGTGCGATTCAAAAGTGATGTGAGTGATGATTTGAAATGGGAGAGCATTTTATTCCCAGAGAAAGAATTTTCTTTTATATTCACTTTTGTAATATCAATTATGCTGATACATTTTATTCCCGAATATGATAAAACAACAATTATGGCATATGCATATTAATTTCTTACAGCAAGCTTATCATCAGGAAACCACTGGAACTGACGTTATGTGTGTGGTCATGGTCTGTTGTCATGCAAGTGCATAACATACTTTTTCCCGCTCGGTTCTCATCAGGGCTAGACGCAAAGACGGACTTTCCGCCTAGGTTTTCATCCGGTACATTCCCGGAAACGATATTTAGCACTCGGTTCTCATCCGGGACATGCCCGAAAACAACTTTTTCCGCTTGGTTCTCATCTGGGACATACCCGAAAACAACTTTTCCCGCTTGGTTCTCATCCGGGACATGCCCGAAAACAACTTTTCCCGCTTGGTTCTCATCCGGGACATACCCGAAGACAACTTTTCCCGCTTGGTTCTCATCCGGGACATACATGAAAACAACTTTTCCCACTTGTTTTTCATCCGGGACATACCCGAAGACAACTTTTCCCGCTTAGTTCTCATCCGGGACTTGCCCGAAAACAACTTTTCCCGCTTGGTTCTCATCCGGGACATGCCCGAAAACAACTTTTCCCGCTTGGTTCTCATCCGGGACATACCCGAAAACAACTTTTATCGCTTGGTTCTCATCCGGGACATTCCCGAAAACAAGATTTCCCGCTTGGTTCTCATCCGGTGCGTTTCCGGAAACGAAATTTCCCGCTCGATTCTCATCTGGTAGATACCCGGAAACGATATTTCCCGCTCGGTTCTCATCCGGGGCAAACCTAAAATTTGTGTTTTCTGCTCTGATCTCATCCCTGTCAGCTGGGCGATTCTTATCACGGTCGGTTCTCATCTGCTTGGTTCTCATTTGCTTGGTTCTCATCTGCTGGGTTCTCATTGCGGTCGGTTCTCATCTGCTTGGTTCTCATCTACTTGGTTCTCATCCGCTTGGTTCTCATTGCGGTCGGTTCTCATCAGACCGGCCAAAGTTCTCATCCGGGGTGGTCTCATCCGGCGGTTCTCAAACGACCTAGCGCCTGGTCCTTCCGCTAGAAGAATGTTTGGTAGCGGGCGTGCTTTAAAGCATCTTAGTTTGAGGTAGACATTCGATCTGGACCACCGAGAGGTGTGTCCTAAACCATAAATTTTGGAACGGCTCCGCTTTGGCGGGGACAACAATTTCATTTGAAATATGTTTTTATTTAATTCGTAAAAGAATGTTTTTAGTATTTCAAAATCAGTTTAAAAAATAAATTTGTGATTGTTGATTAACGCTGCCAGTGTGGACGATCAGGACCAACGAGAGGTGTGTCCTAAACCATAAATTTTGGAAAGGCCCCCGCTTAGGCGGGGCCAGCAATTACATTTGAAATATGGCTGAAAAGGACCTCTTATAAGAATTTTGAACATTTCAAAAAGTAATTACAAACATAAATTTTTTATTGTTGACAAACGCGACCAGTGTCGGGTGCAATGGTCCTTCCGCTAGAAGAATGTTTGGTAGTGGGCGTGCTTTAAAGCATCTTGATTTGATTTAGACATTCGATCTGGACAACCGAGAGGTGAGTCTTAAACCCTAAATTTTGGAAAGGCTTCGCTTAGGCGGGGCCAACAATTATATTTGAAATATGTTTTTCTTTAATTCGTAAAAGAATGTTTTTAGTATTTCAAAATCAGTTTAAAAAATAAATTTGTGATTGTTGATTAACGCTGCCAGTGTGGACGATCAGGACCAACGAGAGGTGTGTCCTAAACCATAAATTTTGGAAAGGCTTCGCTTAGGCAGGGCCAACAATTACATTTGAAATATGTTTTTCTTTGATTCGTAAAAGAATGTTTTTAGTATTTCAAAATCAGTTAAAAAAATAAATTTGTGATTGTTGATTAACGCTGCCAGTGTGGACGATCAGGACCAACGAGAGGTGTGTCCTAAACCATAAATTTTGGAAAGGCTTCGCTTAGGCGGGGCCAACAATTACATTTGAAATATGTTTTTCTTTAATTCGTAAAAGAATGTTTTAGTATTTCAAAATCAGTTTAAAAAATAAATTTGTGATTGTTGATTAACGCTGCCAGTGTATACGATCAGGACCAACGAGAGGTGTGTCCTAAACCATAAATTTTGGAAAGGCCCCCGCTTAGGCGGGGCCAGCAATTACATTTGAAATATGGCTGAAAAGGATCTCTTATAAGAATTTTGAATATTTCAAAAAGTAATTACAAACATAAATTTTTTATTGTTGACAAACGCGGCCAGTGTCGGGTGCAATGGTCCTTCCGCTAGAAGAATGTTTGGTAGCGGGCGTGCTTTAAAGCATCTTAGTTTGAGGTAGACATTCGATCTGGACCACCGAGAGGTGTGTCCTAAACCATAAATTTTGGAACGGCTCCGCTTTGGCGGGGACAACAATTTCATTTGAAATATGTTTTTATTTAATTCGTAAAAGAATGTTTTTAGTATTTCAAAATCAGTTTAAAAAATAAATTTGTGATTGTTGATTAACGCTGCCAGTGTGGACGATCAGGACCAACGAGAGGTGTGTCCTAAACCATAAATTTTGGAAAGGCCCCCGCTTAGGCGGGGCCAGCAATTACATTTGAAATATGGCTGAAAAGGACCTCTTATAAGAATTTTGAACATTTCAAAAAGTAATTACAAACATAAATTTTTTATTGTTGACAAACGCGACCAGTGTCGGGTGCAATGGTCCTTCCGCTAGAAGAATGTTTGGTAGTGGGCGTGCTTTAAAGCATCTTGATTTGATTTACACATTCGATCTGGACAACCGAGAGGTGAGTCTTAAACCCTAAATTTTGGAAAGGCTTCGCTTAGGCGGGGCCAACAATTATATTTGAAATATGTTTTTCTTTAATTCGTAAAAGAATGTTTTTAGTATTTCAAAATCAGTTTAAAAAATAAATTTGTGATTGTTGATTAACGCTGCCAGTGTGGACGATCAGGACCAACGAGAGGTGTGTCCTAAACCATAAATTTTGGAAAGGCCCTCGCTTAGGCGGGGCCAGCAATTACATTTGAAATATGTCTGAAAAGGATCTCTTATAAGAATTTTGAACATTTCAAAAAGTAATTACAAACATAAATTTTTTATTGTTGACAAACGCGACCAGTGTCGGGTGCAATGGTCCTTCCGCTAGAAGAATGTTTGGTAGTGGGCGTGCTTTAAAGCATCTTGATTTGATTTAGACATTCGATCTGGACAACCGAGAGGTGAGTCTTAAACCCTAAATTTTGGAAAGGCTTCGCTTAGGCGGGGCCAACAATTATATTTGAAATATGTTTTTCTTTAATTCGTAAAAGAATGTTTTTAGTATTTCAAAATCAGTTTAAAAAATAAATTTGTGATTGTTGATTAACGCTGCCAGTGTGGACGATCAGGACCAACGAGAGGTGTGTCCTAAACCATAAATTTTGGAAAGGCCCCCGCTTAGGCGGGGCCAGCAATTACTTTTGAAATATGGCTGAAAAGGATCTCTTATAAGAATTTTGAATATTTCAAAAAGTAATTACAAACATAAATTTTTTATTGTTGACAAACGCGACCAGTGTCGAATGCAATGGTCCTTCCGCTAGAAGAATGTTTGGTAGTGGGCGTGCTTTAAAGCATTTTGATTTGAGGTAGACATTCGATCTGGACCACCGAGAGGGGTGACCTAAACCATAAATTTTGGAACGGCTCCGCTTAGGCGGGGCCAACAATTACATTTGAAATATGTTTTTCTTTAATTCGTAAAAGAATGTTTTCAGTATTTCAAAATCAGTTTAAAAAATAAATTTGTGATTGTTGATTAACGCTGCCAGTGTGGACGATCAGGACCAACGAGAGGTGTGTCCTAAACCATAAATTTTGGAAAGGCCCCCGCTTAGGCGGGGCTAGCAATTACATTTGAAATATGTCTGAATTGATCTCTTATCAGAATTTTTGAATATTTCAAAAATTAATTACAAACATAAATTTTTTATTGTTGACAAACGCGACCAGTGTCGGGTGCAATGGTCCTTCCGCTAGAAGAATGTTTGGTAGTGGGCGTGCTTTAAAGCATCTTGATTTGATTTAGACATTCGATCTGGACAACCGAGAGGTGAGTCTTAAACCCTAAATTTTGGAAAGGCTTCGCTTAGGCGGGGCCAACAATTATATTTGAAATATGTTTTTCTTTAATTCGTAAAAGAATGTTTTTAGTATTTCAAAATCAGTTTAAAAAATAAATTTGTGATTGTTGATTAACGCTGCCAGTGTGGACGATCAGGACCAACGAGAGGTGTGTCCTAAGACATAAATTTTGGAAAGGCCCCCGCTTAGGCGGGTCCAGCAATTACATTTGAAATATGGCTGAAAAGGATCTCTTATAAGAATTTTGAATATTTCAAAAAGTAATTACAAACATAAATTTTTTATTGTTGACAAACGCGGCCAGTGTCGGGTGCAATGGTCCTTCCGCTAGAAGAATGTTTGGTAGCGGGCGTGCTTTAAAGCATCTTAGTTTGAGGTAGACATTCGATCTGGACCACCGAAAGGTGTGTCCTAAACCATAAATTTTGGAACGGCTCCGCTTTGGCGGGGACAACAATTTCATTTGAAATATGTTTTTATTTAATTCGTAAAAGAATGTTTTTAGTATTTCAAAATCAGTTTAAAAAATAAATTTGTGATTGTTGATTAACGCTGCCAGTGTGGACGATCAGGACCAACGAGAGGTGTGTCCTAAACCATAAATTTTGGAAAGGCCCCCGCTTAGGCGGGGCCAGCAATTACATTTGAAATATGGCTGAAAAGGACCTCTTATAAGAATTTTGAACATTTCAAAAAGTAATTACAAACATAAATTTTTTATTGTTGACAAACGCGACCAGTGTCGGGTGCAATGGTCCTTCCGCTAGAAGAATGTTTGGTAGTGGGCGTGCTTTAAAGCATCTTGATTTGATTTAGACATTCGATCTGGACAACCGAGAGGTGAGTCTTAAACCCTAAATTTTGGAAAGGCTTCGCTTAGGCGGGGCCAACAATTATATTTGAAATATGTTTTTCTTTAATTCGTAAAAGAATGTTTTTAGTATTTCAAAATCAGTTTAAAAAATAAATTTGTGATTGTTGATTAACGCTGCCAGTGTGGACGATCAGGACCAACGAGAGGTGTGTCCTAAACCATAAATTTTGGAAAGGCCCCCGCTTAGGCGGGGCCAGCAATTACATTTGAAATATGGCTGAAAAGGACCTCTTATAAGAATTTTGAACATTTCAAAAAGTAATTACAAACATAAATTTTTTATTGTTGACAAACGCGACCAGTGTCGGGTGCAATGGTCCTTCCGCTAGAAGAATGTTTGGTAGTGGGCGTGCTTTAAAGCATCTTGATTTGATTTAGACATTCGATCTGGACAACCGAGAGGTGAGTCTTAAACCCTAAATTTTGGAAAGGCTTCGCTTAGGCGGGGCCAACAATTATATTTGAAATATGTTTTTCTTTAATTCGTAAAAGAATGTTTTTAGTATTTCAAAATCAGTTTAAAAAATAAATTTGTGATTGTTGATTAACGCTGCCAGTGTGGACGATCAGGACCAACGAGAGGTGTGTCCTAAACCATAAATTTTGGAAAGGCCCCCGCTTAGGCGGGGCCAGCAATTACATTTGAAATATGGCTGAAAAGGACCTCTTATAAGAATTTTGAACATTTCAAAAAGTAATTACAAACATAAATTTTTTATTGTTGACAAACGCGACCAGTGTCGGGTGCAATGGTCCTTCCGCTAGAAGAATGTTTGGTAGTGGGCGTGCTTTAAAGCATTTTGATTTGAGGTAGACATTCGATCTGGACCACCGAGAGGGGTGACCTAAACCATAAATTTTGGAACGGCTCCGCTTAGGCGGGGCCAACAATTACATTTGAAATATGTTTTTCTTTAATTCGTAAAAGAATGTTTTCAGTATTTCAAAATCAGTTTAAAAAATAAATTTGTGATTGTTGATTAACGCTGCCAGTGTGGACGATCAGGACCAACGAGAGGTGTGTCCTAAACCATAAATTTTGGAAAGGCCCCCGCTTAGGCGGGGCCAGCAATTACTTTTGAAATATGGCTGAAAAGGATCTCTTATAAGAATTTTGAATATTTCAAAAAGTAATTACAAACATAAATTTTTTATTGTTGACAAACGCGACCAGTGTCGAATGCAATGGTTCTTCCGCTAGAAGAATGTTTGGTAGTGGGCGTGCTTTAAAGCATTTTGATTTGAGGTAGACATTCGATCTGGACCACCGAGAGGTGTGTCCTAAACCATAAATTTTGGAACGGCTCCGCTTTGGCGGGGACAACAATTTCATTTGAAATATGTTTTTATTTAATTCGTAAAAGAATGTTTTTAGTATTTCAAAATCAGTTTAAAAAATAAATTTGTGATTGTTGATTAACGCTGCCAGTGTGGACGATCAGGACCAACGAGAGGTGTGTCCTAAACCATAAATTTTGGAAAGGCTTCGCTTAGGCGGGGCCAACAATTACATTTGAAATATGTTTTTCTTTAATTCGTAAAAGAATGTTTTTAGTATTTCAAAATCAGTTTAAAAAATAAATTTGTGATTGTTGATTAACGCTGCCAGTGTGGACGATCAGGACCAACGAGAGGTGTGTCCTAAACCATAAATTTTGGAAAGGCTTCGCTTAGGCGGGGCCAACAATTACATTTGAAATATGTTTTTCTTTAATTCGTAAAAGAATGTTTTTAGTATTTCAAAATCAGTTTAAAAAATAAATTTGTGATTGTTGATTAACGCTGCCAGTGTGGACGATCAGGACCAACGAGAGGTGTGTCCTAAACCATAAATTTTGGAAAGGCCCCCGCTTAGGCGGGGCTAGCAATTACATTTGAAATATGTCTGAATTGATCTCTTATCAGAATTTTTGAATATTTCAAAAATTAATTTCAAACATAAATTTTTTATTGTTGACAAACGCGACCAGTGTCGGGTGCAATGGTCCTTCCGCTAGAAGAATGTTTGGTAGTGGGCGTGCTTTAAAGCATCTTGATTTGAGGTAGACATTCGATCTGGACCACCGAGAGGGGTGACCTAAACCATAAATTTTGGAACGGCTCCGCTTAGGCGGTGCCAACAATTACATTTGAAATATGTTTTTTCTTTAATTCGTAAAAGAATGTTTTTAGTATTTCAAAATCAGTTTAAAAAATAAATTTGTGATTGTTGATTAACGCTGCCAGTGTGGACGATCAGGACCAACGAGAGGTGTGTCCTAAACCATAAATTTTGGAAAGGCCCCCGCTTAGGCGGGGCCAGCAATTACATTTGAAATATGTCTGAAAAGGATCTCTTATAAGAATTTTGAATATTTCAAAAAGTAATTACAAACATAAATTTTTTATTGTTGACAAACGCGGCCAGTGTCGGGTGCAATGGTCCTTCCGCTAGAAGAATGTTTGGTAGTGGGCGTGCTTTAAAGCATCTTGATTTGATTTACACATTCGATCTGGACAACCGAGAGGTGAGTCTTAAACCCTAAATTTTGGAAAGGCTTCGCTTAGGCGGGGCCAACAATTATATTTGAAATATGTTTTTCTTTAATTCGTAAAAGAATGTTTTTAGTATTTTATGGTTTAGGTCACCCCTCTCGGTGGTCCAGATCGAATGTCTACCTCAAATCAAGATGCTTTAAAGCACGCCCACTACCAAACATTCTTCTAGCGGAAGGACCATTGCACCCGACACTGGTCGCGTTTGTCAACAATAAAAAATTTATGTTTGAAATTAATTTTTGAAATATTCAAAAATTCTGATAAGAGATCAATTCAGACATATTTCAAATGTAATTGCTAGCCCCGCCTAAGCGGGGGCCTTTCCAAAATTTATGGTTTAGGACACACCTCTCGTTGGTCCTGATCGTCCACACTGGCAGCGTTAATCAACAATCACAAATTTATTTTTTAAACTGATTTTGAAATACTAAAAACATTCTTTTACGAATTAAAGAAAAACATATTTCAAATGTAATTGTTGGCCCCGCCTAAGCGAAGCCTTTCCAAAATTTATGGTTTAGGACACACCTCTCGTTGGTCCTGATCGTCCACACTGGCAGCGTTAATCAACAATCACAAATTTATTTTTTAAACTGATTTTGAAATACTAAAAACATTCTTTTACGAATTAAAGAAAAACATATTTCAAATGTAATTGTTGGCCCCGCCTAAGCGAAGCCTTTCCAAAATTTATGGTTTAGGACACACCTCTCGTTGGTCCTGATCGTCCACACTGGCAGCGTTAATCAACAATCACAAATTTATTTTTTAAACTGATTTTGAAATACTAAAAACATTCTTTTACGAATTAAATAAAAACATATTTCAAATGAAATTGTTGTCCCCGCCAAAGCGGAGCCGTTCCAAAATTTATGGTTTAGGACACACCTCTCGGTGGTCCAGATCGAATGTCTACCTCAAATCAAAATGCTTTAAAGCACGCCCACTACCAAACATTCTTCTAGCGGAAGAACCATTGCATTCGACACTGGTCGCGTTTGTCAACAATAAAAAATTTATGTTTGTAATTACTTTTTGAAATATTCAAAATTCTTATAAGAGATCCTTTTCAGCCATATTTCAAAAGTAATTGCTGGCCCCGCCTAAGCGGGGGCCTTTCCAAAATTTATGGTTTAGGACACACCTCTCGTTGGTCCTGATCGTCCACACTGGCAGCGTTAATCAACAATCACAAATTTATTTTTTAAACTGATTTTGAAATACTGAAAACATTCTTTTACGAATTAAAGAAAAACATATTTCAAATGTAATTGTTGGCCCCGCCTAAGCGGAGCCGTTCCAAAATTTATGGTTTAGGTCACCCCTCTCGGTGGTCCAGATCGAATGTCTACCTCAAATCAAAATGCTTTAAAGCACGCCCACTACCAAACATTCTTCTAGCGGAAGGACCATTGCACCCGACACTGGTCGCGTTTGTCAACAATAAAAAATTTATGTTTGTAATTACTTTTTGAAATGTTCAAAATTCTTATAAGAGGTCCTTTTCAGCCATATTTCAAATGTAATTGCTGGCCCCGCCTAAGCGGGGGCCTTTCCAAAATTTATGGTTTAGGACACACCTCTCGTTGGTCCTGATCGTCCACACTGGCAGCGTTAATCAACAATCACAAATTTATTTTTTAAACTGATTTTGAAATACTAAAAACATTCTTTTACGAATTAAAGAAAAACATATTTCAAATATAATTGTTGGCCCCGCCTAAGCGAAGCCTTTCCAAAATTTAGGGTTTAAGACTCACCTCTCGGTTGTCCAGATCGAATGTCTAAATCAAATCAAGATGCTTTAAAGCACGCCCACTACCAAACATTCTTCTAGCGGAAGGACCATTGCACCCGACACTGGTCGCGTTTGTCAACAATAAAAAATTTATGTTTGTAATTACTTTTTGAAATGTTCAAAATTCTTATAAGAGGTCCTTTTCAGCCATATTTCAAATGTAATTGCTGGCCCCGCCTAAGCGGGGGCCTTTCCAAAATTTATGGTTTAGGACACACCTCTCGTTGGTCCTGATCGTCCACACTGGCAGCGTTAATCAACAATCACAAATTTATTTTTTAAACTGATTTTGAAATACTAAAAACATTCTTTTACGAATTAAATAAAAACATATTTCAAATGAAATTGTTGTCCCCGCCAAAGCGGAGCCGTTCCAAAATTTATGGTTTAGGACACACCTTTCGGTGGTCCAGATCGAATGTCTACCTCAAACTAAGATGCTTTAAAGCACGCCCGCTACCAAACATTCTTCTAGCGGAAGGACCATTGCACCCGACACTGGCCGCGTTTGTCAACAATAAAAAATTTATGTTTGTAATTACTTTTTGAAATATTCAAAATTCTTATAAGAGATCCTTTTCAGCCATATTTCAAATGTAATTGCTGGACCCGCCTAAGCGGGGGCCTTTCCAAAATTTATGTCTTAGGACACACCTCTCGTTGGTCCTGATCGTCCACACTGGCAGCGTTAATCAACAATCACAAATTTATTTTTTAAACTGATTTTGAAATACTAAAAACATTCTTTTACGAATTAAAGAAAAACATATTTCAAATATAATTGTTGGCCCCGCCTAAGCGAAGCCTTTCCAAAATTTAGGGTTTAAGACTCACCTCTCGGTTGTCCAGATCGAATGTCTAAATCAAATCAAGATGCTTTAAAGCACGCCCACTACCAAACATTCTTCTAGCGGAAGGACCATTGCACCCGACACTGGTCGCGTTTGTCAACAATAAAAAATTTATGTTTGTAATTAATTTTTGAAATATTCAAAAATTCTGATAAGAGATCAATTCAGACATATTTCAAATGTAATTGCTAGCCCCGCCTAAGCGGGGGCCTTTCCAAAATTTATGGTTTAGGACACACCTCTCGTTGGTCCTGATCGTCCACACTGGCAGCGTTAATCAACAATCACAAATTTATTTTTTAAACTGATTTTGAAATACTGAAAACATTCTTTTACGAATTAAAGAAAAACATATTTCAAATGTAATTGTTGGCCCCGCCTAAGCGGAGCCGTTCCAAAATTTATGGTTTAGGTCACCCCTCTCGGTGGTCCAGATCGAATGTCTACCTCAAATCAAAATGCTTTAAAGCACGCCCACTACCAAACATTCTTCTAGCGGAAGGACCATTGCATTCGACACTGGTCGCGTTTGTCAACAATAAAAAATTTATGTTTGTAATTACTTTTTGAAATATTCAAAATTCTTATAAGAGATCCTTTTCAGCCATATTTCAAAAGTAATTGCTGGCCCCGCCTAAGCGGGGGCCTTTCCAAAATTTATGGTTTAGGACACACCTCTCGTTGGTCCTGATCGTCCACACTGGCAGCGTTAATCAACAATCACAAATTTATTTTTTAAACTGATTTTGAAATACTAAAAACATTCTTTTACGAATTAAAGAAAAACATATTTCAAATATAATTGTTGGCCCCGCCTAAGCGAAGCCTTTCCAAAATTTAGGGTTTAAGACTCACCTCTCGGTTGTCCAGATCGAATGTCTAAATCAAATCAAGATGCTTTAAAGCACGCCCACTACCAAACATTCTTCTAGCGGAAGGACCATTGCACCCGACACTGGTCGCGTTTGTCAACAATAAAAAATTTATGTTTGTAATTACTTTTTGAAATGTTCAAAATTCTTATAAGAGATCCTTTTCAGACATATTTCAAATGTAATTGCTGGCCCCGCCTAAGCGAGGGCCTTTCCAAAATTTATGGTTTAGGACACACCTCTCGTTGGTCCTGATCGTCCACACTGGCAGCGTTAATCAACAATCACAAATTTATTTTTTAAACTGATTTTGAAATACTAAAAACATTCTTTTACGAATTAAAGAAAAACATATTTCAAATATAATTGTTGGCCCCGCCTAAGCGAAGCCTTTCCAAAATTTAGGGTTTAAGACTCACCTCTCGGTTGTCCAGATCGAATGTGTAAATCAAATCAAGATGCTTTAAAGCACGCCCACTACCAAACATTCTTCTAGCGGAAGGACCATTGCACCCGACACTGGTCGCGTTTGTCAACAATAAAAAATTTATGTTTGTAATTACTTTTTGAAATGTTCAAAATTCTTATAAGAGGTCCTTTTCAGCCATATTTCAAATGTAATTGCTGGCCCCGCCTAAGCGGGGGCCTTTCCAAAATTTATGGTTTAGGACACACCTCTCGTTGGTCCTGATCGTCCACACTGGCAGCGTTAATCAACAATCACAAATTTATTTTTTAAACTGATTTTGAAATACTAAAAACATTCTTTTACGAATTAAATAAAAACATATTTCAAATGAAATTGTTGTCCCCGCCAAAGCGGAGCCGTTCCAAAATTTATGGTTTAGGACACACCTCTCGGTGGTCCAGATCGTGCATACTATGCGGAGTACAGTCAAATTGATATTAAACCTGTATGCTTGATCACTGTGAAAAATGCAGCGAAATCCGCCCATGAAGCAGCTAACGAGATATTTGACTTGTTTTAATTTAAGAAGTTGTAAATTTTTATGGTGCAAAAGGCGTCATAATTTACTGTTAAACATAAGCAAATAGACAGTTTAGAAAATACAGTATAAATGACTTCAGATGGCTCGCAACAGCAGCTTTTATATATTTTTTCTGTCGTTCAGTATATGCTTTCGGCAAAGTTTAAGGACTGCAGTGCAAAGAAGCACATGTGCAAATGTACATGTTTTCCCTTTTATCATACCAGTTACAACAAATAACTTCAAAACACACAGAGTATTAAGGTCGAAACTCACAAACGTAATATTCTTTCAAGTTCTTATTTGGTTCCAGCGACGGCTGGCCGAGCGGATTCTTCTGTTAGTTTTAGCGTAGACTAGCAGACCCGAACCTCCTCCCTGTCGCCACTGCAGTGGACTAAGAGTTTCAGAAAATGCAGCTGTCAAGAATTTTTTTAATTTCTCAAACTTAAACAAGACTGCGTTAGCAATGAAAACATAAAAAGAATCTTTGCATGCCTGCAGGGGCAGTCGGCTCCTTCGCCGGCACAGTAGCGAAAACGCTGCTGCTTCACATCTATGCACGGCCACCATGCGTTCCACTCATTCCAGTACTTGTGGCTGTCTGCAAGGCGAGCTGGCTGAAGCCGTGTTTTAACTTTAAAAGGCAAAGTTCAAATTTCGCGTTTTGACAGATGTGCGAATCAGGTTTATGGGGGTGTTTGCCTTCCAATTATTTGCAAACCATACTCGGAAGGCAGCATTCGATATTGTTTGCGATGTTGTGGGTGCCGCAAAAGAACCCGTTGAGGTTGAAATCGATAATTCTATTTCCGAAGCAGCACGACGGTGTCGTAGAGTTTTTAGAGTATGGACACAAGGAGCGTTCACATGGAACATCATCCTTCGTCGATTCGCCCCTTAAATTTTTTACTACATACATATGTCTGTATATTGTGGACTAATTGATATTTGGACATTGTCAAGTCATTTCCTACATGAGTTTCTATGAGCTTAAAGTAATACGTCTGTTCCTCTGATCGAGACTGCCGAGTTTTCAACGATAACTTTCAGACCCATGCATGCTGCCCGGACAGCGGTATCTGGTCGGAGTGGACGACCCTCCCAAACAGCCCGTGCCCGACCGATTGCGGTAGCTGTTCGAGGCAGAAGGCGATGCGCACTTGCCTCTCGAAAGTTTATGACAACTGCGACTGCAAGTATGAAACAAACATCTTTTTAATAATAGTAGTACTAATAATAATATTATTATTATATTATACGTAGGTATTTTTAGAATGTAAAATTTGAATCACACATGCGAATTCAAATCTCTTTAAAAAAAATTTAAGGGGCGAATCGACGAAGGATGATGTTCCATGTGAACGCTCCTTGTGTCCATACTCTAAAAACTCTACGACACCGTCGTGCTGCTTCGGAAATAGAATTATCGATTTCAACCTCAACGGGTTCTTTTGCGGCACCCACAACATCGCAAACAATATCGAATGCTGCCTTCCGAGTATGGTTTGCAAATAATTGGAAGGCAAACACCCCCATAAACCTGATTCGCACATCTGTCAAAACGCGAAATTTGAACTTTGCCTTTTAAAGTTAAAACACGGCTTCAGCCAGCTCGCCTTGCAGACAGCCACAAGTACTGGAATGAGTGGAACGCATGGTGGCCGTGCATAGATGTGAAGCAGCAGCGTTTTCGCTACTGTGCCGGCGAAGGAGCCGACTGCCCCTGCAGGCATGCAAAGATTCTTTTTATGTTTTCATTGCTAACGCAGTCTTGTTTAAGTTTGAGAAATTAAAAAAATTCTTGACAGCTGCATTTTCTGAAACTCTTAGTCCACTGCAGTGGCGACAGGGAGGAGGTTCGGGTCTGCTAGTCTACGCTAAAACTAACAGAAGAATCCGCTCGGCCAGCCGTCGCTGGAACCAAATAAGAACTTGAAAGAATATTACGTTTGTGAGTTTCGACCTTAATACTCTGTGTGTTTTGAAGTTATTTGTTGTAACTGGTATGATAAAAGGGAAAACATGTACATTTGCACATGTGCTTCTTTGCACTGCAGTCCTTAAACTTTGCCGAAAGCATATACTGAACGACAGAAAAAATATATAAAAGCTGCTGTTGCGAGCCATCTGAAGTCATTTATACTGTATTTTCTAAACTGTCTATTTGCTTATGTTTAACAGTAAATTATGACGCCTTTTGCACCATAAAAATTTACAACTTCTTAAATTAAAACAAGTCAAATATCTCGTTAGCTGCTTCATGGGCGGATTTCGCTGCATTTTTCACAGTGATCAAGCATACAGGTTTAATATCAATTTGACTGTACTCCGCATAGTATGCAGTACTCATAGAGCCTTGTTGTAAAAATTTTTTTTTAATGGAGCTGTTAACTCATATGTGCTTCGATGTTTATTTGATGTAATTAATTAAGCAGTTCAACTTAAACTAAAACAATACTGATGCATGTACTTCTTAAAAGACTTACAAGAAGTTACATGTATAGAAGTGGGAGAAATTATTCTTTTAACAATGGCATATGAAATCCCTGACACAGGGGAATTACTGATGTAGGTGGACTAGCGTATTTTTCACTTGGCTCCACCAGGTTCCGGATAATAGAGTTACAATTATTTCGGTAAAACACAGAAGGTGGAATTAGGATGCATCGGATGTGTCAAGGTAATCGTGGTAGGAGTTTTAGTGTAATCGTGGTAGGAATTCAAGCCTCAAGTGGTGGAAACATTATATAAAATTTTAACCGGTTGCATCTTTTAGGAGTCTAGAGCACTAGTGGACTTTTCCGCAAGATTGAAGGCTGCATTTGTTGTTGGCGCGCCGTAATCGGAGTCACGTGAACGTTTGGCTGTTTCAGCCTCATCGATCGCTGCTTCGGAAGTTGTGTCGGAGGACGAAGTGAATGCGCTCTTTACTGCGTCCGAGACTGCCGCTGCCGCACCTGATGCTGCGTCCGAGACGGCATCTTTCACTCCTACGGCCTTCTCGTAGACGGCGTCAACTGGAAGTATGCTTTGCCCTTTGGGATGCTAATTTAACGATATCTCGAGAATAAAACTGCAGTTTTATCGATCATAAAACACATTCTAAGGTAGATAGAACGATCACCTAAAAAAATAGTATAGTTTTCTCATTTGTACTCTCATTAGTGCCTGTTATTTTTACAACATGCGAAATAGCGCGTGGGAATGAGAGAGCGTGCGTACACTCTCAGGACAGACGCGGCGATTCGAACATGCATTAATTGTGTTTTCCGGCAATCGTCCTCCTTTAAAACACGAAACGGACCTGCACTCTGCGCTCCCTCAACAGCAGACGATGCGGCTCGATTGGTCTTGTCTCCTTGCGAGGAAGCTAAAGAACAAAATCGCTTTTCAGAGAAACCACTAACATAAGAAATTCAGTGAAGTTTATATAAAATATCAGCTCGATAAATTGTCATTAGAATACAAGCGATTGACCTGATGAAGTTCTATCCATGCACCCATGTTAGTAAGAAAATAATCCCAAAAATAAATAGTAATAAAAAGTGCAAAAAAAAAATTAGAAAATAAAAAAGTGTAAACCTGCGCCAGAAGGCAGCGACGGACTAGCAGAATCTGCTGAGTGATCGCTCATTTCGTCGTCTAATGAGGCGATGTTATCCAGAGAGTCATGCGACGGAGAATGAGTAGCAAAGGGAAGGGGGAGGGTTGTCTGTTTAAGGGACGCGCAATCTCATTGTCATTCCTCATTTATGCACGAGAGGAAAAAGAGGGGCGCACGGCAACATCGAATGAAAGAAGAGAGCAAAACAACGGAAAAGTGTGCGAGGGAGAGAGAGGGGGGAGAGAGCGAGGAAATGAGAGACAGTTGAGAGTTAGCAACGCGAAACACAGAGATCACGAGAAACATGCTCGTGAATAGAGGAAACGGTGGAAGAGACAACAACTGGACGCGAGAGATAAGAAGAAGGTGTAGCAAGAGAAAGAGAGAAAAAAGACTACGAACGAGAGATAAGAAGAAGGTGTAGCAAAAGAAAGAGAGAAAAACAGCTATGAACGAGAGATAAGAAGAAGGTGTAGCAAAAGAAAGAGAGAAAAACAGCTACGAACGAGAGATAAGAAGAAGGTTTAGCAAAAGAAAGAGAGAAAAACGACTACGAACGAGAGATAAGAAGAAGGTGTAGCAAAAGAAAGAGAGAAAAACGACTACAAACGAGAGATAAGAAGAAGGTGTAGCAAAAGAAAGAGAGAAAAACAGCTACGAACGAGAGATAAGAAGAAGGCGTAGCAAGAGAAAGAGAGAAAAACAGCTACGAACGAGAGATAAGAAGAAGGCGTAGCAAGAGAAAGAGAGAAAAACAACTCTGAATGATGTTTGTCTTTACACTGGCACAAAGTATCAAAACATCTGAATCAGTTGCGATATCGAAAGCACGAGCAAGCGTTGCTGTCAGGAATGTTTTTTCTTTGGTAGAGGAGAAACATTTACTTTTTTTAAATTGTTAAGAGAGCATGTCAGTATCCTTCGGTCAAGGCCTGCCCTAGGATTTTTTTTAGAATTTGTTCATGAAAATTGGTTACAGTATACAACTCGACGTGGCCAACAAAATAGGCTATATTTCAAACTTGAAAAAAATTTTCCGCGCGGGACCCGGTGCTGTAACGTAAAAAATTTCACTTGTCATAACTCGCTTAAAACTTATAGTTAGACAACCATCGCGGTATTATTGGATAGCTTTTTCAAGGGGCTTTAATTTTCGTGTTGATGATGTTTTCATAAAATTTCATTTTGGGTCTAAAATACGGCCCTAAATATTTTCGAAGGCGGTTTTTTGCCAACTTAAGCATTTTATGATCATTTCTGCAGAACGACTCCTACATACGCTTAAGGTGCGTGAAATTTGCTACAAGATATGTCTCTTTCAAAAGAAATAAACGTCTCGCTCTTAGGTTCCCAAACGCTTATACATGATCCAGTGTAAACTGTAACACCGTGCAAGCGCATTCTTCGATTCATAACTGCGCTCAATGTCAATATTACAAAATCGTAAGTATATTATCTAAGAGCTCTCACGGAGATCTTCAATCTGAAAAGTTTCAATTTATATGGGATATTTCGTTATGTACAATTAGAAAGCTTAAAAAACTACTGTAAAAATATTTTCGCCTGTCAAAACATACATCATAAGAAAGAGGATGAAATTTGGTACAAGATGAACTCCTTTCAATGGAATTCCATGCATACGATCTTTTGTTATAAATCATAAAAGTACTGCCTGTAGCGTCGCTGTCATTTTGCCCAAGAATTCACATTTTAGGTTATTCGAATTAGAATATTCCAATCCTTTTTTCTACAGTTTTACATTTGCTGAAACATCTACATCAAAGCACTGTCCTACTTTCGATATCATCTTCATGAGCATAAATTTCTTTTATGTATTTGCAATATCAGAGACGCCAAATCTTTCGACCCGGAAACGAACCACCGATTGTGGATTGATAAACATGGCGAAGTGACCGCATTGCAACACCAAAAACGAAATACGCAAAGTAAAATTTGGTTAAACATATTTTAAATGCATAAAGCTTTTCCCGTCATCAAAATAAATTTTTTTATGTATATAAATTATCAAATGTGAATTACAAAAATCAGCAAAACATTTGCACCGAACGGGGTTCGAACGGGTGACACTCAAAACTGAAGGCGCGCGCGCAACCAACTGCGCCACGCATGCCATGTATTTAGAACTCAACCTGGATACCGACAATGGCAAATATTTATCAGCATCGGACTTCCTTAATTTATGCAAATTTTTAAAAATCAATATAAAATCGCCAGAGGCCATTTAGGAAAAAATAAAAATTGTTGGCATCATTTCTCGATTTGGACTATCGATCTGAATAGGTGCGATCAAAATCCGCCGGGTTATGCTTAGATGGTTCCCTTGTAAGATGCTTTAAAGCACGCCCACTACCAAACATTCTTCTAGCGGAAGGACCATTGCACCCGACACTGGTCGCGTTTGTCAACAATAAAAAATTTATGTTTGTAATTAATTTTTGAAATATTCAAAAATTCTGATAAGAGATCAATTCAGACATATTTCAAATGTAATTGCTGGCCCCGCCTAAGCGGGGGCCTTTCCAAAATTTATGGTTTAGGACACACCTCTCGTTGGTCCTGATCGTGCACACTGGCAGCGTTAATCAACAATCACAAATTTATTTTTTAAACTGATCTTGAAATACTAAAAACATTCTTTTACGAATTAAAGAAAAACATATTTCAAATGTAATTGTTGGGCCCGCCAAAGCGGAGCCGTTCCAAAATTTATGGTTTAGGACACACCTCTCGGTGGTCCAGATCGAATGTCTACCTCAAACTAAGATGCTTTAAAGCACGCCCACTACCAAACATTCTTCTAACGGAAGGACCATTGCACCCGACACTGGCCGCGTTTGTCAACAATAAAAAATTTATGTTTGTAATTACTTTTTGAAATATTCAAAATTCTTATAAGAGATCCTTTTCAGACATATTTCAAATGTAATTGCTGGCCCCGCCTAAGCGGGGGCCTTTCCAAAATTTATGGTTTAGGACACACCTCTTGTTGGTCCTGATCGTGCACACTGGCAGCGTTAATCAACAATCACTAATTTATTTTTTAAACTGATTTTGGAATACTAAAAACATTCTTTTACGAATTAAATAAAAACATATTTCAAATGAAATTGTTGTCCCCGCCAAAGCGGAGCCGTTCCAAAATTTATGGTTTAGGACACACCTCTCGGTGGTCCAGATCGAATGTCTACCTCAAACTAAGATGCTTTAAAGCACGCCCGCTACCAAACATTCTTCTAGCGGAAGGACCATTGCACCCGACACTGGCCGCGTTTGTCAACAATAAAAAATTTATGTTTGTAATTACTTTTTGAAATATTCAAAATTCTTATAAGAGATCCTTTTCAGACATATTTCAAATGTAATTGCTGGCCCCGCCTAAGCGGGGGCCTTTCCAAAATTTATGGTTTAGGACACACCTCTCGTTGGTTCTGATCGTGCACACTGGCAGCGTTAATCAACGATCACAAATTTATTTTTTAAACTGATTTTGAAATACTAAAAACATTCTTTTACGAATTAAATAAAAACAAATTTCAAATGAAATTGTTGTCCCCGCCAAAGCGGAGCCGTTCCAAAATTTATGGTTTAGGACACACCTCTCGATGGTCCAGATCGAATGTCTACCTCAAACTAAGATGCTTTAAAGCACGCCCACTACCAAACATTCTTCTAGCGGAAGGACCATTGCACCCGACACTGGTCGCGTTTGTCAACAATAAAAAAATTATGTTTGTAATTAATTTTTGAAATATTCAAAAATTCTGATAAGAGATCAATTCAGACATATTTCAAATGTAATTGCTAGCCCCGCCTAAGCGGGGGCCTTTCCAAAATTTATGGTTTAGGACACACCTCTCGTTGGTCCTGATCATCCACACTGGCAGCGTTAATCAACAATCACAAATTTATTTTTTAAACTGATTTTGAAATACTAAAAACAATCTTTTACGAATTAAATAAAAACATATTTCAAATGTAATTGTTGGGCCCGCCAAAGCGGAGCCGTTCCAAAATTTATGGTTTAGGACACACCTCTCGGTGGTCCAGATCGAATGTCTACCTCAAACTAAGATGCTTTAAAGCACGCCCGCTACCAAACATTCTTCTAACGGAAGGACCATTGCAACCGACACTGGCCGCGTTTGTCAACAATAAAAAATTTATGTTTGTAATTACTTTTTGAAATATTCAAAATTCTTATAAGAGATCCTTTTCAGACATATTTCAAATGTAATTGCTGGCCCCGCCTAAGCGGGGGCCTTTCCAAAATTTATGGTTTAGGACACACCTCTCGTTGGTCCTGATCATCCACACTGGCAGCGTTAATCAACAATCACAAATTTATTTTTTAAACTGATTTTGAAATACTAAAAACATTCTTTTACGAATTAAATAAAAACATATTTCAAATGTAATTGTTGGGCCCGCCAAAGCGGAGCCGTTCCAAAATTTATGGTTTAGGACACACCTCTCGGTGGTCCAGATCGAATGTCTACCTCAAACTAAGATGCTTTAAAGCACGCCCGCTACCAAACATTCTTCTAACGGAAGGACCATTGCAACCGACACTGGCCGCGTTTGTCAACAATAAAAAATTTATGTTTGTAATTACTTTTTGAAATATTCAAAATTCTTATAAGAGATCCTTTTCAGACATATTTCAAATGTAATTGCTGGCCCCGCCTAAGCGGGGGCCTTTCCAAAATTTATGGTTTAGGACACACCTCTTGTTGGTCCTGATCGTCCACACTGGCAGCGTTAATCAACAATCACAAATTTATTTTTTAAACTGATTTTGAAATACTAAAAACATTCTTTTACGAATTAAAGAAAAACATATTTCAAATGTAATTGTTGGCCCCGCCTAAGCGAAGCCTTTCCAAAATTTAGGGTTTAAGACTCACCTCTCGGTTGTCCAGATCGAATGTCTAATTCAAACCAAGATGCTTTGAAGCACGCCCGCTACCAAACATTCTTCTAGCGGAAGGACCATTGCACCCGACACTGGCCGCGTTTGTCAACAATAAAAAATTTATGTTTGTAATTACTTTTTGAAATATTCAAAATTCTTATAAGAGATCCTTTTCAGACATATTTCAAATGTAATTGCTGGCCCCGCCTAAGCGGGGGCCTTTCCAAAATTTATGGTTTAGGACACACCTCTCGTTGGTCCTGATCGTCCACACTGGCAGCGTTAATCAACAATCACAAATTTATTTTTTAAACTGATTTTGAAATACTAAAAACATTCTTTTACGAATTAAAGAAAAACATATTTCAAATGTAATTGTTGGCCCCGCCTAAGCGAAGCCTTTCCAAAATTTAGGGTTTAAGACTCACCTCTCGATTGTCCAGATCGAATGTCTACCTCAAACTAAGATGCTTTAAAGCACGCCCGCTACCAAACATTCTTCTAACGGAAGGACCATTGCAACCGACACTGGCCGCGTTTGTCAACAATAAAAAATTTATGTTTGTAATTACTTTTTGAAATATTCAAAATTCTTATAAGAGATCCTTTTCAGACATATTTCAAATGTAATTGCTGGCCCCGCCTAAGCGGGGGCCTTTCCAAAATTTATGGTTTAGGACACAACTCTCGTTGGTCCTGATCGTCCACACTGGCAGCGTTAATCAACAATCACAAATTTATTTTTTAAACTGATTTTGAAATACTAAAAACATTCTTTTACGAATTAAAGAAAAACATATTTCAAATGTAATTGTTGGCCCCGCCTAAGCGAAGCCTTTCCAAAATTTATGGTTTAGGACACACCTCTCGTTGGTCCTGATCATCCACACTGGCAGCGTTAATCAACAATCACAAATTTATTTTTTAAACTGATTTTGAAATACTAAAAACATTCTTTTACGAATTAAATAAAAACATATTTCAAATGTAATTGTTGGGCCCGCCAAAGCGGAGCCGTTCCAAAATTTATGGTTTAGGACACACCTCTCGGTGGTCCAGATCGAATGTCTACCTCAAACTAAGATGCTTTAAAGCACGCCCGCTACCAAACATTCTTCTAACGGAAGGACCATTGCAACCGACACTGGCCGCGTTTGTCAACAATAAAAAATTTATGTTTGTAATTACTTTTTGAAATATTCAAAATTCTTATAAGAGATCCTTTTCAGACATATAAATTAAACCCTAAATTTTGGAAAGGCTTCGCTTAGGCGGGGCCAACAATTACATTTGAAATATGTTTTTCTTTAATTCGTAAAAGAATGTTTTTAGTATTTCAAAATCAGTTTAAAAAATAAATTTGTGATTGTTGATTAACGCTGCCAGTGTGGACGATCAGGACCAACGAGAGTTGTGTCCTAAACCATAAATTTTGGAAAGGCCCCCGCTTAGGCGGGGCCAGCAATTACATTTGAAATATGTCTGAAAAGGATCTCTTATAAGAATTTTGAATATTTCAAAAAGTAATTACAAACATAAATTTTTTATTGTTGACAAACGCGGCCAGTGTCGGTTGCAATGGTCCTTCCGTTAGAAGAATGTTTGGTAGCGGGCGTGCTTTAAAGCATCTTAGTTTGAGGTAGACATTCGATCTGGACAATCGAGAGGTGAGTCTTAAACCCTAAATTTTGGAAAGGCTTCGCTTAGGCGGGGCCAACAATTACATTTGAAATATGTTTTTCTTTAATTCGTAAAAGAATGTTTTTAGTATTTCAAAATCAGTTTAAAAAATAAATTTGTGATTGTTGATTAACGCTGCCAGTGTGGACGATCAGGACCAACGAGAGGTGTGTCCTAAACCATAAATTTTGGAAAGGCCCCCGCTTAGGCGGGGCCAGCAATTACATTTGAAATATGTCTGAAAAGGATCTCTTATAAGAATTTTGAATATTTCAAAAAGTAATTACAAACATAAATTTTTTATTGTTGACAAACGCGGCCAGTGTCGGGTGCAATGGTCCTTCCGCTAGAAGAATGTTTGGTAGCGGGCGTGCTTCAAAGCATCTTGGTTTGAATTAGACATTCGATCTGGACAACCGAGAGGTGAGTCTTAAACCCTAAATTTTGGAAAGGCTTCGCTTAGGCGGGGCCAACAATTACATTTGAAATATGTTTTTCTTTAATTCGTAAAAGAATGTTTTTAGTATTTCAAAATCAGTTTAAAAAATAAATTTGTGATTGTTGATTAACGCTGCCAGTGTGGACGATCAGGACCAACAAGAGGTGTGTCCTAAACCATAAATTTTGGAAAGGCCCCCGCTTAGGCGGGGCCAGCAATTACATTTGAAATATGTCTGAAAAGGATCTCTTATAAGAATTTTGAATATTTCAAAAAGTAATTACAAACATAAATTTTTTATTGTTGACAAACGCGGCCAGTGTCGGTTGCAATGGTCCTTCCGTTAGAAGAATGTTTGGTAGCGGGCGTGCTTTAAAGCATCTTAGTTTGAGGTAGACATTCGATCTGGACCACCGAGAGGTGTGTCCTAAACCATAAATTTTGGAACGGCTCCGCTTTGGCGGGCCCAACAATTACATTTGAAATATGTTTTTATTTAATTCGTAAAAGAATGTTTTTAGTATTTCAAAATCAGTTTAAAAAATAAATTTGTGATTGTTGATTAACGCTGCCAGTGTGGATGATCAGGACCAACGAGAGGTGTGTCCTAAACCATAAATTTTGGAAAGGCCCCCGCTTAGGCGGGGCCAGCAATTACATTTGAAATATGTCTGAAAAGGATCTCTTATAAGAATTTTGAATATTTCAAAAAGTAATTACAAACATAAATTTTTTATTGTTGACAAACGCGGCCAGTGTCGGTTGCAATGGTCCTTCCGTTAGAAGAATGTTTGGTAGCGGGCGTGCTTTAAAGCATCTTAGTTTGAGGTAGACATTCGATCTGGACCACCGAGAGGTGTGTCCTAAACCATAAATTTTGGAACGGCTCCGCTTTGGCGGGCCCAACAATTACATTTGAAATATGTTTTTATTTAATTCGTAAAAGATTGTTTTTAGTATTTCAAAATCAGTTTAAAAAATAAATTTGTGATTGTTGATTAACGCTGCCAGTGTGGATGATCAGGACCAACGAGAGGTGTGTCCTAAACCATAAATTTTGGAAAGGCCCCCGCTTAGGCGGGGCTAGCAATTACATTTGAAATATGTCTGAATTGATCTCTTATCAGAATTTTTGAATATTTCAAAAATTAATTACAAACATAATTTTTTTATTGTTGACAAACGCGACCAGTGTCGGGTGCAATGGTCCTTCCGCTAGAAGAATGTTTGGTAGTGGGCGTGCTTTAAAGCATCTTAGTTTGAGGTAGACATTCGATCTGGACCATCGAGAGGTGTGTCCTAAACCATAAATTTTGGAACGGCTCCGCTTTGGCGGGGACAACAATTTCATTTGAAATTTGTTTTTATTTAATTCGTAAAAGAATGTTTTTAGTATTTCAAAATCAGTTTAAAAAATAAATTTGTGATCGTTGATTAACGCTGCCAGTGTGCACGATCAGAACCAACGAGAGGTGTGTCCTAAACCATAAATTTTGGAAAGGCCCCCGCTTAGGCGGGGCCAGCAATTACATTTGAAATATGTCTGAAAAGGATCTCTTATAAGAATTTTGAATATTTCAAAAAGTAATTACAAACATAAATTTTTTATTGTTGACAAACGCGGCCAGTGTCGGGTGCAATGGTCCTTCCGCTAGAAGAATGTTTGGTAGCGGGCGTGCTTTAAAGCATCTTAGTTTGAGGTAGACATTCGATCTGGACCACCGAGAGGTGTGTCCTAAACCATAAATTTTGGAACGGCTCCGCTTTGGCGGGGACAACAATTTCATTTGAAATATGTTTTTATTTAATTCGTAAAAGAATGTTTTTAGTATTCCAAAATCAGTTTAAAAAATAAATTAGTGATTGTTGATTAACGCTGCCAGTGTGCACGATCAGGACCAACAAGAGGTGTGTCCTAAACCATAAATTTTGGAAAGGCCCCCGCTTAGGCGGGGCCAGCAATTACATTTGAAATATGTCTGAAAAGGATCTCTTATAAGAATTTTGAATATTTCAAAAAGTAATTACAAACATAAATTTTTTATTGTTGACAAACGCGGCCAGTGTCGGGTGCAATGGTCCTTCCGTTAGAAGAATGTTTGGTAGTGGGCGTGCTTTAAAGCATCTTAGTTTGAGGTAGACATTCGATCTGGACCACCGAGAGGTGTGTCCTAAACCATAAATTTTGGAACGGCTCCGCTTTGGCGGGCCCAACAATTACATTTGAAATATGTTTTTCTTTAATTCGTAAAAGAATGTTTTTAGTATTTCAAGATCAGTTTAAAAAATAAATTTGTGATTGTTGATTAACGCTGCCAGTGTGCACGATCAGGACCAACGAGAGGTGTGTCCTAAACCATAAATTTTGGAAAGGCCCCCGCTTAGGCGGGGCCAGCAATTACATTTGAAATATGTCTGAATTGATCTCTTATCAGAATTTTTGAATATTTCAAAAATTAATTACAAACATAAATTTTTTATTGTTGACAAACGCGACCAGTGTCGGGTGCAATGGTCCTTCCGCTAGAAGAATGTTTGGTAGTGGGCGTGCTTTAAAGCATCTTACAAGGGAACCATCTAAGCATAACCCGGCGGATTTTGATCGCACCTATTCAGATCGATAGTCCAAATCGAGAAATGATGCCAACAATTTTTATTTTTTCCTAAATGGCCTCTGGCGATTTTATATTGATTTTTAAAAATTTGCATAAATTAAGGAAGTCCGATGCTGATAAATATTTGCCATTGTCGGTATCCAGGTTGAGTTCTAAATACATGGCATGCGTGGCGCAGTTGGTTGCGCGCGCGCCTTCAGTTTTGAGTGTCACCCGTTCGAACCCCGTTCGGTGCAAATGTTTTGCTGATTTTTGTAATTCACATTTGATAATTTATATACATAAAAAAATTTATTTTGATGACGGGAAAAGCTTTATGCATTTAAAATATGTTTAACCAAATTTTACTTTGCGTATTTCGTTTTTGGTGTTGCAATGCGGTCACTTCGCCATGTTTATCAATCCACAATCGGTGGTTCGTTTCCGGGTCGAAAGATTTGGCGTCTCTGATATTGCAAATACATAAAAGAAATTTATGCTCATGAAGATGATATCGAAAGTAGGACAGTGCTTTGATGTAGATGTTTCAGCAAATGTAAAACTGTAGAAAAAAGGATTGGAATATTCTAATTCGAATAACCTAAAATGTGAATTCTTGGGCAAAATGACAGCGACGCTACAGGCAGTACTTTTATGATTTATAACAAAAGATCGTATGCATGGAATTCCATTGAAAGGAGTTCATCTTGTACCAAATTTCATCCTCTTTCTTATGATGTATGTTTTGACAGGCGAAAATATTTTTACAGTAGTTTTTTAAGCTTTCTAATTGTACATAACGAAATATCCCATATAAATTGAAACTTTTCAGATTGAAGATCTCCGTGAGAGCTCTTAGATAATATACTTACGATTTTGTAATATTGACATTGAGCGCAGTTATGAATCGAAGAATGCGCTTGCACGGTGTTACAGTTTACACTGGATCATGTATAAGCGTTTGGGAACCTAAGAGCGAGACGTTTATTTCTTTTGAAAGAGACATATCTTGTAGCAAATTTCACGCACCTTAAGCGTATGTAGGAGTCGTTCTGCAGAAATGATCATAAAATGCTTAAGTTGGCAAAAAACCGCCTTCGAAAATATTTAGGGCCGTATTTTAGACCCAAAATGAAATTTTATGAAAACATCATCAACACGAAAATTAAAGCCCCTTGAAAAAGCTATCCAATAATACCGCGATGGTTGTCTAACTATAAGTTTTAAGCGAGTTATGACAAGTGAAATTTTTTACGTTACAGCACCGGGTCCCGCGCGGAAAATTTTTTTCAAGTTTGAAATATAGCCTATTTTGTTGGCCACGTCGAGTTGTATACTGTAACCAATTTTCATGAACAAATTCTAAAAAAAATCCTAGGGCAGGCCTTGACCGAAGGATACTGACATGCTCTCTTAACAATTTAAAAAAAGTAAATGTTTCTCCTCTACCAAAGAAAAAACATTCCTGACAGCAACGCTTGCTCGTGCTTTCGATATCGCAACTGATTCAGATGTTTTGATACTTTGTGCCAGTGTAAAGACAAACATCATTCAGAGTTGTTTTTCTCTCTTTCTCTTGCTACGCCTTCTTCTTATCTCTCGTTCGTAGCTGTTTTTCTCTCTTTCTCTTGCTACGCCTTCTTCTTATCTCTCGTTCGTAGCTGTTTTTCTCTCTTTCTTTTGCTACACCTTCTTCTTATCTCTCGTTTGTAGTCGTTTTTCTCTCTTTCTTTTGCTACACCTTCTTCTTATCTCTCGTTCGTAGTCGTTTTTCTCTCTTTCTTTTGCTAAACCTTCTTCTTATCTCTCGTTCGTAGCTGTTTTTCTCTCTTTCTTTTGCTACACCTTCTTCTTATCTCTCGTTCATAGCTGTTTTTCTCTCTTTCTTTTGCTACACCTTCTTCTTATCTCTCGTTCGTAGTCTTTTTTCTCTCTTTCTCTTGCTACACCTTCTTCTTATCTCTCGCGTCCAGTTGTTGTCTCTTCCACCGTTTCCTCTATTCACGAGCATGTTTCTCGTGATCTCTGTGTTTCGCGTTGCTAACTCTCAACTGTCTCTCATTTCCTCGCTCTCTCCCCCCTCTCTCTCCCTCGCACACTTTTCCGTTGTTTTGCTCTCTTCTTTCATTCGATGTTGCCGTGCGCCCCTCTTTTTCCTCTCGTGCATAAATGAGGAATGACAATGAGATTGCGCGTCCCTTAAACAGACAACCCTCCCCCTTCCCTTTGCTACTCATTCTCCGTCGCATGACTCTCTGGATAACATCGCCTCATTAGACGACGAAATGAGCGATCACTCAGCAGATTCTGCTAGTCCGTCGCTGCCTTCTGGCGCAGGTTTACACTTTTTTATTTTCTAATTTTTTTTTTGCACTTTTTATTACTATTTATTTTTGGGATTATTTTCTTACTAACATGGGTGCATGGATAGAACTTCATCAGGTCAATCGCTTGTATTCTAATGACAATTTATCGAGCTGATATTTTATATAAACTTCACTGAATTTCTTATGTTAGTGGTTTCTCTGAAAAGCGATTTTGTTCTTTAGCTTCCTCGCAAGGAGACAAGACCAATCGAGCCGCATCGTCTGCTGTTGAGGGAGCGCAGAGTGCAGGTCCGTTTCGTGTTTTAAAGGAGGACGATTGCCGGAAAACACAATTAATGCATGTTCGAATCGCCGCGTCTGTCCTGAGAGTGTACGCACGCTCTCTCATTCCCACGCGCTATTTCGCATGTTGTAAAAATAACAGGCACTAATGAGAGTACAAATGAGAAAACTATACTATTTTTTTAGGTGATCGTTCTATCTACCTTAGAATGTGTTTTATGATCGATAAAACTGCAGTTTTATTCTCGAGATATCGTTAAATTAGCATCCCAAAGGGCAAAGCATACTTCCAGTTGACGCCGTCTACGAGAAGGCCGTAGGAGTGAAAGATGCCGTCTCGGACGCAGCATCAGGTGCGGCAGCGGCAGTCTCGGACGCAGTAAAGAGCGCATTCACTTCGTCCTCCGACACAACTTCCGAAGCAGCGATCGATGAGGCTGAAACAGCCAAACGTTCACGTGACTCCGATTACGGCGCGCCAACAACAAATGCAGCCTTCAATCTTGCGGAAAAGTCCACTAGTGCTCTAGACTCCTAAAAGATGCAACCGGTTAAAATTTTATATAATGTTTCCACCACTTGAGGCTTGAATTCCTACCACGATTACACTAAAACTCCTACCACGATTACCTTGACACATCCGATGCATCCTAATTCCACCTTCTGTGTTTTACCGAAATAATTGTAACTCTATTATCCGGAACCTGGTGGAGCCAAGTGAAAAATACGCTAGTCCACCTACATCAGTAATTCCCCTGTGTCAGGGATTTCATATGCCATTGTTAAAAGAATAATTTCTCCCACTTCTATACATGTAACTTCTTGTAAGTCTTTTAAGAAGTACATGCATCAGTATTGTTTTAGTTTAAGTTGAACTGCTTAATTAATTACATCAAATAAACATCGAAGCACATATGAGTTAACAGCTCCATTAAAAAAAAATTTTTACAACAAGGCTCTATGAGTACTGCATACTATGCGGAGTACAGTCAAATTGATATTAAACCTGTATGCTTGATCACTGTGAAAAATGCAGCGAAATCCGCCCATGAAGCAGCTAACGAGATATTTGACTTGTTTTAATTTAAGAAGTTGTAAATTTTTATGGTGCAAAAGGCGTCATAATTTACTGTTAAACATAAGCAAATAGACAGTTTAGAAAATACAGTATAAATGACTTCAGATGGCTCGCAACAGCAGCTTTTATATATTTTTTCTGTCGTTCAGTATATGCTTTCGGCAAAGTTTAAGGACTGCAGTGCAAAGAAGCACATGTGCAAATGTACATGTTTTCCCTTTTATCATACCAGTTACAACAAATAACTTCAAAACACACAGAGTATTAAGGTCGAAACTCACAAACGTAATATTCTTTCAAGTTCTTATTTGGTTCCAGCGACGGCTGGCCGAGCGGATTCTTCTGTTAGTTTTAGCGTAGACTAGCAGACCCGAACCTCCTCCCTGTCGCCACTGCAGTGGACTAAGAGTTTCAGAAAATGCAGCTGTCAAGAATTTTTTTAATTTCTCAAACTTAAACAAGACTGCGTTAGCAATGAAAACATAAAAAGAATCTTTGCATGCCTGCAGGGGCAGTCGGCTCCTTCGCCGGCACAGTAGCGAAAACGCTGCTGCTTCACATCTATGCACGGCCACCATGCGTTCCACTCATTCCAGTACTTGTGGCTGTCTGCAAGGCGAGCTGGCTGAAGCCGTGTTTTAACTTTAAAAGGCAAAGTTCAAATTTCGCGTTTTGACAGATGTGCGAATCAGGTTTATGGGGGTGTTTGCCTTCCAATTATTTGCAAACCATACTCGGAAGGCAGCATTCGATATTGTTTGCGATGTTGTGGGTGCCGCAAAAGAACCCGTTGAGGTTGAAATCGATAATTCTATTTCCGAAGCAGCACGACGGTGTCGTAGAGTTTTTAGAGTATGGACACAAGGAGCGTTCACATGGAACATCATCCTTCGTCGATTCGCCCCTTAAATTTTTTTTAAAGAGATTTGAATTCGCATGTGTGATTCAAATTTTACATTCTAAAAATACCTACGTATAATATAATAATAATATTATTATTAGTACTACTATTATTAAAAAGATGTTTGTTTCATACTTGCAGTCGCAGTTGTCATAAACTTTCGAGAGGCAAGTGCGCATCGCCTTCTGCCTCGAACAGCTACCGCAATCGGTCGGGCACGGGCTGTTTGGGAGGGTCGTCCACTCCGACCAGATACCGCTGTCCGGGCAGCATGCATGGGTCTGAAAGTTATCGTTGAAAACTCGGCAGTCTCGATCAGAGGAACAGACGTATTACTTTAAGCTCATAGAAACTCATGTAGGAAATGACTTGACAATGTCCAAATATCAATTAGTCCACAATATACAGACATATGTATGTAGTATATGCATACATATACACAACAGACCTCATTGTCAGCCGCGCCCTGCATGATCGCTGAAGCGAAGATGACGAACAGCACAAGCCATCTCATGGCGCGAACAGAAGCTAACCGACTGAGAAAATATCTAATGTCGAAAGAATAGGAAAACAGAACGGAGAAATGGATAGCACTCATCGCCCTCTCTTCATTTATACATATCTAAAAGAAAACATTTTGTTAGGTGTGACCGTAGGAAAAGGACAAGCAAACTAAGAGACATTCAGAAGTATTAAATACTGCCCGCGAAGAAAGCGCCATTTCTGACAGGTTGTATAAAAGGATCGAAAACCTATCATCTCTACCCAATTCTATAGCAATTCAGCGCATTTTGCTAGAACTAATACAATTGTCCCGATTACCAGGAGTCATGCTGCAAATTTTTTTTTCCATTTTACTGACATCAAATTGTCATTGAATGCAAAGACAAAGGAAATCGTTGTACGTTTATAGAGGAACGCACAATTTGATCTTGCATTTTGGAACTTTCCAAGTTGTTGCTTCATTAAGAGAGCCAATCTGATAGAGTCGACCATTGGTGTGCAGGGAACAAAAATATTTTTTGATTTAAATTTCCTTTAGAGGGTTACTGTAGCACCCTATGAGGATCCGAAAAACGTTTTTTTCAAAAATTTATTTTCGTTTTTAAGTACAGTATACCTCGAAATTTTGAAATCATATAAATTACCATAACTTTCTTCAAACTCAACCAAATTGAATTTTGAAATGTAGAATATGACCAGGGGCATAAAACATCAATAATAACTGTTTTTGAAAAAAATTATTTTTTGCTTCATTAAGAGAGCCAATCTGATAGAGTCGACCATTGGTGTGCAGGGAACAAAAATATTTTTTGATTTAAATTTCCTTTAGAGGGTTACTGTAGCACCCTATGAGGATCCGAAAAACGTTTTTTTCAAAAATTTATTTTCGTTTTTAAGTACAGTATACCTCGAAATTTTGAAATCATATAAATTACCATAACTTTCTTCAAACTCAACCAAATTGAATTTTGAAATGTAGAATATGACCAGGGGCATAAAACATCAATAATAACTGTTTTTGAAAAAAATTATTTAAGGGGTCATATTGGCACCCAAACATTTCGGGGACGAGGTTTGGGACCCAAAACGTTACGAACGCGCAGAAACGACAATACCACGTGAAAGAGGAGCATTTATTACCCCAGGAACAATGATTCGTTAACGGATTGGAGCACCTAATGGATACCTAATTTCGGCCTGAACTTTCACACTTGCTCAAACTGCGGGCCTGAAAAATTGGCATAAATCGCTTGAAACTCAACGAAAAACAATGATTATGTGATCATTCGATTTGTATTCTTAAATCTAACAACAAAGGACTATATCAGTTTTGCGCCATTTTCACTTTTTCACTATCATTTTAGCAAAAAACCTTTTTAGGTGTCTTGAATTTGGCAACTTCTGGCCAGTTTCTGATATTTTCAGATCAGAGCGCGCAATAGATTTGCCTTCATATGAAAGAGCATTTAATTTTACCTGGTTGAAGTTGGTTTTAAACTGAATTGGCACACCTAACTGATGCTATTTAGCCGGCCGATTGCTTAAGGCGTTGTTTTAATGTGAGACTCTGGTAAGTGAAGAAAGAGTTCTATGGCATCTCTTATCAACAGCTATAGGAGATGCCATAGAACTCTTTCTTCACTTACCCGCTGTGCCTGAGTACGACGAAGGCGGTGAAGATGTCGAGTGGAAGGGCGAAGCAGCCAAAGACGACGCGAGCGGTGGCTAACGGCGTGTAGATAGCGATGGCTAGAGGCGGATCGCGCGTGGCCGAGCGAATCAAAGCGGACAAAATGTGCATTCTCTCTTTCCCTTTCTCTTTGAATCGTCTATTTGAATCTTTTCAGGCTTTGCGGCCCAAAAGCGCAATTTGCAAAGCCTAAAAGATTTTTTGCTTGAAAACAAGCCATGAATAATTGTGCTCCATTTGCAAATGAAATCAGGTACTTCTTAATAGCAAAAGTGTTGGTTGTTATTGGCATTGCCAACACCCTCGCACTAGTTATTTCTCACCCAGAGAACTAACAGAGAACTGTGAATGTGCATACATTTAATCCGAAAGGGAACATCAAAGTAAATTAATTGTGTTCTCTGAAAATTTCAAATAGAGAGCTACATAGAGGGGCGTGATAATTTATTAATCTATAAAAATACACCTGCCTGTCCAATCTTGGTTGAGAAAGTACTTTATGTTATCTGAAGCAATAAGAGTTGTAGCTTATTGTCGTTAAGAGGAATTCTACTAACTTGTACATAATGCTCTTTGTTTCATAGAAAACTTTAAGATATACATATATGGAAGATTTGCAGAAAAATAAGGGAGATGTAGTACGAAACTGGCAAGGCAAAATCAAATAAGATGTGATACTCTCCGAGAATTTTTTTAAGTTAATTTTATGGATGTAGTAAATTCTGAAATCGTCGCTAGCAGAACATTAGATAATCACTGATAAATCAAAATGTTTGTTCATATGTACATACACATGTTCCAATTTGTATTTTTGCAATGCTTCGTCAGCGCAACGGCTGACAACAAGCTTTCTTTTTGAATAAAGTTGTCACTAATTTAACGACAGTTTGATGATGTCAGAAGAAGAGGTTACGAGAGGTTCGGCGGCAATTTCGACACGAAGGCGAACCAGGGGGAGCGCATGCATATATTGCGTGCAGAATATACTATTTGCATGTACACTCACGTGATCACACAACGTACCGTACTTTATTAGCACCCTATTGAAGGTCGAGAGATTCGGAAAGAACTTTTCTGATATGCACACACATTCGCCGATGCCCTCTTTTAACTGAATTGGGGGGATAAATGTATAAAAAAGGAAGCAATTTATGAAATAAATGAAAACAAACGTTGACTAATTCGTCGAAGACAATGCATTGTTAGATCAGTAAAGCAATTATAATAGTTAAAATGAGGCCAAATTTCTTTGTTATCTTCAAGTTATAATTCTATATATTATAATTTCATGCCGTGAAACACGATTTCCCATCCCAGAACTCAACAGTGATTCCTATCTACCTCTATTTATGTATCTTCTTTACTTGTTCTGTGCGATAAAAGAATTGAATTGAAATTGATCCTTTCTTCACGCTTCTCGCATGAATAAAATAGCCGTCTGCCTGGCTGCCGGCCGGGATCGAATAAAAGTACGTATTAAGAAATTGTCTCGGTTTCGTGAGAGAATTCTTTCAAGGGAACGACTGTTAAGAAATGAGCTATGACTTTCGAACGGCATAAAGCTCATTTGATAATCTAGGGATTAGCCGAGATCATCCTCTTCTTACAATTAGTATGATTTCTAAACTTTTATTCCATCCCTGGAAGCCAAAGAGACGGTTATTTTGCTAATTCGAGAAGCGTGAAGGAAGAATCCCTTCTAAAGCCCCTGAAGCATGATAAAACAGGGGTAATATTTCATAAACGAAAAAAAAGAATGCACCATTGTGTAGTTTTTGTAGTAATTTCCATAAAAAAACGATTTATAATATAATAAAGGCCAATTCACAATCATTTATTCGGAATAATAATTGAAACGATGGTCAGATCGAGAAGGTAGAAATACAAAGAGTAGCAGACGATTCGAACGACCTGACAGATGGGCACTAGCAGCACATCATAGAGCGCGAGGCGAGGGGGCGACTTGAAAATGAGGAGGATGAGAGGGGAAGAGGGAGAGAGAGAGAGAAGGAGAGAAAAAGAGAGGGAGGGAGAAATGAAGAGAGCGGATGAGAAGCAGTGATTGAGAGAGAGAAGAATTAGTATGCACAGAACATGAAAGAGGAAATCTATAATCGCTTCCATGCAGGAAAATAAATTGACGAGTCTTCAAGAATACTGTTGTGGGTCATGCACAAACCGTGCGAAGGCCGGCAAAGATCTTGCTAAGGAAGACGAGGAAGAAAGTAGAGGCGTAGAACATTAGGAGAAGCATGGAGGAGAACGGAAGATTGCTCAACTGAAATAGGCTGCATTCACGCCATTCTTACTGCGGAAAGAACTAGGAAGAATAAACAAGAAGATTACTGTAGGAGCAAGCAATAATTGCAACTCACGAATTCTGTAATCAAGCATAAGGTCACAATGACGACCCCGGACTTGCACGAATGAAGGAAGGAGGCGTTGGCATCTGGCTGAAGTTGAGGCAATTATCTAAAAAGAGGCGGGGGAGAGGGGAGGTTTTCGATAAGTTGTTGTAATTTTACAAATTTAGAGAACTGTCATTGCAATATATGTATATTGGAGAAGATGGAATAATTATGAAATGATCAGAGATATGCAACGAAGTTTGTACATACATACATATATGTTATGTTCCGGGTAATTTTGTGAATTACTCGAACTTAATTACTTGAACTTAATTACTCGAACCCAAAGCACGACGGCGACGATGGCTGGAATGAGCGCGGCGTGTGCTTCAACGATCACAAAAGGGGGCGGCGCGAGCCAGAGGAAGATGGCCGGGTTCATGTAGAGCAGAATAGGCATCACCACAAGGGCGCAGAAGAGCAGGGGGAACGGCGGGTTGGTGGCCTGCGGATAGAAGAGGCCAATCAGATGCTAATTAGACTAATTAGTTTGGCTAATTAGGCTGGGACTAAGCATATGTGTGGGACCTTACAAGTAATCTTAACAAGTGTTTTACACTCCACCATTTCGCCCATTCTTCAAGATAACTCTTAGTGTTAAAGATACTTATGAAAACTTTGCTTACCCATGCCAGACACCAAAACAGAGGAAGAGGAAGAAAGACCACGGCCATCAGGAAGTACAAGGACGAGATAGAAGGCTCCAGGAATAACAGCGTCATGAAGCAGCCGAGCCACGCCCAACATGACAGAAACGCCAGCCATGTAAGCGGATTATTCACCTGGGCGGGAACATTTAATATTTGAATTTTTCTCTTATTTGGTCAAGTAGCAGAGTGAGAGTTTGCTAACCGTTGATAAACTATCGAACTTTAAAGGAAGGTGATCACGAAAAAAAAAATTTCAAATTCCCGCGGCCCTTCGCCTTTCTCATTCGCGCCTTCTATTTTCACGCTGAGTCATTTTCAATGTGCATTAATTATTTTATGGTGATTGCCTCCTTTAAGTTCTTCAAATAAAAAGGCTCGCAAAAGTAGCTAACTTGCTGATCAAGAGAGTCCTTGAGCGACTGTAGCATTGCCAGCGGGTGGAATGTCGAAGGACCACGAGGCGGGACAGCCTGAAATCAGTTGAAAATTTCTGTGTTATTCTAAATTTGTAACTTACTTTCCAATCTTTTTGCTAGACTGCATCCTTATGCACATACATACATGCACATGTACATATGTCCATAGACAGCATGAAATTCTTTGGGTAAATCTTGGCCCATGTATTTGTGTAAAACAAGGCCTAATAGTCGTTACATCTTTGTCTTCCTCCGCGAGGTCTGCCACGAACGCCTCCTGCGTCAGGCGAAGCTTGTAATCGCAAGCGAGCGAGAGGCGGTGAGAGCGCGAGAGGACGCCAGGGCGCGAGAGGTAAGAGTCGCATCTGGAAAGAGAGAGAGATATAGGAGGAGAGAGAGAGAGGGATAGAGAGAGAAGGAGAGAGGAAGAGAGAGAAAGAGAGAAGAAGAGAGAGAAAGTGCGAGAGAGATCGCTTTTGTGGTCGCTAGAAGATTGAGAATGTTACTAAAAATTACTTGAAAATTATGAATAATCAAAGCACCGTCGCTTGACGTCATCGCCTTTGAATTCCTTAGCGAGATGAAGCAGACTCTCAACGCTTTCGGCGTAGACGGGACGGGAGGAGTCGTAGAGCATCTGATGGAGAGAGAGGAGGGAGAGAGAGAGATAGAGAGAGAGAGGGGAGAAGAAGGAGAGATAGAGAGACAGAAGGTGGAAGAGAGAGACAGAGAGAAGTGAAAGAGAAGGATGGAGAAGAGGAAGGAGGGAAGAGAAAGTGATGGGCAGTGGACAGAAAATGAGAGACAGGAATTTGAGAGGAAGGGAGAGAGAGTGAGAGGAGTGCTTTCCGTACCCTCAGAAACTCGACCAGCTCATCGTAGAGGAAGACTCCATCGATTTCGTGCTTGAGTGATCCTTTGAAGATCATCGAACGAAAGACGACCGAGTGAAAGGCGAGGACGGAAGAGAACCACACGGTCATTTGTTGGATATGGAAAAGTGGCTATGAAGAATGAGAGAGACAATGAGAGAGAGAAAAAGAGAGAGATAGAAAAGAGAGAGAAAGAGAGAGAGAGAGGAAGAGAGAGAGAGAGAGAGAGAGAGAGAGAAAGAGATAGAGACGGAGGAAGGGAGAGAGAGTTATATGAGAGAGGGAGAGTATACAGAGTATAGAGAGGAATGAGGTCGAGAAGAGTAACATAGTGACAGGGAGAGAGAATACATCTAAATTGTATGTACATACTTCGTTTTTCTGCCCGTGACTGGACAATGACTTGAAGGTGAGAGATCTGTTGGCGATTCCCTCCACGTAACGATCGAAGCGGGCACGTTGGTTGGAGGAGACACCCTGAAGAGAGAGAGAGAGAGAGAAAGAGAGAGAAAGAGAAAGAAAGAGAAAGAGAAAATTAGATTGAAGGTAGCTGGAGACTAATTTTTTTTTGCGAAAATGATTTATTAATTGATCTGATAACTGATCTCGTACTTCGAGATCACGAATCTTGACTCTGATATCCAGAGTGAGAATGCCATCGTAGAAAGGACCGGAGTAGTTCGAGGCGAAGCCAGAGAAAGTTTCGCGCGCGACCGCAACGCGTGAGCTGAAGCGTTGCGTCCAATTGCGCGCGAGGTCGGAATCGCCCGAATTCTCAAAAGGATTGTGTAAAGTTAGTCTTTGCATTTCATATAAATTTTTTGCACAAAAAAGAAGAGGTCAAATATTGTGCCAAATTGTGATTAATTAGATTGTTGACGTCTAAATTTAATTTTTTTTTATTTGTAAAAAGTGAATTGTGTAAATATAAGAAAGCTAAGAGCATTTTAGATGCTCTGAAAATGAGAATGAAATTGCAGAAAACCTCTCCCGCATAGACGATGAAGCTTCCGCTCGCATCGACGGTCCAGGGGCCAGCGGAGGCACCCGCCGGATGCGCGACTTCCACGTGCGCCGTGAAGCTGTAATGATTTTAAATTTATTCCAGATCAAAGATTAAAGATCAAAGATCATAGATCAATGATCAAATAACGAGCAACATCTTCCGCTGCAAACACCGTTTCCGCGCGTAAACAAAGGAAGGATGGTCCAGCGACGATAACACAAGGATACGACGATAACCTATTCTGCTCTGCCAGATCCGCATTCACCACAAATGACCAGTCAAGGCCGCCGACCCTGCGAGGCTCCCTCCGCCGGAATCGTTCATTCTGCGCAAGAAATTGTGAAATTAAAATAAATTTATTTTAACGAAGACCTTCTTCATGAAAAGGAAGCGAATTTATTTATTTTTCTTTTAAAATATCCTTTCCATGTGAATGCATAATTGCTCACCTGTCTTATACGAATCTGGAAGGCGAGATCCAATTCATCCTCGAAGATGGCGTTCTCTTCGTAGATGTACATAATCTCAAATGCAAAAAAAGCAAAACGACAAAATGAGAGATTATCAAACAACAATTTGGATCATAATGCTAGTCACTTTCACTTCCGCTTTTATCTCACAGTCCTATATCTTTACCTGTTATTCCTTTAGTTCTCTCCTACTCTTTCTCTTTCTCTCTTTCTCCCTTTCTCCCCCTCTCTATCCCTCTATATCTCCCTCTCTCTTTTTCTCTGCCAGCACTAACCTTATGACGAATTGATACCGGCCGCACGCGATAAGCCGATTGGGAAGAAATGACTTTGTGAGAACCATGGAGGTGGGAAAAGAAGAGGAGTACAATGAGACTTTCTAAGAGTAATATGCAAATACTACTTCTGGCTTTTGCAATTTGCTGATTTAATTTTGTTACCTATTTAATTCTAAATCTTCTTCCTACATTCCATCTTACATTTAAATTCTCTCTATTATATTAATTGTTTCACATAATTTCTTCTTCTTCAAACGCGCTGTAATATAGAAAAAAATAAATTTGTAATCATTCTCTATCATTATTCTTATATGTATTAATGAATGACTTACACATCTTTCTCATCATTTGTTACATATGTTTGTATGTGCACTGAAAAAAAAACATATTCTGCTAAAAATATTCGTTGTTTTCGCTTCAGTTTTCCGAGCAACTGCTGGCTAATACATTTTTAATGTCACTCTCGCCAGTAATTTGCCTTTACTATTTGGCCTTTAGATAATTGCTTCAGCATATTTTGTAACTTCGACGGCATGGTTTAAAGTTAGGAACCTTCGTTCTTACTGCGTTCGGTGTGCTTCTCTATACTAAATCGAGTTTTTTTCACTTCTGACAAGCTACGTTGTGAGCAAACTACGTTCTATTCTGAGTTTGATCCGTCCGCGGCGGGCAAAAGACTTGGTCCGATGCTCACATGAGTGATCGCGAACTTCTGTGACTATTTTGATTTCGAGATGCGAGCCAGTAAAATGACTGAGTGGATAAAAGGAGGGAGGGGAGAACAAGGACTAAAGAAGCGAATGAATAGTACGATTGAATAAGCTATGGGAATTTTTTCTTTCCCCCATGTCCAGGATGTCCAAGTTTCGCCTATGCCAGTGCTTCGTGAAAGATTCTCCAACTGTTGTCACATCATATTCTCCCCTTTGGCGCCAATGAATAAAATGAGTTATCATTCTCATTTGACTTATTTATAATGTCTTTTATGGATCGCTAGTATAGCAACTATAATAGTTAAAATGTCGCCAAATTTCTTTGTGATCTTTAATTTTTTTATTTTATGGCATTTCGTGAAAGACGAGTTCTTTGAATTCAAATGAAAGATCTTAGATTAAGCGCATTCAAATGTGGCCTGGCATATTGTGATGCCCAGCAGGCACAGCCATTGGACGCGAAGCGGACACGTCGCGGCTGCTGTGTTCTCTCCGAATGCGCGCCTGAGCGCGTCGCGGTAGAGGCGCACGAAGGAAGGGATCGATCGCGGGGAAGACTTGGACCACGAGACTCAAGTAGCCACCGAGGACATCGACTTCCAGTCATGAAAGTGAAATTTCAGTGAAATGTTTTACGACTTTGGGGAGATCTTTTGGACTTTTTTTTATATTATGTCTTTTTACCGGATTTTTTTCACAGGTTTACCTCCTCCAGATTCATAGTCGAACTTTTCGCATTACTCTACAACAGGCCAAATATGCCTGCCATATGACAATGCATATCGAAGAAACCAGCCTAAAAAAATTCCCATTAATAATTTTTGTGTTCCGTTATTCTTGCGCGCGAAACGTGATGTTGAATGACATTTAAAATTGAGCAATCTTTCAGTCAAAGATATGAAATAGCGTGCAACAGTGAGAGAAGAAAAGTTTCTAAAGACCTTTAAAAACTTTTGCTCTCTCACTTTCAAATACTATTTCGTTTCCACTGACAAACTTCAATGATTTTTTTTGCTGAATGCATTTTTAAACCTGCACAAGGTTTTTCTTTCGTTATTTAGAATGTGTGTGAAGTTTCGTCGTTTTCCATTGTAAGCCCGCATAAATCCTGCATGAAGTTTTATTTGTGCTCGATCAAATTTCACTCAACTTTCGTTTCAGTTTTCTTCCAAGATTAATTGCACGGCTGAATCAAATTGCATCATGCACATTTAATTCCATAACGATATGAAAGATTTTAAAATATGGTCTAAAAATTAAAAATAGGCTCTACTTTAGACGCGCGAACTACAGCGTCAACTATTCCGCGTACTCGTTGTGCAGGATGCAATCGTTTTTCAGGCGCAGATTAGTGGACACTTTCTTGCGATTTCTTTACAAAGACCTGTTTTTTTAATTACTCATAAAACCGTAATAATTATTATCTTTATACTTCCATGCGTCTTCTCGGCGCGTACATTTGACTGATTACTCCACTCTTCCCTGCGCTCGATCCGCTCTTCATCATCGGCTTCGTGCGCATCTACCGCGTTGCGCTCGTACGTGCACACGCAAATGAAAGTGCGAAGGGTTGTGGCAACTTGAAATCTCTAATAATTTTCTTGATAGTCGCCCTCTTTTATAGTACGTTTTTGAGATAAATAAAGTGAGAGCTTTATTCTCACAGGAGCGTTAAAGAAACTCTCGGTATAGTTTAAAATTACCGTGCTTTACTGTCTACTTCTCTTGTCATGCATAATCTTTTCTTGAGGGTTACGGTAGTTTTTAATTACAGCCTCATTAATGAACAAAACATAACTTGCAGCTAACACCGTCTACGAGAAGGCCGTCGGAGCGAAGGATGCCGTTTCGGACGTGGCATCTGGCGGCCTGTGCGGCCACGGACGGTGTGAAGAGTGGCTTCACTTTCGCCTCCGACAAAACGTCTGATTCGGCCAAAGCCAGTTACGAAAAGGCGAACGCGGAGCAGACGCGGTCAAATCAGCCGGCGAAAAGACGAAGAATGTTGCTAGTGAAGCGAAAGAACGGGCGTCTGCCGCCGATGCAACCAAGAATGCAAACGAGGCTCTCAGAGCGGAATAAGAAGTCGCCACCGCTGCCGCTTTTTTATTCTTCTACCTTTTCTTGCTTCTACTCTCTTATATCTCTAAATTAACTTGTTTCATCAAAGCCATTTTAGAACGTGTGACTTCATAGAATGAGACTGTTGATGCATATACGGTGTTAAATGATGTCAAATGTTTTCTTGATGTCAAATGAATAAGAAGTCGCCACAAGTTTTTAGCTTTATTTTCTTGCCTTGTAATAAAATTGTTTCAAGGAACTTAAAAGTTGTGAAGTAAAAAAAAATTTGACACCATAATATACTGTAGTCCGCAAATTATTATGGAAACTATTCGCTTTTGTTTGCCTCTGTGAGCGCATGCCAGAATCGATATGACGCAACTGTTAAACATAACATCATATTAAAACATTGTTAATCATCATTTGGTAAATAAAACTTATCTATGAATTTACTGTTTGTTTGTAAACTCATGTTTTAAAGTCAGAAAGGAAAACTCCTCCATTTTATTTTTTCACGTCGTCGGTTTAGACTCATTTGCAAGCTACAGAAACACTGCTGAACATCAATGGAACAAGCGCAATTTCAACGATAACAGTGATCACTATTCATGTGGGCATATGATATCAGTCAACTCAGTCAGATTGCCTAACTGGATTTGGAGGAAGTTTGAAGTCAGCTACTTTTAATTAATCTAATTTTGTAGAGTGTGTCGACAACTTGGAAAACTTGCACAATCTTTGTGGAGGACGAGAAGACTCTATTCAATTGCTCCTCTCGTTTCTCTGACCCAAGCTTCCGCTCCTCTTTCATGCCCTATTCAGTGTCCATACGTCAGCCTAACATGATTGTAAGCAGCAAAGTTCTCATTTCGGCTATCTCCTCCTCCTCAATCAGCTATTATTACAAATAAGGAATTCACAGCTATTTTATTGGAGCAGGATGAATCATCATTGTATGTACACGTTATGGTATTCCATTTATTGTCGACCTCGAGCTTGTCATTTTTTTCACAGATGAAAAAAAAAGCAATGTTGAGAAGCGTTGTTAATAAAATTCACATTTGCGCACGCTGCAGGCTGAATCAATAAGGAGATTTTCCAATTGGAAGTACAAATTATGTAAAGTTGTAGGTTATTATGTATAAATAGATTTTTTTAACCATTGTTGTAATAACCGTAGTTGCGGTCCTCGAAGTGGTCGGAACAGTGGTTGTCGAAGTGGAGATTTCTGTCTGAATAGGAGAAGTGTCAACTTTTTTTTTCAACAAACATCAAAAATACAAGCTGAAAACATGTAAAAAAAAAATTCATTGCCATTACCGTAGTTCTTGCGGTGGATGATTCAGGAGTTGTCTGAGTCATCGAAGTTGGACTTGATTCAGGAGTTGTCTGAGTCACCGAAGTTGGACTTGATCCAGGAGTAGTCTCAGTCATCGAAGTTGGACTTGATTTAGGAGTAGTCTGAGTCACCGAAGTTGGACTTGATCCAGGAGTAGTCTCAGTCACCGAAGTTGGACTTGATATAGGAGTAGTCTGAGTCACCGAAGTTGGACTTGATTTAGGAGACGTCGTTGTGGTTGCTGAGGTCGATGATGAGGTCGCACTTCCTCTCGTCTGCTTCTCACTCTTATCACAGATTCTTCTATCACATCATCGAGTGCTATGTAAGTTTTTAGCTTTATTTTCTTGCCTTGTAATAAAATTGTTTCAAGGAATTTAAAAGTTGTGAAATAAAATTAAACAAATAAATGACTGATGTTTAATTCTTCTATCCCACATTCTACTTGCCCACTGTTTGCAGTCGAAGATAGCATTTTGTTGTTTTTTGTTATTCTACTAACTTACTGATACTGATACACATAAAAATGTGGAGAGTACTCAATTGTTACATATCTCTAATTTTATGAAACTCTTGCCACTTATTAAATGTCGGGTATAAATTTAACGTACGATATGCCACAAAGCGAATATCTTAACTATATCCATTATCTAAGACTTTTTGGGTCATCGAAACATGTCATTTTAATTTTGCAATTTACTACAAGCTGTCAAGATTTAATTCTGACACATCGAACTTTTTGAATGTTCGGTAGCATACACGAACTACAGACAGCGTAAACGAGTAGACCTTCCAAGAACATCAATCGAAGCAACCAAGCAGTAGGCCAGTTTCCAGCCTGCTCTTTGGTAGCTTCGATTGATGTTCTTGGAAGGTCTTCAATTTGTAGCAAGTGTGTCTGAAGTGAAAACAACACACAATTAATCAAGAAGAACGCAAAAAAGTAACTTTTGCCAGATTCTGGATAGCATAGGCTATGGCTTATCTGGACAAATTCACCTATCATCTCTCTTATCTATGAGAGCCATATCATGTCGGGCCAAATTGAGTATTTTGTACTCGCGTAGCATACCAGGGACCATTCGACGCCTTGACATTGAAAACGAAGCAAATGAATATGTTTTTTTAAGGTTTAATGTTATTCGAACTTTTTCATAATTATTTTTGCACTTTTCCACTTTGCCTTATAAATGGTTTATGGAAAAGGATTCTTCTGTTTCCCACGTTCCAATAGAACCTCCCGGTTGCAGTTAAATATGATTGCAACTCATTATCTGAATCAAATTCAAAGCTGTATCAAATTATATTTACCGCGATCTTATAATTCGAACGAGTGAAGGATGATTTTTATTTATTACATTCTATTTTCTGTTTTCAATCGTTTTCAGATTTCTTTCTCCTTCCTCTACTATTTCTGTTTTGCTTCTTCAGTTCTCATTCCATGTGCGCAACAAAAGCAGAAGCTTTTATTTTTTTCGAACTTTTAAATGGGAAGGAAGACGGCGGAGAAAGCGGAGAAGTGGTATGGGGACTTGGGAGTGAAGTACAAGGGCCAAAAACTAGGTGAGAAGGGTGAAAGGGGCGGGCAGTGATGGATTAGACGGTGCTAACAACAAAGTGGCATGAAAGCCACAACTCTCGACCTGAAATTAGTTCAATTTTTTCACAAATAATTTAAAATATAAACGCACCTCTTTGACAACTTGGCCGTCAATCTCCTTCTGGCTACTTCGGACCCTGAAAATAAGAGACAATATTTCATATTTGCTCGGGATAATTATGTATTTCTGTGAAGAACATTATTTTATATTCTTGCTTTTGTAAGTCTTAAAACACCCAAGATTATTGTTTGCCTTTGTTAATTAATTAAGTTATTCAATATCTTTATTATTTTTGCACTGCCTTAAGCGAATTAAACGCAAGACTTGCCTGAGTCGTGTTCTTCGTGTTCTTCGTCGTAGTCGTAGTCGCCGTCGACTTCTTGGCCTTCGGCTTGGAGCAGTGCCAATAGATGCAGAGAACTACAAATGCATTTTAGTAGACTTCAATCTCTTCATATTTTTTTCCGAATTTGTTTTTACTCATCAGAAAATTATTTCCATCCAATTTCTAGAAGTATTCAAACGGCCCGATCATTATTGTTGACAAGGCCATTAAAGCCTCAATCTCCCTGCATACTGGTAATTCCAAGAGATTTTACATGGAATGGAAGAGGAATCTTGAAGACACTACTTTCCTCGTTTAGTTTGAAACGAACTTTGTCCGTAATATGAAACTTTTTTGTGACAATCCATCAAAGCCATTTCAGCATTTCTCTTACTGATGATGAGGACAAGGATGCAGGGGGGGGGGTGCCAACGTAGAAGACGTTCATGAAGTAGCGCGTTCCCTCGATCATACCTTCGTTAGTGAACTGAAATGAAGACAGCTCTGGTTTATAACTTATCTTCTTTCATAGAATCCTTCGTGAAATTTTCATTTTTTTTCATATGCAAATTAATCGCTATTCTCCATTTGACACGGCCTTGTCAGCCGAATCCGGTTGAACTCGCCTTTTACGACGAGTTATTTTATACTTAAGTATCAACCTGAAAAAGGGCACTTTCCAGACCTCAGTGGTGTTGTTGAAGGCGCTCGCTGTGGTCGTGGCGTATCTCTTGTCATAGAGTCCTCGGGCCGTCTCGATAAAGGTGCTGTAGGAGCTGCCATGCTCGCCATTGCAGTTGTCCGTGTTGCAGAAGCAGACGTAGGATTGATTGGTCGCATCCAAAAGTTGCGATTCCCTGCATCCGCTCTTGATTGAATAGCAGCATGAAGCTTTGAAGCCGATGACGTGGCGGGCTTGATTCAGACGGACAACTGCTCGGCAACCCTTATCCATTGGTTCACAATCGCCTCCGACGGCTCCGACGCATTTCTGAAAGAATCCCACTTAACACAGGTCTCACTACGGATTTTAAAACATTGAAGGAATTAATTTAGATATCTGCAAAGAAAAGATTGAAGGAAGACGAGTGCAAAGACGATAGAAGAGGCTTTGAAGGCTGACAAGGATTTTCCCCATTCACTTATTGACAACAAAAGTGCAGACGATTTTGTTAGTGATCAATGTTCTGAATTATCTTCTGCACTATAAAAGTTGTTTTAAAGGAGGTATCCGGGAATAATTAACCTAAGCTTGTTCTATGAGGATAACTTCATCTTTGCGTAAAACATTTAAGACAGTGTCAATTTAAAAAAAAACTTTGTTTTTTTCTGAAATTTTCACTTCTACTGTTATTTTTGGCAAGCAAATTTTCCATTTTTCAAACACATTTCTAATGCCATGATAATTTGTCCGATTTTTAAGAATGTGATCAATCTTCATTCAAAATAAACAGCTGTCTAAAATGGCTAAAAGAACGAGGCCAAAAAAGGTAGAGAGCGCCAGACCCGGCAATTAGAACCTGTAGTAATTAATTTTTTCCGTGATCGTCCTCGTATTCGCTCCTTCAACAGCAGACGAAACAGCTCCAGTGATCTTGCTTCCATCTAAACAAAATAAAAATCGCTTCTCAGTCATTCAAAATGCACAAATGGTTCCACAACATTTTTTTCTTAACAAGAAAACAGGGGGAAATGTAGTTTCAAAATGTAGATAGAAAAAGCGGGAAATTATATTGACTTCGGCAGTAGGGGCTGACCTAGACGCAGTTTATGCTGACTGCTCGCTAATTTCGTCCACGTCGCTTGTGGCTAAAATGACGATTTCAGCATGGCTACTCAGTCGTCATATCAAAGGAAGCATACTTAGAAAAGGAGCGAAAAAAATTCGGAGGTCGTCTGACCCAACGCCGTAAAAGGGAGGAGGAACAACCTTAGTGTCATTCTTCATTTATGAAAGAGAGTAGCGCATAGCAACAGCGAATGCAGAAGGGTCCCTCTGCGAATGACCCTGGGATGATAATGTCTGAATCTTGCCCAAAAACAAGAGAGTCTACCACAAACAGCGCCCATGAATTGTATGCAAAACAACGAGGGATCCAAGGGGCCGAATGCCACATTGGAATGCCCAGAATGCATCTCACTTTGAAGAGCCGCGCCGTTGCTAACACTCTGGAGCACCGAAGAGTCTAGACAGCAATTCATAGTTGTTTTTTTCTGTCTTTTCTATCCATGGGTCTGCTTCTCTTGATCTTTGTACTTTTCTTTGTTGTTTCCACACTCTTACTGCCTCGCTTTCTCTCACTTTATCACACACACACACTCTCTCTCTCTCTTTCTTTCTCTCGCACGATTTTCCGTAGTATTGCTCTCTTCTGCATTCGCTGTTGCCGTGCGCTACTCTCTTTCATTCATTCATTTATTTATTTATTTATTCAATACATCATTAAGATGTGACGACATTAAGAGATTAAGAACGAGAAGATTGCAAGATGCAAGTATTGCGTTTTGAAGAAAAGTGCAGTGCAATAATCGGCGGAAAGGAAGAAGAACAACAAATAGTAGGAAAGATCTATTGAAAATTGATGAAGAGCGGGGGAGGGTTGGGGGGGGGGGGTGTTGATCCAGAGAGCAGCAGATCTGTTCGACACCGTACTGGGGTTGGCAGGATCCCAGTGTGGTATGTATGCGTGGTGCGCGACGTCCCGAGGAGGTGACCAGGCTCCAGTGACATACGTGTGCGAGCAGTGCACATCTCAGCATCGAGGGATCAGCCGCTGCTGAAGGAGGGGGGAGGAGGGGGGGGGGGGGTAACTATAACATGTATGGATCTATATAAAGTTATTTTATCATCAATACAAAATTAACAAAAGTAAAAAGTAGGGATCTAGAAAGGTAGCGAAATGGTACTAGTTGACCATTACGAAAATATATTGATAGGAAATCAAATTATAGATTGGGAATCTTGATATGAAACAGATTCAGGAGAGGATGTTAGCTAATTATCTTTCGAAAGTTCTTGGCATTCGTAGAAGATGTCGCAATTAAAGGAAGCTTAAATTAATATGTTGCTACACTTATAGAGAAGGAATATTCAACAATCGATAATCTTGTTCTAGGTAGGTGGAAAGAATATTGTGAGCATCTACCGCTAATAGGCTTGAAAATGAAGAATTTGCTGATCGGAATATCAATTGCATTATGCAACAGCTTATAGATATAGACTAGATCAATCTGTGAACGCCTTACTAAAAGAGACATCAATTCATAAAGAGAGAGGCGACATGAATAGGAAGGCATATCTCTAAAATTAACGAATGATTCTGCACAACGGAGGAACAAAAGTCAAGTGAATATGTGTTGGATACGTTCAAGTTGTCTAATAAGACCCGTCTGATGCGGAGACCAGATAATTGAGGCGAACTCAGTAATTGGTAGAATATAACATTTATAGCAGAAGAGGTAAATATCGGGAGTTTTTGATGTGAGCATGAAAGAGACTGAATACAAGGTTTAGCGAACTGCGGCATACTGCCTCTATATGTTCCTTGAACGAGAGTCTACACAATCCATTAAGACACCTAGATCTCAAATTGCTGAGGAAGAGACGGCGAAAGGAGTTGGAACGTGTTGGTGGGACACAAGGTAAGGATATCGAGGGTTATTTTTGCCTCGGTAGAGTACATTGCACTTTTTGTGTGCAACGTGGATCTGCCATTTTCGGCAGTAGGCCTCGAATAGACTAGTGGCTTGAAAAAGTTGTTGAGAAGGAATTAAATCTGACGGGCGGAAAGAGGTGTACATTTTGATGTCGACAGTGAAAGAAGAGATTTTAACACTAGGAAGAGGGGAGAGAGTGGAAGGGAGATCAGCAATAAAAAGATTGAAAAGGAGAGGAGACAGTACAGCGCCTTGAGGCACTCCACTTGAAGCCTGAAAAGGTGACGAGAGAGCATCTCCGTCTTTAGGGACTGGAACCAAGCTAGTAGATTTCCAGAAAACCCAAATTTCTCAAGTTTGATGAGCAGTTTGCTATGAGAGACTTTATCGAAAGCTTTGCAAAAGTCGTAATATAAAATATCTACACATGCCCCTGTGTCTATTGCTCTTATCCATTGAGTGGAACATTCAAGTAGATTAGATTAAACAGATCGGCGTGAACGAAAACCATGCTGACTAGGTGGAATGATAGAGAACAAATTGCACCAACGATGAGTTTTTTTTTAATTTCCCGCCTTTTCTATCTACATTTTGAAACTACATTTTCCCCTGTTTTCTTGTTAAGAAAAAAATGTCGTTGAACCATTTGTGCAGTTTGAATGACTGAGAAGCGATTTTTATTTTGTTTAGATGGAGGCAACATCACTGGAGCTCTTTCGTCTGCTGTTGAAGGAGCGAATACGAGGACGATAACGGAAAAAAATTAATTACTTCTAATTGCCAGGTCTGGCGCTCTCTACTTTTTTTGGCCTCGTTCTTTTAGCCATTTTAGACAGCTGTTTATTTTGTATGAAGATTGATCACATTCTTCACAATTGGAGAAATTATCATGGCATAAGAAATGTGTTTGAAAAATAGCAAATTTGCTTGCCAAAAGTAACGGCAGAAGTGAAAATTTCAGAAAAAAAAAACATTTTTTTAAATTGACATTGTCTTAAATGTTTTACGCAAAGATGAACTTATCCTCATAGAACAAGCTTAGGTTAATTATTCATTCATACCTCCTTTAAAACAACTTTTGAAGTGCAGAAGATAATTCAGAACATTGATCATTAATATAATCGTCTGCACTTGGTTGTCAATTAGTGAACTGATCTGTGAAGAAGAAATCATTTCACGAAACAGCGCCCGCGGAGAGAAGTCGACTCGGGAAAAGCAGCGGCCTTTCAGGAGAAGAATGGGGAAAACCCTTGTCAGCCTTCAAAACCTCTTCCATCGTCTTTGCACTCGTCTTCCTTCAATCTTATCTTTGCAGATATCTAAATTAATTCCTACAGCGTTATAACATCCGTAACGAGACCTGTGTTAAGTGGGATTCTTTCAGAAATGCGTCGGAGCCGTCGGAGCCGATTGTGAACCAATGGATATGGGGTGCCGAGCAGTTGTCCGTCTGAATTAAACCCGCCAAGTCATCGGCTTCAAAGCTTCAGGCTGCTATGATACAATGAGCGGATGCGAGGAATCGGAACTTTTGGATGCGACCAATCAATCCTACGTCTGCTTTTGCAACACGGACAACTGCAATGGCGAGAATGGCAGCTCTTACAGCACCTTCATCGCGAAGGTACGAGCACTCTATGACGAGAGATACCCCACCACCACGACCACGACCACTACCACCACTACGACCACCCCCACGACCACGACCACCCCACCACCACGCCAACCACGACGACCACCCCCACGACCACCCCCACTACCACCCCTATCACCACCATCACTACCGAAACCACCACCATCACTAACACCACTACCACTGAGGTCTGGAAAGTACCCTTTTTCAGGTAGATATGTACATTCGACTATCGGCGTTGAGTGAGAAAGGGGTGAACAAATGGAGAATAGTGATTAATTTGAATATGGATAAAGATGAAAAATACACATAGAATTCTGCAAAAGAAGGTAAGTAATAAACTTTCTTTATTTCAGCTCCCTGGCAAGATTTCGAACGACTCGCGCACCTTCTTGATCGTCGGCGTTGTCGGAGGCGTCGTGTTCATCGTTGCAATCATCGTCGGTGAGACAAATGCAGAAATGGTTTTTATGGATTGTCACAAAACAGGCCCATATTACAGACAAAGTTTGCTTCAAACTAGGCGAGGATAGTAATCTCTTCACGATCCTTCTTTCGAATTCTGCTCGAAAGTGGAAATAATTTTCTGATGAGAAAAAAATCGGAAAAAATTAAACAGATTGAAATATTTTTTAAATATATTTGTAGTTCTCTATGTCTGCTGGAAACGCAGCAAGGCGAAGGCCAAGCAATCGACGACGAAGGACACGACTCAGGCAAGTCGCGTCCGAAGGCAGAGCAAAAATAATTAGGATACTTAATTAATTAATCAATTAATAATAGCAAACAATAATCTTGGGTTTTTTTAAGGTCACCCAAAAGAAAGAATATAAAATAATGTTCCTCACAGAAATACATAAGCAGATATGAAATATCGTCTCTTATTTTCAGGATCCCAAATTGCCAGAAGGAGATTGACGGCCAAGTTGACAAAGAGGTGCCTTTTTATATTTTAAATTCTTTGTGAAATTATAATGATCGAAAATTTAGAGGAAAAATTGAATTAATTTCAGATCGAGGTTGTGGCTTTAATGTCACTAGGCCAATTCAAGGTCCCCTTCTCATCCATCATTGCCTCCTTCCTCTCCCCTTTAACAAATCGAAAAAAAGCATCTGCTTTTTTTGCTATAACTTTTTAAAGTAAGAAATGAGGGTACTATTAAACTATTCCCACCCCAGACCATGTCATTTGTGTTATTTTAGATGGAGAATACAAGTGAACAGGAAATATTTGTAGTACATTCGTAGTCTATATCTAAAATAACACAAATGACATGGTTTACATGCAATTTGGAGCAAGAAGGCCAGATACCCTGGGGTGGTAATATTTTAATAGTACCGAAATGAGAACTAGATATGGAGCTGAATGTGAATAAAATCAGACAAATAAAAAGTAAATGATATTTAAAAATATATTATTTCTTCAATGCCGTAAGAAGGTAATAAAAAATAAAAACTCTTTCGAATTATAAGAACACGTTGATTGCTTCATTTTCGATGCGTTGTAATAGCGCAGAACTTACAATTTGATACAGCTTTCAAGTTGATTCAGAGTTCCATTAATATTGAACGGCAACCGGGCGCATTCTATCGCAACGTGGGAAACGGAAGAATCTCTTTCCATAACCCATTTAACAGGGCAAAGCAGAAAAAGTGCAAGAAAACTTATGAAGAAGTTCGAAAAATATTAAACCTTTAAAAAAACATAAATTATTCTTTTTTTTCAATCTTAGGGCGTCGAATTTTATCATCCAGAATCGATAAGACATAGCACTCAGACAGCGAGCTAAGTCTAATGCCATATTTTCGATACGGGAGGGCTTATGCTTTAAGAGCAACCTGCGTCCGGCGGCCCTTGTACCAGTGGTTGTTCTCCATGACCGCGACATCCGAAGAGTAGTGATGATCTGAATGGTCCTTTGTATAGAACAACTGGTCTGAATTGCTGGGTAAATTAATTAAACAGCAAATGTAATAAAATGATTGCTTCTCAGGTACTGATGATCAGATTTCCACGGCCGCGCTCAAATATTTGGCCCTTCTTCTTGTGAAATAGGAGTATAGCAAACGGCTACAATAAGCAATGTTCTCTACCTTGCGAGATGGCGCATCGCCAGCAGAAGATGGGCCGCGTTCGCCTGCCACGGTTGCAACGTAGCCGAGGTCGCTCTCGCAGCCACCCTGGCCCGCCACCGCTTCGTAGTGAGTGCCTTTGAAAGATGTGCCGTTGTTACTCTTTTCGGCTTCTCTACATCTCGCTCGTTCTCTCCTTCACTGCTTCTCTCTCGTTCTAGCTCTTTCCTCCCCCGTTACCTCTCCACTCAGTGACCAGGTTCATCAGGTGGTTTCTGTCGCATCCGGCAGCAATCGCGTCATCGATCGCGTTCGTTGGTACGATGTGTCCCTCATAGTGTAACAATAATAAAGGCATAATTAAAGGAGCACGAAACTCAATCAAAATCTTTTTGAATCATTTTACTGAATATTGCTGTCGCGTCTCTATAAAACACATGCTCACTCGCCCTTGTGTCAGGCAAAAGGGAGCGAATTCAAGATTGAGTTTTTAGCTCCTTTAATTTTGAATATTGTGACGGATATGTCTTTGGATATGGCCGGGGGGTGAGTGTGCCTCTGGGCGACGCCTTATGCGTCAAGCCTCAGGAACCTTCTGCTCCTCTTCCGCAGTTTCCTGCGGGCGCGCTGCTGCGCTCAGTCGGGGCTTCCCCGGCTCTTCTCTGGTTCTCGAGCAGAGGTGCGCTGTTGCGCTTGGTCTGGGTCTCGGCCCTGACCCTTCTCTGCCTCCTTCAGGCAGAGGTCGTGCTTCTGCACTCAGTCAGAGGCTCTCCTCTCACTCTTCTCTACTTCCCCTTTTGGGTGCAGAGGTGGCACAGTCGTGCCCCGGTGATCCCTCATTGCGTGGTGAGGTGAGCGAACACCGAGTTCAGAGAGCGATCCTGTTTATCGTCACAACTCGCAATTAAAACGGCAAAGTGCAAGAACGGCAACTGTACATAAGCCATGACGACCTATACTGGGCGCGTTTTGGCGGGCTAAAAATACAAGTCCAGGCAATGTGACGACTGTATGTACATGCAGTGGCATTCTTAACATAAATAGGAATGACTTATAGAAAAGTCGTAATAATTGGTAGGATTGTATAAAATGAAGAATGTATGTGGAAAATAACAAAGGGAAGAGGTTTTGTGAGTGTTTGGCCATTTGATAAAATGAGAATGAGGAATATGATGGTTGGCCTTATGACAATATATTTATGGCAGAATGAACCGATGATACTACGATGGAGGCAAGATCGATGAATAGAGCACCAAATGGTGGATATCGAAACGAGGCCGCCATCGCTCTCATCAAAGGATTCAGGCTGGCGGCGCTTTATATGTATGTACAAACATTTACAGCTTGCATTCTTAGCCAGCCAATACGACGCCATTTATTGTGCCGTAGCCAGCGAAGCAATTACGGTGATGGACATTTGGAATATGTGTGTGCATTGTACATCATTTCATCACATGTCTAGCTTGAATCACGTAGATTACTTTTTTGGCCGGCTATCCACGCCGCTGCCGCCAATGCTGGCGATTGGGATGCGTCGCTTGGACATAAGGGATACTGTGGAGCCGTCGATCAAACCGACGACGGAGAGTATGAATCGACGATAGGATGGAGTCAGAAGCAGCGTGCACGCCAGATAAGGCAGCGACTTGAGCGCAAAGACGAACAGGGCGAGTGGAAGGCGGACTAAATTCATTGTAAAAAAAGGTTTAAGAAAGTTTTTTATAACATAAAAAAGAAATGCATGAAGATTTCTCAGGCTTGATCAATAAAAAAAATTAAAATAAAATAAAAATGCTAGAATAATAAAGAACTTTGAAAAAGAAACAAATATTCTCAGCACTTAAGACGATTCATGTGGGTAAGACAAGTGTCTAGCTGAAGTAAGTAAGATACAACGCACGATCGTCAATGTTCGCATCGAAGAAGGCAGAAACGCCGTAGGCCCATGGGATGATGATGAAGATCGATGGCAGAAGTGCCTGAAAAAGAGCAAGGATATGAGGTTTGGCTGAGACACAGTAAGAATGTTTGCATACAGGCTGGGCGCGCGAGGCTAGACGCGAGGCAGTTATTCTGGCCCTTGGTTCTACACTTCTTCTATTCGGCATTTAAAGGAGGTCCGAGGCGAATAAATAGTATCTTGTTTTTCTCGCTTTATTTGGTCTGGTTGTGCTAGAAACTTTGATTGCAAGTGTCCCGAAGTCACAAAAACCTCCATGCCCTGAGGAAATTAACACTGTTTTATACTTTGAATATTTTATTTTCCCGCCATTTACAAAATTTTTTGGCAGAGCAACACCGTGGCCGCTGGGGCCAACAGAGTCATGCCCATGAATTGCATACATATGGTGCGCGCAACCAACATTGGCCCGGTGTTTCTTAAAACGTAAGCTCACCTGGCAGTGGCGCCAACCCCAAGTTTCTGGGGAGAGAGGCTAGAGGCAGTAGAACCATTTTGTTGATTCTTTACTCCGTACTTTTTATCATTCCGTCCAAATCCGTCAGGGACTTCGTTGTAATAATTTTTTCCCTTATGGCCTCCTTTAATAACGAGGTATCCATGCAAAAACGTAATAGCACAATGCAAGTAGTAATTTATGGCAGTCACTGGTAGATGAAAGAGAGCAGTAAAGCGCGCGAGGGTAGAATTCTATAGAATTCGGAGACGCGAACCTGGACGACGAGAATACGCGTCATCATCTTGTGATAGGTGATAGTGCGGCTGCTGAGATGCACGGAGGCCGTAGAGCTGTGAAGGGTGGTGAAGGTGTGCGTCGTGAGCAGCACCATCAGCGTCCAGAGAAGAGAGATCACAATGGCGCCATAGGCTGTGCAACAAGGTAGCAACAAGGTTCTTAATTCTTGTGATTTTTGAGGATTTTCGAGATTGCAGGTTACACACTAATAAACCTAATCAAATGTCCCGGCTAACTAGCATTTCTTTTTCATCTCTTCAAATTGTTCATCAAAATTTAAATATTCTAAATAGTAAAAGAGTAATATTTAATTAGCATTGAACGATATAAAAATTGGAAAAAGATGAATGATACTAGCGATAAGGAAAAGCCCGTCGGCGTCATAACAGAAGAGTGACGAAACAGTACATGGCAGCGTCCAGTTGCCTGTGTTCTGGAGCAGAAAGGAGAAAAAGGTAATAATCAAGAAAGCTAAGAAAGTGAGATATTTAAAGAAAAACGATCACCGACATTTGAATTTCTCTTCAACTTTTACAAAATCCAAGTGCGAGAGGTCGAAATGGCACAAACTGCGAGCCTGGCTAAGAAGTGCCAAGCTCGAATCATCCGACATCCGGCCAAAGTAGCAGAGAAGTCCGATGAGAAGGATGAGACCGTAGAAGAATGCGACGAGGGCGCCAGAGACGGCTCGCGGCAGCTTTGCTCTTGAGGACGCAGTCTGGACTGCCTGTTCAGGCGGAACGAAATCATTTGCATTCACATTAAACAACGAATGTACATACATACATATGAATGTATGTATGTATATAAATATGGGCATGAATCAATTATAGCAATCCAACTATGAATTAGCACCTCACAGTTGCTTTGTACCCTGGAACTTAAGGTATGATAGCAAAGACAAATTCTTAACAATTCACCCTCTGCACCAATGCGAAGAGATCAATAACTACATCTTTTTAACAAGTCTGTTCTAAAGCTAGCCTGATGGCGGTAGAGCATGCAGCAGCCGTAGCCTGCGACCGTCCACATGCAAGTGACACCGAGTAGAGTCTAATGGTAAGCAAGAATACTCGTCGAATAACTTTATTTATTGCTTCTCGTTCTCGACTTTCATTAGAAAATAATGACTATATATGTATGTGTCAATAATGTATGCGTGAAAGTAGCATGTAAGCGAACTATAAAAACATGAGAAAATGATGTCACAATCTGGACAGTTGGGTCGGAACCGAGCGCCAGAGGGAGCACTGGCGATGCGCCTACGCCCGCGCAGCCACACGGCAAGGGTGTGAAGACGACGAGGTCGATGACGAACGCGTACACAATGTCGCCAGCGATGCTGGCCGCCTAATAGAACAGCAAAAAAATCCCTTATTTGAATTCACGAATTCCCCTGATCAGGAAACCGTCGATTTTGCAACGCAGAAATATGTGTTCTTTTGCAATGACATATTTTATCAAAAGATATTATAAAAATCCTAGAAATAACCAACCAATTGTAGAAGGAGATAGATGCGATAGGTGGCAGCGGCTTTCCCGCTGTGCCTGAGGACAACGAATGCGGTGAAGATGTCGAGTGGAAGGACGAAGCAGCCAAAGACGACGCGAGCGGTGGCTAGCGGCGTATAGAGCGCGATGGCCGGAGGAGGATCGCGCGTGGCCGAGCGGATCAAAGCGGACCACGACGCGGGCAAGATGTGCATTCTCTCTCTCTTTCTATTCGAATCATCTCTTCAAATCTTTTCAGGCTTTGCGGCCACAAGCGCAGCTTGCAAAGCCTGAAAGCCTTTTTTGCTTGAAAACACGCCATGAATAATTGTGCGCCATCTGCAAACGAAATCAGGCGCTTCTTAATAGCAAATGGTAGCTTGGTTTTGGCATTGCGAACGCCCTTGCCATACTTAATTTCATACTCAGAGAACTAACATAAATATGTAGTATGTCAATATATAGGAATGTATGTACATATAATCAAAAAGGGAACATCAAAGCTAATTTTATGTGTCCTTTGAAAATTCCAGTGGGAGAGAGCTATGCATGTAGAGGGGGCGTAATAGTTTATTAATCTATTGCAATACACCTGCCTTTCCAATCTAGGTTGAGAAAGTGTTTTGTAATATCTAGAGAAATAAGAGTTCCAGCCTATCGTCGACAAGAGAAATGCTACTAGCTTGTACATTATGCTCTTTGCTCCATCGAAGAGTTAAAGAAATACATGGAAAATTGTATACAAATGAGAGAGATGTGATCCGAAATTAGCAAGCTAGAATCAAGTGAGATTTGAGTTCTTCCGAGAAGCGCATTAATTGTATGGATATGTATATGTAAATTGTCAAATCGTCGTTGGCAGCTTACCAGACAAATAACGATAAATCAAAATGTTTGTAGTGCTTCGTCAGCGCAACGGCTGTCAATGAGCTTGCTTTTCCAATAAAATTGTCAACTGTGGAACGACTTTTAAGAAAGAAAATTAGAAGATTACCTTACAACTAATTTCTGCACCAAGACAAATAAGACGAACGAGGTGCGAGTTTAAAAAAATTTAAGGAGCTCTTCTGCGATGCAGGTGCATATCAGAAGAATATTTCCGACCTTTTTTTCTCTCTCCTTTCCATTTTTCTCTCTACCTTCAAATATTAGCTGCTAAGAAAGTACTGTACGCTAAGCGAGCACGCGAGAGCGTTCACAAATAGACACGGATGCTTTGATCAGGACGACCATGGTGATAGCTCCTGAATAATTGTAGTTGTTTTTTACACGAGTTCATAAGAAGCCTACATAGTTTTATGTAAGTGCACATTTGTAGTTAACGGTAATTTCAAGATGTTCACGATGAATTGCACTTTATGCACACTTAGTAAGACAATAATGTGATTGAAATTGGAAATGTTTTCCGAGGGCACTTTTATTAACTTTTCATCGAAGCTAGCTCGTCATTCTTAAATGTGGCAAACCTTGAGCGGCTGATTCTCAATCCAAGGAGTCGAAGAAATTGAACATGGATACATTTTCCAAGCGCACTTTTATTAGCTTTACATCGAAATTAGCGCGTTACTCTTGAATGGAGCTATCTTAATCCGATGCTGAAGCGGCTGCCTTCTCAATCCTATTAGTCGAAGTATGAAGTGTCGATAGGAGGGCGTCAGATGAAGCATGCACAAGACATGCAATGGCGCGTGCGTCGAGTACACGGCGATCGAGATTGGCAAAAGAACTCAATTAATCAATTACTCAATCGTAATCTTAGAAAAAAAGTCCATACTACCAAATCAATCAACTCTGTGAAATTGTTGGTAGCCGAAAGCAATTGCGTAATGGGAATCGGCTCATTTGCTTTCAACAACTTGAGATTGAAACAGAAATGTAGAACAAACTTTCGACGACGTTCTTTACAATAAACGTAGATAACGCAACGGCAATGGGGCCGCCGATGAATATCGAAGGCAACACTACCGGAAAAGGGATCAGAATCAATTTAAAACTGTCATAGAGAGCATTCAATTGAAGTGATTATGGCATTTGGCGTTTGTTGGCTTGAATTAATATATTTATATGTTTTAGAAACCCAAAAAAGTAATCTAGTAAAGAATGCTCATTCTTGCGACTTACGTTGACTCACCTGAGCAACAAGTGACGTCATCATTCGCATGTGATAATTGCGTGTATTCGCGCTGAGATGCGATAATGTGCTTACGGAGCGAAGGATGTGGAAGGTGTGCACAGTGAAGAAGATGAGCAGCAGCCAGAGAAGCACCGTTAATGCTACGACGAGTTCTATTTACATGCATATGTAATGAATATGATTTATTTATTGATGTTTTCATTACAACGAATCCATTCGATATTAGTAACACCTGCCATACGGCGCCATACGGCGTCGTAGCAGAAAAGCGATGCGAGGCATGGATGCGTCCAGTTTCCAGAGCTCTAAAAAGAAGAAAAAGAGAAGCGCATAAAAAGAAACGCTTTGCCACTGCTTGCAGCGCAATGGAAAACCGAAAAGCCAAAGCCATTCATCAAAAAAGGCTACGCAACTGTTTCAGTTATCGTAAGTAAATTTGTGTTCGTTATGTGTAACATACATACATATATCTATAAAAAATATGAAACTGGACGATATTTGTTAAAATAAAAATGTTCATCATTAAATAATAATTAAGGTTATAAGATTGGTAAGGTGGTGGAAAATATGTTTGTACATACATTGTGCAGTAGCTGAAGCGTCAGCATGCGACATTCGAGCGATCCCGAAGAGACCGCCAATCAATAAGCCGATCGCATTGTGCTTTATAATTCTTATTTTAATTTAGCTTTTTTTATTATTTTTAGTCTTCATTCACCTAGTGACGATAGAAGATACAACAGCCAAAGCCAACTATCGTCCAAAAAGTGCCGATGACAAAGGCAATCTTAAAAATATTTTTTCCGCTGACTCCGTAAAGGGAAGGCTAAAGTCAATAATAATATGTTTTGTACTGCGAGAAATAGACATTTACTTTATATAAGTGCTAAATAATTGTTCATCTTTTTACTTTCGTCTTATTGAAAAAGATCTCTTCTTAATGATTGAATATGAAATTATGGCATACGAACAAGTTCGTTGTTTGGACGAAGTGCAATTGATTGAGGCAAGAGAGAATGCTCGCCTCCGCAAGCGCACGTCAGGGGAGGCATGGGGACAATGTTGAAGGAGAACGTGTTGATCGTAACACCCAAGATGTTCGTTGCCATAAAATGGCAAGACAACACACAAAAAATATTGTTTGAAACAGCATTGTTTTGGCGCGAAACTGAAACATTATTGTTTGATATATCAAACAATTTTTTTTAATTGTTTGATATACCAAACAAGATTGTTTCAGTTTCGCACCAAAACAATACTGTTTCAAACAATATTTTGTGTGTGAAAATGTGTACAAAGTAAAGTTGTCATTTAAAACAGTCAGTTTTAAGACACTTCCATCCTGCTACCTACATACATACATATTTTGTGAGCCTCACAATTAGTCGAACCATCTGAATCAGGAGGCAGATGCGATAGTTCTCGCCTGCCTTTCCGCTGTGCCTGAGAATGGCGAAGACGGCGAAGGCATCGAGTGGAAGGACAAAGCAGAAGAGGGCCAGGCGAACGAGAGCGAGAGAAGAATACATCGACATGTCCGGCGAGCCGGGACGGAAAGAAGAACGGATTGCCTCCGTCCATGCTGTTGGAGCGAGAAACACCGCAATCTCTCGCAGAAACATCGCAATCTTTTCGCAAATCATTCGCCTAGAAGGATGTTAATTATCTACATAGTTATGGTCGATTACGCCCAAAATGAGTCGAATAGCTAGTTGTGAATGACTTTTAAGTTCTTATAAGAATAATTTTGCTTCCAAGTCTGTTTTCAAGTAAAGATAGAATAGACAGGAACCAACACCTGTCGAGTTTCGAGTTTAATTCGCAGTTACAGTTACCACAGTAGTTTGCAAACATCGGTACCAGAATATTAGACGAGAAGAGTGATCATTACTAAATTGCTTACCCCTATATATTGGGGAAAATGTGGGTTTTCTCCTCAAGGCCGTTTCAAGACGCATTATCACTTTTTTCAAACAATGTTTCCAGTTGAACTGGATAGCATTACCAAAAATACAGCAACATTGTAATCTCCATGGACGGCTCCTTTAAGATAGGCAAGTTATAAAAAAAACATTGTCAATGTAGTAGTCGAAGAACACGGGCAAGCGTTTAGCACATGCCAATCTGAAGATTCTCTATATCCGCCGTGAAATCAGTGATATTATCGTTGCTTTAAAGATTGTTAAAAGTCTATATGGTATTAAGTAAACTGATATGTTCTGCTTCTCACCAATAGAATTTACTAGACCTCATAGTTTTAAACTAAATACGTATGTATGTATGCAAGTTCAATTTCCGGTGTAGTATGTATACATGCAGTTGTTTTACTAACAGGATCGTCGACTCTTGGAATGTACTGCCTGATAACCTTTCGATCTATCGTTAGCATCTGCTCGCCGTCTAATGAAGAATCATGTCTTTACTCGTAGACCTCAAATTAATTACTTATTACCAGCTGGTGCCCTTATTCACTATATTGGCTTGTTGCGTGCCTATGATCTTTTCTGATAACGCATTCCGCTTTGTGAAAGATCTTTCTCATGTCAATTAATTAATACAAATTATGCAGATATAAACAAATATATAAAGTACCTAAATAAGCGTATAGTCACTAGAAGAATACATGAATGCACACGTGTAGCAGCAGTTTGTGCAAAACTTTTCATGCACATTACAACATTACTCTGTTGATACTTTGACATTCCGAGGATGGAGTACTCGTATTATCACATTTGTGAAGCCTCGTTTAAAGTACATTATAAACGTAATTCCAAGAAGGTTGAAAATGAATTGTTCAATCTCTTTTGATGAAACCAAGGGTCAGTCTCTTTGTTTCCAAACTTTCGTGCTGTTCACAAGTCATTATGCAGCATCTAAAGATTCTTGTGTAGGGGCATGTAAAGTTTTTGAAAGTTTGTGTACACTTTGTAAGATAATGATATAATTGTAAATAGAAATGTTTTTAATAGCTTTTGATCGACACTAGCTCGTCACCCTTGAATATGGCAAAATCTTGCAAGAAGGCCGGTTTTGTTTCCTTGCAGGTTCGCTCCCAAGCCAATTGTGTATCCATAAATGTGAGATTCGAGGAGAGACGCACCAAACGCAATGAAAATCACATATTTTTAAAAATTGTATAGAGAATATTGGTTCCATGGACAATCGCGGGTACAAAAATACTTATTTTGAATTGTTTGGCAAGAAGTTCGCCAGTGATCTAGCCTTCTTATGTTTGAGCATTGTTCAATATTCGCGTTATGTAAGATAATGATGTAATTGAAAATGGAGACATTTTCCAAGGGCACGTTTATTAGCTTTACATCGAAGCTAGCTCGTCATTCTTGAATGTGGCAAAACCTTGAGCGGCTGCCTTCTCAATCCTAGGAGTCGAACAATGAAGTGTCGATAGAAGCATGCACAAAACATGCAATGGCGAGTGCGTCGAGTACGCGGTCAGCGAGATTGGCAAAACAACTTAATTAATCAATAACTCGATCGTATTTGTGGAAAAAAGTAATATAATCGACTAAGTTCCACAATCGTTGTTCATTGTCTGAAAACCCATAGAAGATGATCATTGGCCGAAAGAAACAAGGTAATGGAAAATAACGCATTTTCAAACAACTTGAGATTGAATAGGAACTAACTTTCGTCGACGTTCTTTGCAAGAAAGGTAGACAACGCGGCAGCAAGTGGACCAACGATGAATATCGAAGGCAATACTGCCGGAAAAGGGATAAACATCAATTTCGTAAAGGATTGATGAAAAAGATTTAGAGAAGATTCAGATTCAAAAAGTACTGATAATACTGCATAGTTGCTGTTTGTGAGATATCATTATCCGAAAAATTTAAAGGCTCGTGACGCCTAGAGCCGCGCATTAAAAATTCAATTTATTCAGCTATTGATAACTTAGCAACCATGCATGACATGGGTGTGGTAGGTAGTTTTGGGCACGGAATGCAAGGAGAGCAAGAGTAAAAGTGTATTCGGACTGCAAAAAAGGGTGGTTTGCTTCTGTGAGGCTCAAACTCTGAATGGTTCCGTGAAATATACTTTACCTCTATAACTCTGGATTAAACTGGAAAAGAATGCCCGTCTTTCGTTTTGAATCTTGCATGTATGCTCACCTGAAGGACAAGTGACGTCATCATTCGCATGTGATAATTGCGTGTACGCGCGCTGAGATGCGTGGAAGTGCTTGCGGAGCGAAGGATGTGGAAGGTGTGTACGGTGAAGAAGATGAGCAGCAGCCAGAGAATCGTCGACACTGTCGCGACGACTTCTGTTTACATGATGTGTATTGACTATGTTTTATCGATTGATGTTTTCTTAAAATCACCTGCAATAAGGATAAAATATTCAGCATCATAGCAGAAGATCGTCGACAGCACGGATGAGTCCAGTTCCCCGAGTTCTAAATGAGCAAATACCACCTTGCGTGCATAAAGAGTGACGAGTTATCATTGATTGCGTGGCCAATTATGAAGGTGAAAAGGCCACCAGAGTCAATCATCAGCTTTTGTCATACTCTTAATTATCCGTAGTTTTCTCCCGCAGTCCAAAGAAAACCTGCATGCACATAAGTATATTCAGAAATGACCCATTTCCAAGGAATGCATTTCTGCCGCGTTACCCACTACAACGTTCGAACGATTATTTACGAATCGTGATATTTCCACATCAATCATCTACTGAATTACGATTTGACAAATATTTAGTAGAGTTAACGGATTAATAGAGAGAATCTCCTTAAGCACCGCCCACCAATGCAACGGATTCTTTTTCTCTGTGCACACAGGGCAATTCCAGCCTTATTTTCAATGTGATCGTCCTCATTTAGATAAATAAAATTACCTTAAAATAATCCGTTATAAGTTAACGAAACTACGTTTTGCAGGAGCTGAAGCGATTCTTCATGTGACATTCGACCGAAGACGAAGATACCGCCAACCGATGGGCCTACCGCATACAAAAAGGAGACGATGGCGACAAAGGCTTTATTCGACAGTTTCAAAAGCGCACCAGGCATCTGGACGGCCTAGGAAAAATCAAATAACGCATGTATGAATTAAAGAAACAGTTAATGCAAGTCTGAATAAGAAAATAGTGTCTTGTCACAATGATCAACGTTTCTTGGCTTGTTTAAAATTACTTAAGAAAGACTTTCCAAAATGTTGACTAGCAGCAGAAGAGGTTAAAAATTGGATTGGAAATATATAAAAAAAATTTGTCTCCGCTCACCTGATGGCGATAAATGATGCAACAGCCAAAGCCAACCACCGCCCATATAGAGCTAATGACAAAGGCACCCTTAAATATTTTTTCGATGAATTGGTGAAAAAGGCCAAATCAATTATTACATCTTTTGTACGATGACCTTTTGCATTACATGAGAGAGAATATTAATTTCAGATTCCGACAAGCGAATAATTTTCGAAATCCCTCCCATCCCTCGACTATTGCCTTGAATAAACCGGATAAAATTGTTAGCCTTTTTTCCTTATTTTTAAAAATTTCACAATTAATATTTATAGAAAGCGCCATCACGAACAAGTTCGTTGTGTGGATGAATAGCAATCGCTTGGGGCAGGAGGGAAGATTCGCCGCCTGCGCACGCGCACGCCAGAGGAGGCAGGCAGACGATATTCAAGAAGAAGGTGTTGACCATAACGCCCGCGATATTCGTGGCCTGAGAATGACACAAGACAAAATACAGATAGAGCGAAGCTATGCTTTTACTCATCAATTAAAAAAAACGCAGGCCAAAAGTGCCTAAATCACGGCCCCTTTCTGTATAATGCCTGTTATGTTGTGATTCTCATTGTCAGCCGAACCATCTGAATCAAGAGACAGATGCGATATTTCTCGGCTGCCTTCCCGCTGTGCCTGAGGATGGCGAAGACGGCGAACGCATCGAATGGAAGGACGACGCAGCCCAAGACGAAGCGCACTAGAGCAAGCGACGAATAGGCAGACATTTCCGGAGGAGCTTCCCGGTAAGAAGAACGTATCGCATCCGTCCATGCCGTTGGAGCAAGAAACATCTTAATATTCCGTTCCTGTTTCAGCAATCAGCGACTTGTCGAGAGTCGGAATCTGTTGAGACAATACTTAAAGGAGCCATAAATCTTTTTTTTTTAATTCGCACCTTTTTGCCTTTCCGAAGGGCAAGAGAGCATGTGTTTTAGAGAGGCGCGACTACAAAGGTCAGGAAAAAAAGTTACGGCTGAGTTTCGTACTCCTTCGAAAAGTAAAAAAAATTACTTACATATCTATATACAAATATGGCGGATTATGACTTTTGTCCATAAATGAAAGAAATAGGCTAATTAATAGTTTGCGAATGTACTAGAGTAAAAGTTGTAGATGCAGACTGTTTTCAATTACACGCAGAACAGAAGTCAACTAACATTCTAGTATCATTTGGCTTGCCGTTTCTGCAAACCTTCGAATATATGTATCAGAGGATGAGAATGGTGATTACTAAAGTGCGTCTCAGAATTATTAATCAAAGGACGCGGCTACGACAATTTTCCATTTCAAGAGATCGAACAATTCATTATGGCGCACCAATTGCATGTGAGCAAAATCGTATGAGACAAATGATTGTAACAATTATGTACATGCCTAATAGGCTCAATTCCAGACTCTTATAAGACTTAATGAGATGACATGATTCCTTTTCATAAACGAAGTGTGGCGATGGAGAGAAATATCTGCTCAATTGTACGAATCGTAAAATAATAAGCGAATAAATGTGCTCGTAGCGCGAACAGATTGGAAAAAATCTCATTACGACATTTGCACAACGTATCTGCATTTTTTTCTCTTCAATTCAATGTGGCAATTTCTTACCTAATATAATGAAATTCCAAGCCGATTTTAAGATTTCTAAGTCGCGGCCTGTTGGGATGTTTATTTACTATTCGAGCAGCAACATCGGTTCAATTTTTAAAAAATGTATTGCAAGTAAATTAGAATTTTTTTATTCGGTATTCATTATTGAACGACACGTCTTAATGAAAATGCGACCGCAACGGGAGGAAACGTCGATTTCCAAATTTTTTATCACGAGCTGTGTTCGTAGATTAGTAAAGTCCAAGGATATGTCCGTAGATTAGTAAAGTAAAAGGATATGTCCGTAGATTAGTAAAGTCCAAGGATATATCCGTTGATTAGTAAACTACAAGGATATGTCCGTAGATTAGTGAAACATCAGATGCTCCCCCAAAAGTGGGCGGGAAACTTGAAATGTCACCAGGCTTTTCATTTACATGCATATAGTTACGAAGAAAAGCTTAGAATAATCACGAATGTTCTTTTTTGAGCATCACCTGCTCAAAAAAGGATAAGTTATGACGCTGGTTCGCGACTTAATCTCGTTTAGTTTGCGTTACATTCATTAGAACTTGACATGCAACCCGTGTCTCTCCACTTTAAATTCAGATATCTTTGCCATCTGTTACCAAACTAATAGACTTGTCTAATCTTCATCTCGGAGAGCTACATTTGGAGCAATTAGACTGGGAAATGTACCAATATAATATGTCCGAGAACTGCGAAAAACACGTTTTTTTACTTGCAGTGACTATCCTTAGCGCCAGTACTATTGTGCCTTGCGTAGAACATACATTTTACCTAAACTAGCAACCGGCCAATTTCTGTCGTCCTGCAATTTAAAAAAAAGGTAGACATATTTGAGCACACTGAGTATGTATCTTTAGAGGGTGACAGCACTAGAGTGATCGCTTTTGTGGAGGGAGAATGCTCGACGACATGATTTTTGGTCCAACAATTTTTTATTCAATGGTCTTTCGACAAATGATGATTGGACCAAAAATCATGGCTTCGATGGATGTCCTCTTGTCTTATTGGCAGATCGCAGGGCGCAATTGTTGCTGGAGACCTATCAAATGAATTCCTTGTCTCCTGTGTATACGGACTCCTAGTGTTTCTACTACATAAATGTAAATGATCTTCCTGGGTGTCTCCCCCATCAGTGGCATCCTGACCATGCCAAAATATTTACAATTTCCGACACGCTTCTCCTCCAGGGCGCTCTCGACTGCTTTCAGATAAATCTGATGAAATTTTTTTTCATGCCTGGCATGAGCAGGTTGGCTCTGCGAACGCAGTAACACTACATTGGAGAGCAAACACGAGACAAGCATAAGATAGAATTTTATGCAGAGTGAATTGTCGAATGGACAGATGCTCAAGAACGTTCCTCTCGTTCTCTGCCCTCTGCGCACTCTCGTTGTCTTCTCTCTATTCCTCCATGTCGTGCGTGGTCCACCATCTGCTTCTTCTTGCCAGTCTTACTCCTCGTCTTCGACTTGCCACCGAGCTTCTTGCCAGTTTCCTGAAGATGAGAGCAATCAATTGAAGGTCAATTTTTGGGTAATTAAAACGTAAGCAGATGTCTTGGAGGCGTCCTTGCTTGACATGGCCGTCACACCGTTGGCAACGTCTTCCTCGCTGTCCGAACCGAAGGCGTTGTGCACCGGTTGCTCCATGTACGCTTTCAACTCAACAAAGAACAATGTCAAAAGTAACGAAAAGAGTAATTCAACGCAATCCAATGGATAACATTCCATAAATTAATTTCAGGCCTATGTACGTATGATCAGAAGAAGTTTGGTGACGTCACGTCTTCACATCTTGAATGACTCTCAAGGACCTCTTCAAGATGCTGCTCGGTTTGGCGCGCGCGAGTAAAGACAATGTGGATGGTTGCCACGATCTTCTCCTTGATGTGATGGAGACGCAGCTGGGAATTGGAGAATTTTCAAAACGAAAGCTTTAAATTGTCATCGAGTTTCTTCCTCACCATATGCATGGCAGTCTTGGCTCGCAAGATCCGAAGAGCCCGAGAGTGTGTGTGTGAAAGAAGACGCCGACGGCGAGAGGGACAAGCAGCACGCTGTACCGTTTACATTCTCTTTTATTAAGGCATATAAACACTTTCCGTGTTCCTCCAATTTATACAAAAATTCTCATATTAAAATATATTTCTTGAAGCAAACAAAATTTCGCTGACATGTACTGAACAATCTCCAAATACATTGGATTCGACCGGTCAAACTCGGATCTTGCCTGAATTTATATATTATTTAAATTTTTATATATTTATAATTTTTATATGGTCATTTATATAATCTTCGAGAGATTTTTTTCAAAAGATAATATTTTAATTTGCTTTGTGTGAAAATGTTCTCATAACAATGCACAAAAGACGATTTCATTCATTTTCTTGTAAACCTACCTTCTGAATTTCGTCTCTTAAATTTTCCTCCTTGTTGCAGTCATCGGTCGTACAGTGGCATTCGATCAACGTCACTATATCTTCCAACTGCAACCAACTTAATCTTATTTGCATTTTTATTCCTTCTTTAAATAATTTTGATAACTTTGGTAAGTTTAATAAAAGACTTTCTTGCATGAACTGTTTCCAAAAAAAAAAAAGTAAATATTTTCAAATTCTACTTTAGTAGCTTTGTAAAGCAATATCTTGTCTATTTATGACAACATTTTCATGAATATTGCTTTATTGTGTGCGAAACAGCGAACGCGAATGTGCGACCATCTCTGCAAGTTTCATCGGGCTCTCGAATTTTAAACCTTGCACAACTCGCCAAAATGGCGATTTCAGACTCCCGGACCTATTCCAATCGTTTCGTCGTGTTAGAAAGTACCTATAAAGAGCTTTTGAGCGAAATCTAATTTTGCCGGGTCCAAGCTCTTTGGCTTCCTTACGATTCTCTCGCAAATCGCGTCATATTCAGTTTATTTTATTGTGCGTCTTTCTAGCCTTTAAAAGAGCCAATTCCCGGTTACATATGTACTATTCGAGCAGCAGCATCGGTTAAATCTTTCAAAAACGTATTGGCCATGAATTAGAATTTTTTTATTCGGTATTCATTATTGAACCGACACGTCTTGATGAAAATGCGACCGCAACGGGAGGAAACGTCGATTTCAAAATTTCTAATCACGAACCATGTTCGTAGATTATTAAAGTCCAAGGATATGTTCGTTGATTAGTTAAACATCAGATGCTCCCCCAAAAGTGGGCGGCAAACTTGAAATGTCATCAGGCTTTTCATTGACATGCATATAACTACGTTGAAAAGCCAAGAACACAAGCTGCATAATCTTATTTGAGGATCACCTGCTCAAAAAAAAGAATAGGTTATGACGCTGGTCAGCGACTTAATCTCATTTAGTTTGCGTTACATTCATTAGAACTTGACATGCAACCCGTGTCTCTAAACTTTAAATTCAGATATCTTTGCCATCTGTTACCAAACTCATAGGCATGTCTATTCTTCATCTCGGAGAGCTATATCTGGAGCAATTAGACTAGGAAATGCACAAATATAACATGTCCGAGCCGCGTGAAACTGCGAAAAACACGTGTTCATTTTTGCAGTGACGATCCTTATCGCCAGTGCTTGTGGCTCTTGCATATAATACGTATTTTTTAAACATAAACTGGCAACCGGCCTATTTCTGCCGTCCTGCGATTTACAAAAAAGCTAGACATACAGTTCCGCCCAACATTTCAGGTACATAAATTAATTAGATTAATTTAAATAATTTCAATTGGAATTTGAGCGACATTGGGCACTTTTACGCAGTTTTTTGTGTTTGTTAGGGTGGTTTTTGACATGCTGAACATGTAACTACAGTCAGATTTTAAAAAGAATTAGAAATGACCGTTTAAAAACGAATTCGGTCGCTTTTAGGAGGGTCATGGCCGTGTTTTAGGTGCCTTCAATAGCACAAGATCGACGGCACCTAAAACACGGCCATGACCCTTCACAAACACAAGAAACTGCGTAAAAGTGCCTAATATCGCTCAAATTTCAATTTAAATTATTTATATTAATCTAATTAATTTATGTCCCTGAAATGTTGGGCGGGACTCTATCTGAACACACTGAGTATCTTGAGTGACCGCTTGTGTGGAGGTCCAATGCTTTTTCAACAAATGATGATTGGACCAAAAATCATTCGGCCGAAAATCATGGCTTCGATGGAAGTCCTTGAGCCTGTTGATTCTGCGAACGCAGCCAGACTATATTGGAGAGCAAACAAGAGACAGGCAGAAGATAGAATTTTATGCAGAGTGAATTGTCGAATGGATGGATGCTCAAGAACGTTCCTCTCGTTCTCTGCCCTCTCCGCACTCTCGTTGTCTTCTCTCTATTCCTCCATGTCATGGTCCGCCACCTGCTTCTTCTTGCCAGTCTTACTCCTCGTCTTCGACTTGGCACCGAGCTTCTTGCCAGTTTTCTGAAGATTTGAGCAATCAATTGAAGGTCGATTACAAAACAATTCGAGTAATAATGAAGTAAGCAGATGCCTTGGACGCGTCCTTGTTCGAAATGGCCGTCAGGCCATTAGCGTCGTTGTCTTCGCTGTCCGAACCGAAGGCGTTGTGCACCGGTTGCTCCATGTAGGCTTTCAGCTCAACAAAGATCAATGTCAAAAGTAATGAAAATAATTAATTCTACGCAATCCAATATATAAAGTTCCATAATTCAAGTGTAGATCTGCATATATGCACGTGCAGATGAGCAGAAGAAATTGGATGATGTCACTTCTTCATAACGCAACATCTTGAATGACTTTCACGGACCTCTTCAAGATGCTGCGCGGTTTGGCGCGCGCGAGTAAAGACAATGTGGATGGTTGCCACGATCTTCTCCTTGATGTGATGGAGACGCAGCTGGGAATTGGAGAATTTTCAAAACGAAAGCTTTAAATTGTCATCGAGTTTCTTCCTCACCATATGCATGGCAGTCTTGGCTCGTAAGACGCGAAGATGGCGAGAGAGTGTGCAGAGAAAGACGCCGACGATGAGAGGCACAAGCCGCATACTGTACCATTTACACCCTCTTTTACTAAGACATATAAATACTTTCGGTGTTCCTCCAATTTTTACTCTATTTATCACATTAAAATAATTTTTTAGAAGCAAAAAAATTCCCTAACATGAACTGAACAATCTCCAAATACATTGGATTCGACCGGTCAAACTCGGATCTTGCCTGAATTTATATATTATTTTAATTTTTTTCTATTTATAATTTTTATATGGTCATTTATATAATCTTCGAGAGATTTTTTTCAAAAGATATTATTTTAATTTGCTTTGTGTGAAAATGTTCTCATATAACAATGCAAAAAAGGCGATTTCATTCATTTTCTTGTAAACCTGCCTTCTGAATTTCGTCTCTAAAATTTTCCTCCTTGTTGCAGTCATCGGTCGTACAGAGGCATTCGATCAAAGTCACTATATCTTCCGACTGCAACAAACTTAATCATATTTGCATTTTTATTTCTTCATTAAATAATTTTGATAACTTTGGTAAGTTTGATAAAAGACTTTCTTGCATGAACTGTTTCCAAATTCCATGTCAATACAATTGGCGGATTCGGCTACAACTATTTTTGAACAGTATCAGCTCAAATTGTCGTTACCAGTGTTGCCACATTTTATTATATAAATAAATCTGACCACTATCACTTTTTCCAGGGAGCACTTCCTCTCCTTCGATTTGAGTCCTTTTCTATTCGCACCGCATCCCTGATAATGAACATCCTGAAATTAAACGGATACTATTATTTTCAAGCTATTCGTACATGAAACCAAATCATAAAAGGCTAACAACTTTTTTGAAAACGAACCTTTTCTCCAATGTAGAGAGTGCAGACTCCCTTGGTCTTGCATCTTTCATTCTTCTCGAATGTCGAGACGCAGGTTATCTTCAATGGTAACTGTATTTTTTATTTTATTTTATTTTTCATGAATTTGTTCAATTTATCGTCGTGGAAGTTCAGACAAAATATTTAAAAAAATATATATCTCGCCAGTGGGAGAGACGGAGCCTTCGGGAGAGATGATCCCGGCAGTGGGAAAGAGGGAGGGATCGAGGAAGATGATTTCGTCAGTGGGAGAGGGCGAGGGATCGAGGAAGATGATTTCGTCAGTGGGAGAGGGCGAGGGATCGAGGAAGATGATTTCGGCAGTCGGAGAGGGGGAGTAGTCGAGGAAGATGAACTCTCCGGTGGGAGAGATGGCGTGTTCGGTGAAGACAAACTCGACTCTGTTTGAAACGGAGTAGTCGAGGAAGATGAACTCTCCGGTGGGAGAGATGGCGTGTTCGGTGAAGACAAACTCGACTGTGTTTGAAACGGAGTAGTCGGGGAAGATGAACTCTCCGGTGGGAGAGATGGCGTGTTCGGTGAAGACAAACTCGACTGTGTTTGAAACGGAGTGTTCGGGGAAGATGAACTCGGCAGCGGAGAGGTCGATGACTGGTGCTAGGGTGATGGATTTGTTCATAAACATACTTTTGTTTTCTTTGTACAATATGAGTCATTAAAGGCTGACCTCGGTGCTTCGTGCATAGAAAGAAGGCGATAAGCAGAAGAGAAGGCAGGAGATTGAGAGGAGCTTGATGCCATGAGAAGACATCGAAAGGCAGAGCGGGTACTCGAGGCAACCACTTCTGACCCGCGCAGCTTAGAAGAATGAATTGCTCGTGCAGATTCGAGCTGTCATTTCAATTATTCCTAATCTTATAAATGCACTCTTCTTCATATAACATATGTAAATATGCACTCTATTGGAAAAGCTATTACTTAATCATTTATAATACGTAGATATAACACAAATATTATGAAACAAAAATAGTAATTCTTACGTTATTAAAAGTAAGCAGGAAGCTGCGATTCGTACATCGATTAGGCGCGGGTTTTCTTGACATACATACAGTACCGCTCAGCGGCCAGGGGTCAATGCTATAGCGGCTATAGCGGCTATAGCCAAAAGAGGCCAAGCGAAATTAAGGCCTGTAACATTTTTGTTTTCAGAATTCATTGTTATTTCTGTCTTCAGGGCAATGTTCTGCATCCATTAAGCTCAAAAACTCTACAAAACAATGCATATTCACCAAAATGGAAAATCTTGTAAATATGTGGTGCAGGAACACCACAATTAGTAGTGTGTGAATGTGTCATCGTTTCAGTGAAATTTATAAAGGCACTTGCTCGAACCGTATAACAACTTTAAATTACAGTTTCAAGCTCTATTTTGCATCTTTTTGTCTTGAGAAGATACTTCTAATGCTACAAGTGAAAAAGGTATGGCAAAAAATCTTGCAAAAAAAAATTGGAAGAAATAAGCTCAAAAGAGGAACCGAACACCGGCTCTTCCGTTCATGCACATGCTTAGCATACCAATGCTCCATCCAGCCATAATGTTGGCCAACTCGAAACAATTTTAGGAAACATTTTGACGGCGGCTTTTAAGAGTTGTTAGAGTCCATGCCATAAAAATTCATTGCTTTCAGTAGTGTTCTGTAAGTTGCCACATTTCAATTTCGAAAACAAAGTTTCGGGTTGTCTCGTCTCCTCTCATCGGAATATTTTTTTACGAACGAACTTTCCAGATTTGAATTCCAAACGATCAGAAAAAACGTTTGCTGCGATTGGGGTTAGAACCTGTGACTTGCAAAATCGCAGACTGGCGCTTAACCCACTGCGCCACACCTATCATATCCGTTCGCCTCCCAAGCCAAATTTTAGCAGTGGGTGTACTTCGAAAATTTACTCTCTCTCTCTCTCTCTCGATTTATTCTCCCTTTTCTTCACTTTGAATTGCTTCCTCTTTGAGCTCTTATTTTGATTCTCCTTATTTTTCCTAGTCAAAACATTGTCCCCGGTTATGATTCGTACCTGCGACGCTCAAAACAGCACGCTAACGCGCATCCTACTGCGCTACGCAGGCCATGTGCGGGCTCTGCGGCCACGAATTTAGAGCAACTTCGAGTCCACAGAGCAAAAAGTTACGTTACCCTTGGGTATTACTTATAAGTAAACCATTGAAAGTCAGTACAAAGTGTCCAGGCCGAAATCCAGATAGCGTCGCTGCAATCGCACTGATGCCAATTAAAGCTCAAAGGGGATTGCTAAAAGCGGAAACAAAGGGACAGTCAACGCCTGGCTTTAGGCCTCTGATGTGGCCTGCGGAACGCAGTAAGTTGCGCTCCAGCTTTTGAACTTTTGAGCGTCGCAGGTTCGAATCCCTACCTAGGCGAAAATTTGCCTAGGAAAAATTAAGGAGAGTCAAGATCGGAGCTCAAAGTGTAGGATTGTTCAAAGCGAAGCAAAGAGAGGGCAAATCAAGACGTACACAGAGAACCACTTTCAAGGTTTTGCTTGGTCGAACAGACATGATTGGTGTAGCGCAGTGGGTTAAGCGCTAGCCTGCGATTTTGCAAGTCACAGGTTCTAACCCCAATCGCAGCAAACGTTTTTCTGATCGTTTGGAATTCAAATCTGGAAAGTTCGTTCGCAAAAAAATATTCCGATGAGAGGAGAGTAGACAACCCGAAACTTTGTTTTCGAAATTGAAATGTGGCAACTTACAGAACACTACTGAAAGCAATGAATTTTTATGGCATGGACTCTAACAACTCTTAAAAGCCGCCGTCAAAATGTTTCCTAAAATTGTTTCGAGTTGGCTAACATTATGGCTGGATGGAGCATTGGTATGCTAAGCATGTGCATGAACGGAAGAGCCGGTGTTCGGTTCCTCTTTTGAGCTTATTTCTTCCAATTTTTTTTTGCAAGATTTTTTGCCATACCTTTTTCACTGGTAGCATTAGAAGTATCTTCTCAAGACAAAAAGATGCAAAATAGAGCTTGAAACTGTAATTTAAAGTTGTTATACGGTTCGAGCAAGTGCCTTTATAAATTTCACTGAAACGATGACACATTCACACACTACTAATTGTGCTGTTCCTGCACCACATATTTACAAGATTTTCCATTTTGGTGAATATGCATTGTTTTGTAGAGTTTTTGAGCTTAATGGATGCAGAACATTGCCCTGAAGACAGAAATAACAATGAATTCTGAAAACAAAAATGTTACAGGCCTTAATTTCGCTTGGCCTCTTTTGGCTATAGCCGCTATAGCCGCTATAGCATTGACCCCTGGCCGCTGAGCGGTACTGTATTCGCATACAAAAGCCGCATAGTTCCTCAAAATGGAACACCCTATGTATGTATATACGAAATTTTATCATTCGAAAGCTGCTTTTATGCTCTATACGACAAACACAAAATTGTCTGCGGGTTTTTTGTAATTCAACAAGTTAATTTGGCATTGACTTTGAGAACATGTCTTGACACTTCGTCTAAGCAACATCTTTTCACGCTTATTGCTTTTCTATGCGAGTTGAAATGTTCGTCTCAAAAAGCTGCGCAGTTTTCAACTCTTCATAACTTCTTTAAAAAAAATACATTTTTAAGCATCTAGACCCATTCCAATCGATTACCTATGAACTACTTTTCAACAAAAACGGAGATGATGATTTTTCTCGAGCCTAATACCTTTTGGCAAATTTTGATTATGTCTCAAATCGCATCATGTTGTCTAACAATATAGAACTTTGATTTACAAAAGCAAGTCAATTGTGCATACACATGTCAAAGATGGCAGTGCCTTTCGCAACTCCCCACGTGCCAATCACGCTCGCCTTCCTTGCTCCGCTCCTCCACTTCACGCTCGGTCTGCCGATGCTCGTTCCTCGCTGGTAGACCCAATCATCGTCATCTTCTTTGTAAAGGAATTATAGATGGAAAACACTCCTTCTAGAACCAGTGAGCTAATGACTTACGATTGCAGGACGCATGCATGCTCACCACTTATCTCTTATTGTTCGTGACCAAAGCGAATTTCCGACAACGTTAGCTCAAGATTTGCTGAAAGTGTACAACTTAGTAAATTGCCTGTTCAGTTTCGTCAGATGAACATATGTACATGTGTACATACATATGGCCAGGAAAGATCGATTGTAAAGTCTCCCGTTTTTCGGGGTGGTTTAAAGGGAGCACCTTGAGGAAGCACCTGGGAGAAGGATCCTTCCAGCAGGGTGGGAAGAACAAGAGTGTGTGTGTTGTGGGGGAGGGGACGGAGGATATCCATCGACGCTATGGCTGTAGCATCGCAGGTTCTTCTCCAAGCAGTGCGAAGACTCGATCTCGAGACAAAACTCTCGCTCTTCTGCCACCCTGCAAGAGGGATACTCCTAAAGGGTGCATCCTACTTCGCGGGGTTCCGGTTCTCGCACTCCCTAAAAAAAAGGCTTTTAAAGCCGGCAGAATTATTCAGTGATGAGAGAGTGAAAATAAAAATTGGGCCGCACCCGCCTCGCCATAGAAAAGCATCAAATGGGGTCAACAATTAATTGGAATGGCAAGATTTATGTGGAAAAGAGTGAACATAAATACATATGTATTTATTGTAAAACAATGCCTTGCTAATACACATTCGTTGCCATTGTTATTAATAATTTGTGGCCACGTGCGGTTATCCCACCCTCCTACTCTTATGCCTATGTACATACGTCAAAGTATATTTTAATCAACAGAGAATCCAATTTTTTTTAATCACATGTCAAAAAGAGAGACAGAAAAGAGACAGACAGAGAAAGGGAGAGGGAAAGAAAGAGACTGTCTAGAGTGAACGCAGCGTGAGAGCGAAATGGCAATATACGTGTGTACAGTACCGCCCAACATTTCCGGTACATATATAAATTATATTAATATAAATAATTTCAATTGATTTTTCAGCGCTCATTGCGCATTTCAACGTAGTTTTCAATACAAACTAGACTAATTCGATGCAGATAAATACGTTGGAAACATTAGTTTCTCAAAAAAAGTAGACACTGACGAGAAAATTCATGTTTTAGTCCGAAACCCATTTGAATTGCGCACCTAGTGCAGCGTAATTGCGCAGCATATTTCAAAAAATTTCGGGCTAAAACATGAATTTTCTCGTCAGTGTCTACTTTTTTGAGAAACTAATGTTTCCAACGTATTTATATGTATCGAATTAGTCTAGTTTGTACAGAAAACTACGTTGAAATGCGCCATGAGCGCTGAAAAATCAATTGAAATTATTTATATTAATATAATTAATATATGTACCAGAAATGTTGGGCGGTACTGTATATAACGGCATGCTAGAAGGTAAAAAAAGTTTAACTAAAGTTAAAATAGCTCAACACGACGAAATTCAAAACATCTGAAACGTCGTTCATGCGAAGTATGGAATCTTTACGTTAGAACGAAAGCTTATATTCCTTCAGAGCAACCACATAAATCAGCGATCAAATGCTTATGTAAATCTTGCGATTAGCATATTTGTAGTTAATTTAGTTTTTTTCATGCCTGTTAGATTTTGAGTCTTAATTATATCATCAAGGATTTTCCTCCAATTGATTTTTAATATTTTGTAATACCGAATTCCAGTCTTCTTATAGGGGCTGTACATGCAAATTTCCAACGTTCAACCATCTGGCTAACGAGGGAGATGCAGAGCCGAACTGCTGGAACGACATGGCCAACTGCGGCCTCGGCATCTACGATGGCCCGGTTGGCCGTGTAAACTCGCTGCTCGCCTTGGCACTCTCTCTCTCCTCGGCAACTCGGCCGTTTTTGTCGTTTTGACCTTTCGATTCGGAGGTGAGGTCTTCACCAGAAAAAGTTAGAAGAACTTTTTATAGTATAATAGGGATTGCTTAGGTACTTATTTCAATTTATTAATAAATAACTGTAGCACCAACGCTGAAATTTAGTCTTGTAATAATTTAAGGAGCCTCCTCGTCCGAAGACATGCGCTCCCTGCGGCTCCTAATTCAACATGCCGCCCTTGCTAACATAATCTGGCTTTTGGAGCAAGTTGACCAAACGGACCAAAGTTGAACTATATTTTCTCCCGTCGCGAATTTGTTCGTACTGTAGCTTGGCAAGTAGCCAACTCGTGGGATCGGTAACTCGGTGATGTGTTAACGTTCTCGCGAATCGCAGGCTCGGCGAAAATCTTTTTTTTCTCTGCCAGCACTATTTCGCGTTCTTTCTATGTCTGCTGTATTCGAGAATAGCGCTATTTCGCTATTTTCACTATCTTTCGAGGACGCTCTTCGCTTTATGTGCTATCTCGCGGGGACATTTGTCGTTAGCTATGTTGCTCAATAGAGGGGTCGTTGATCCTTGGAGCACAAAATGCACGGTTGGCCGAAGGACGGCAGCGTCCTTCGGCCAACCGTGCATTTTGTGCTCCAAGGATCAACGACTGGACTCTTCAACTTTATCTTAAAGGGCCATGGGAATGACGAGTTCTCAATCAGCATAGAGGGAAACTTCTGGGAAGGGATCGTTGCCGTCTTCAATAAGGAGCGATGTCTCGTGGTCGCCGCCTTCAGCAACAATCTCGGCGAGCCAGAAGCAGGCCGAGTCGAGAATTCGACCCTTCGCCGTCAGGTGGAGACCGAGTCCTGAAGGTGTAAAGAAGATATCCATTACTAGCAACGGATACAAAGTACGGCCTATCCGTACTATGGAGAACCGAGAAGAGTCGGGATCGAACTAACTTCCCGCGGGCATCTTGCACCGCGTGCACTTGACGCAATCCGGATGATAGCGACGGCCGAAGACTTCCAGACACGACTCGAGCAGCGGTTGGCGGCAACCTGTAAAGAGAGAGAAAAGTAGAGTGAGAGAGTATAGGAGAGTGAGAGAGAGCGAGAAGACTAGTGTGAGAGAAGGAGAGAGAGTAGACTGAGAGAGAGAAGCTAAAGAGCAGAACAACATGCCAGAGCAGAGCGGATGGTTCTCCAGCATGAAACACTCGGTGCAGATGGGATGGCCGGACTTGCGGGGAGACTCTCTGAAAGGGAGGGGAAAGGGAGATTTGAAGACAGAGAAAGAGAGAGGGAGATAGGGAAAGAGAGGGAGAGTTATGGATAATGAGATGGCAGAGAGAGAGAGAGAGAGTAAGAGAAAATAGAGGTTCGAGAAACCTGAAATCCTTCGATCCGACCAGATTCTTCTTGCACGAAACGCAAGCAAAGTGCGACGAATGCCAGAGGAAGCCGAGCGCGAATCGGACATCGCCCTATAGGAGCGGAAAAATAATAGTTGCATGTCAAATGAGCAGGGGGATAATTTTTATAAGATCTTTCTTCTGCTTATCGACATTATCATCCAATATATATGTCATCAGTCATCTGCATCATACATGTATAGATCTGCATGTTTCATTTAAATAATTAATAGCAACTAATGTTTACTATTTAATCTTTTGCCTGATTACAGCTTTAATAGTATTGTAATACATTATATGCAAATGTTAAAACGCTTATTCTAATTTTAATGCCTTCCTTCTAAGACATTAAAAGAGAATTAACTTCATTTACACATCTGCAAAAAATTTTAGAAGATGATTTTAGATTATTATTCCAAAATATTAGATATATTAATGGGCAAATCGAACACTTACATATTCTAATTGTCATATTTTCTTTTTTTTTATATAATAAAAAAAATAATTTGGTTTTCATATATGAAAAATTCGTCTCATGTCTTCATGATAATATGTGCGAATAATGCCATTTTAATTATAATTAATTATAATAATGACGAAATAGCCGCACGACGTCCGCGTGTTCCTTGCTTATCTTCCCGCAGCAGCCGTGGCAGCGGAAGAGGCGAGGCTTGCGGCGGCCGCGGCGGCTCATTCTGAAAGAGTGAGAAAGAGAAGAACGAGGAAGGAAAGTCATCTAAGGAAATCAGGGAATGAAAGGTAGGAAATTACTTTAAAACTATTTAATACCATGTTTTTATTTTTTGTTTTACTAATTAGCTGTTTTTTTTCAAATTCTTTACACATTTTTTAAAACAAAGTTTATAAAATTAACCATAAATCAATCTTATATTCGGTTGAAATTTTTCCCCGATCTTGTTGTTCTTTACTTTTTCCAATAAACAGAAATGATACAAGAGGATGCATGTGTGATAAAATGAGAAACCAACTTGTGGCTTAGAGTTAAAGAAGAAACAGCCACTCGGCGCAGTGAAGCTCGGGAGGAATGAATGCAACAAAAAGACACGGTGATGTTTAAAGTTGAACGATAATGTACTTATCATATGCCAACTGGCCATATGTAATTTTTCTCAAAAAGCTTATACACTTGGCCCATTTGGCAACGGTCGCTATACTTTACATAGCATTGACCCTTGCCGTTGAGCGGTACGCTATGTTGAGGGAGAGAGAAGAGCAGAGCGAGAAGGTGGGAGAGTGGAGAGAGCGAAGAAAAGTTAGAGAGCAGAAAAACTTGCCAGATCAGGTGTTTTCTGGTATGAGAAGTCGATTGGAAGTGGCATGGTCCTCGTTCGTTTGCTATGAGGGCTTGAATTGTTTGGCTCGACGCGATTAGAGGCAAGTTGGAGGTTGCTGCACCGTACGTTGTTGAGATATTGAAACGAAAATGTGTATTTTAATAGACAAGAAATTGCTCTAATGGTAAATAACGAAAAAAAGAAAAATTACTGAATATTCAGCTTACAATTTTTTTATGGCTATTAAGTTTCAGACAACGTGTTCCTCATTTAACCGCAACCAAACCTATACATCTGAATAGGGCATGAAAAGAGCTTCCAATGCACTATTGGGTTTAGAAAACTTGGAATGCGCTGATGTTTCCCAATCGAATATCCCGTTACTGCGATACAAATGGGCGCTTCATAATTATTTTTGCACGTCCATACATACACCATAAGAAAAAGCCTGAAATTTGCTGCAAGTTGAACCCCTTTTAATAAAATTCCATTCTGACAATGAGATGCTTTGTTATATGTAAGTCAAAAAATTTGGGCCGGTAGTTCCACACACATCGCGCCCAATTGTTCAAATTTTTAGGTTATTCGAATTATAACAAAACATCGTAGATTTGCTTGGAATTGTATTATAAGGTGATCAGCTTTTAGCAAATGTCACTCTCTTTCTTCTGGTGAATGTGAAAATAGTTCTGAAATCGTTATTTTAAGCCGCGGACATGCTATTTGAATTGCCGCACCGGGATAATCGATAAGGAAACTTCAGCGCATGCGAAATTTTCTACATCCAAAAGTGCATTGGGAAGCTCTTTCTATGCTCTATACAGCTGTATAGGTTTAGTTGGGATAAAATTAATAACATGTTGTCTGAGCTACCGAAAACGTAATAGTCTTAAAAAAATTGAAAGTCTAAAACTTTCACGTTTTTTTTAGCTGTTTAGAGCAATGTCTTAACTATCAAGGTGCAAATTTTCGTTTCTACTTCTCAGCAAAGTGCTGCGCAGTGACCCCGAACTCGCCTTCCAGCGCGGCGAGCCCAATAATTCAAGCCTTATAGCAAACGAAGGAGGCATTTTCTGACAACTATACCACTTCCAATTGATTGCTCATACCAGAAAACACCAATAATGATCTTTTAAACAGAATCTAAGCTGGTCGATTTTGTCTCGGGCAGTATTCCAAGCACATTCATTGTGTTTACTTTACATTAGCTTCGAAAAATTGATTCCTAATTGGTTTTTTTTTACCTTGACTGCTTTTTCACCATGATTCATAGAGATTGATGTTTATTCAGACCATATATTGACAAGTTTTGCTCTTTTAGCTGAAGTGAAAATGTCACGCATATATGATGAGGCTTAGATAATGAGCGAGCGAAATCTAAGAAATTCATTACAAAATTAAACAAAACAATAAGCTTTTCGAAAGAACGCTTTGAAACACTTTTATTTAGCATTGCTAAAAATGTTGACTTGAAAGTCTAATGTGAATTTTCAAAATTTGTGGATAAATACTCTTATCGCGCTTCTTGCTTGTCTCGTTGCTTGCACAGCCAGGAAGTTAACGTTCGTGATGACGTTTTCTCTTTGTTTTTGCTTTAAAGTCATAGGTTTTTTCAATAGAACAAAGGACAAAAACACAAATTAAAATGTGTTAAAAGTCGTTAAAGAAATTTAAATAAAGTACAAAAAAATTAAATACATTGGGCTTTGTGTCTTATTGCATCTCTTATGTATGTGTGATTCTCGCCATTCTGCACCCAACCAAATGTTTTTTTCTCTCTAAATTAAAGGAGTCATCTAGGGAATTCTTTCTCCAACGCTTTCTACGTTCTGTTGGCTACTGTACAATCTCGCCCGTTCTCGCGTCGGAAAAATAGGAGAGGGCTAAAGGCTACAGTAGCTATGAAGTTGTATATTCGCCGGAGAGGTTCATAAAAACGGCATCTTAGCTATTCGCCAGAAACCTCCTTTAATAATCGGAACGGTTTACTAAAAAGAAAGTAATGGACACATAAATGCAGTTGAGAAGCAATAAGCATTGCATAAACATGCATAGTATGTATATATTAACATCCTGTGGCCAGTTCAACAGGAGAACATTTTTTTTCAGTCGAGTCCGAACTTTGTCACTGTTCTCGCTGCGTCACGATCGTCGGCCACTTGCCTGTCTCTGCCGCTGTTGCGGCATCCCCAAGGTCACCTGGGTACTATTTGAAGAGGCTGCTGCGGAAGCGGAGCATGAAAGATGAATGTACGAGAATGTGAAACGTCTGTAAATGAAAGTAACGATGGTCTTTTTGATTTTAAGGGCAACAAGGTGGTCCTTGTTGCCTCGAAAGATGGCAGCAGTTCGATCCATAAATCAAGCGATGAAATATGCATGTAGATTCACAGGCTTACCTGTAGTCCCGCAAGAGAAGCAGGACGGCGAGGCCGTCGAGGATAGGATTCAGCTCGATTAAAAAGATGCTGAAATAGGAGAGAAGAGGTGGGACGGCGATTCCGAAGAGAGGAAGAATGGTGATCACCAGACAGGGCGTGTACATTAGAACGAAGGGGATCGTGATCTGTAGAGAGGGTAGAAAAGATGGGAGCTAAAGAATAACGAAGAAAGTAGAATAATTAGCGAGATATTGCTGCAAAGGAGTTAGAGAAAGTCAAAAGGAATGGAGAGTCACACAATAAAGTTTGAGAAAGAACTTCAGTTAAAGAGTTCACTTTGGTCAACCTCCTGCGGAACAATATTCTCCTATTGTCCAGATGTCATAATACCTGAACAGCGAGCACATAGAAGAGCAGTCTCTGCATCCTCATCGTCTTCCGCTGCTCGGCTCCCGTTCGTCTGAGAGTGAGCCAAGTTCGCGCCGCGCAAAAGATGACCACAGCAAAGGTTGTTGACATCATGGCAAAGAAGCACGCAAGTGCCATTAGGGGGCCAGTATGGGCAGAGCGCCTGAAGCCTGAAATACTTATGTATGATTATAGCATCAATGTCTCCTCTGTAACAAAATTACCCATTCCACAATTATCCTTCCTGCCAGTCACCTCACTTGCATATTCATGGGTTTACTTTCATTCTTGTTTTGACTATATTTCTAGGCAATCTCCCTTTGGTTGCTCTTCGTGGGCGGTTGATTCTTCGTAATTGTTGCTCTGGTGTAGAGATAAAGCTTGTTTTGTGAAGAAGCTCACTCTATCCCTTATAATGCTCCGGCCACTTGTTTTCCATATTTCACTCCCTCAATTTTTTAAAGTCTCCTTCTACTCGAATAAAGAGGGGCGCGACCTTTAATTTTTGAATTAATTTTTTCTAGGTCTGAATAGAATGGATGCCTAATAAGTTTAATAACGAAGTCGGAGCTGACTGATGGTGAGCCGGGGATTGGAGCCTCTAGCGTCCAATGAGCGAGTATCATACCACTACATCATTCAGCCACAAATGACAAGGCATTAAAGATTTATCTTTATCTATTATCCAATTATACTATTTCTAATGCACGTTGGTGCCATTGAGTCTCAATATCAATTTCTATAGGTCATATTTTTCTGTTTCCATTTACTTCTAAAAATTATGTCCGTATATTCTCTCAAAGTTTGCTTTATGCTCTTGCTGCGTGAATGGTTCTCCAAGTGTTTTCAAATCATATCGTTTTTGATGTAAATAAATAAATAACTAAATTTACCCAGTAAAGACCGCCAACGTATCCGGCGCCGCCGTACGGAAAGGCGGCGAGACGTGGCAGAACGTACGAATCCGACTCGTCATTCGATCGCCAGCCAATGACTAATGCAAGGAACCATGCGACCTGCTCGAGCACGAAGATGGGGATGAGAATGAGAAGAAACCACGAACGACGGAAGAGATCGACCAACTCCGGTCTGAGAATGAGAGTAAAATAAGCCTCTTGGCAGAAACAAATCTTTTGAAAGTATCACAAAGTAGAAGTTGAGAGGAGCATCAGAAAACACTCATTAACTTTACGAGAGCGAGGTATCGATAGACATAGTGGATGGCGAGCAGAACGAAATCACTCGAGAAGGAGGCACCAAAGAGGGCGGCACTCCAGGGAGAAGAGTGCAGAATTCCCGTCGTGAACATCACGACCGCGTCCCCGACTGAGGTCGCAATCTGGAAATTTATTTGTTTATTGCTATATAAAATTAACCAACATAGTTAGGTAACTAAATGAACATAACAATTCCAAATTAAAATGATTAAAAAAAACATTTTTATTGCCCTGTACATTTTTTTATATTCTGGCCTGCATACATGTTTCTGTAAAAATTTTATGCAATCGAAATTTTGAGTGATAAAAAGAGAATAAGTGTTGTTTACAAATGTTCAACTGACAGGCTCAGTGAAAGCGTGAACGACAGCGAACCAGGCGTTGTTGGCAGCGAATGCGAGGAGGATGTACTTGTAGGGGCCGAATTGGGAGGGAGAGGCACGAAGGACGGCGGCAGCGAGGAGAGCATTTACGAGTAGAGAGAGAGCTAAAGTAAGAGAGAGAGAGAAAGAGAGAGAGAGAGAGATAGAGAGAGAGAGAAAGGGAGAGATAGAGAGAGAGAAGGAGAGAGAGAAAGAGAAAGGGAGAGATAGAGAGAGAGAAAGAAAAAGAAAAAAAGAGAGAGAGAGAAAGAGAGAGAGAAACAGAAAGAGAGAGAGAAAGAAAAAGAGAAAGAGAAAGAGAGAGAGATATAGAGAGATAGAGAAAAAGAGAGAGAGTGAGAGAACAAGAGGACGAATTAGAATGGGAAATGAGATTGCAAATAGAAAGTGAAATTGCTGTAACGAAAGTAGGAATATTATTGCAACTACTTGATATTAAACAAAATATCTATAAAAGAAATTTCAACATACCTAAACAAACTATAACAACCGGACCCATCTTTCTTGCCAACGACGTTACTTTATGGTTATTCTCTAAATATTTAACCATTTCATAAATATAAAACGTCACGCAAAAAGAGTGAAATAGATAGAAAGTATGTTACATACATACATATATCAGACAAAAGAAAATGATTATCAAGAAAAACATATATGTATGTACCTTGGAATAGAAAAAATTATCACAATTAAGAACCATGAAGAGAAGGATAACAAAGAGATTTTGTTACTTGCGTCAATTCAACAAATCGGATTCATCAAATGTGAAATTTCCAGTGAAACAACAACAGGAAAAAGATTGTACATACCGTATTTTCTCTATTAGTGTACCTCCCTCTATTAGAACCCCCCCCCCTCTAATAGTGCCCTCCTCTCGCAAGGGTATTGAAAAATAGTACCCCTCCCTCTAATAGGACCCCCCACCAATAGTGCCCTCGAATTGTCTAATAGAGACGTACCTGGAACCTATGCTTGAGGTATGGGATGCTCTTCCCAATGAACTGGTTGCAAATTCATTCAAAATCTACGGTATAACTGATATTCCAGTGATGATTCCATTGAAGTATAACTATAATTCTTCGTTTTTGTGAATAAAATGTTGTTATCAAACTTTTAGTCAATCACATTGAAAAATAGTATCCCTCCCTCTAATAGAACCCCCCCCCCCACCTCTAATACACACAGAAAACGATGTGACACGGGATGTCACAATTTGATGTCACAATAATGTACCGATTTTACTTCGGTACATATGTGTTCCACCCCATGTCACAATTTATGTTCCAAAAAATTGTGACCTCCAGTGAAACAGAAATGTGACGCGCCATGTCACAATTTTCGAGCGGTGGAGGGCAGCGTATCCCAGCAAAAATGTGACATTGCATGTCACAATTAGGCGGCAGCACATAAATTGTGACATGCTCCCACCGTTAGCTCCGCCCCTTTTGCTCTCCCTCCCCCTTCATCCATTCTTCGAATTAGTGATTCATTTACTATTATGCATGCCACTGGCATTTAATAACAAGAAGAATTATTCATTAAGTTAGTGAGACCTTCAAAAGATTACAGTAACAACTCAACACATTCACAAGGAAACAGTAACAACTAACACACTTACAAGATAACCGCGCCGAGTTAAATGAATTTGGGCTACTTAATCATGATAAAATTGAGTTACTGGTCATAAAACGACAAGAATTAATACATTCTGTAAAGACTGTTTTTCTTAGAAGGATATGTCTATGTTACCAGTTACTTTCTGAATGAATCTTGGAAATAAAAATTCGATAGTTCTAAAATGAAAGAAACGTATAGCATGAAAGCAAGTTAAAAAATGAAACAATCTTTTACTAAGATGAAAGAATGTTCTCAAGTGAAATAAACTCAAGTAAAAGAAAATTTTCAGATGTAAGAGTCAACAAAAAAATGTGATCTAATGAGATCAGACTGGCCTCTATTCGGCCATAATGGCCTCCAACTTGCGGTAGATGAGCCCTGCATCTCTTGACATGGGCTCCGGAATGCCGAGCAGATTCGCAAGAAGGGACAGCTCTTGTTTCACTTCGTGTGGGTACTCGAGGTCGAACAACCAGAAGCAAGCGAGGTAGGAGAGAAGCGCATGGGCAAGGTCTCCAGAAACCTGCAGCATGCGTATTATAAAGCAGGTAAAAAATAAATAAAAAAGCTATGAGTATAAGAATTTTTTTTAATTTGTTAAAATTAAATTTTTTTAATTTGTTAAAATTACATTTCAACTTTTTTTTTAAACAAAACATGACTGACGGTTACATCGACTCCCTCAAGAGCGATGATGAACTTGGCAGAGACATCACCGTATGCGACTATCACCGGCTGCCGGATGCCCTCATTCTTGAGTTGATCAAGAGCCGACGACGCAGAATGATGTGCCTAAGCAGCATAGTTTACACTCCTCTCGCTGTATCGTCTCTCTTTCTCGCTCCTTTTCACTCACAAGATAAGAAAAAGGCAACAGGAAACTAATGTCACTTAACTTATAAGCAATAGGTAGATATTGATTGGGAATTTGAATTGTAATAAATAACGGACCAGGAAGCGATTGTAGACGAACTTGACACGAGATGGCTTCTTCTTTTTGTCTGTATGCTCGAACAGTGCCAGCATGTTGAGTAAGAACTCGAATGTAGCGAAATCTGAGGCATACAATTATTCTCTTTTTAACAGTTCGATGAATAGTTTGGAAATACAATTGAACCTGGGTTACAAAGATAAATACTTAGTACACATGGATGCATTTTTTTCGATAACTCAAAACTTTATAAGGTTGAGAATACCGAACCATTTGTTCCAGGCGGGAAGGCGTTCGCTTCAACAAGAGATCTTCTCTTCGCTTCGGATATTACGCGCAGGGCACGCTGAGACATTGCCGGCGCAATCTTCTCTTGCAATCTCCGTGGAAAGTCTCCCGCGGAAGCGCACTTTGACGCGATGAAGTCATCGACAATCTGCAAGCAAATTCAAAAGTATATTTGTCTAATGTGAATTCCAAAAATTTTGTTCTAAACTCAAGCCATAGAGCAAGAAATAACTCATGTAAGTATAGACAAATTATTTAAATGTAAAACAAAATCCGACAAATAAAAAATCACATACGTAACGGGACTGCGCGTAGAAGGAGTAACGTGTCATTGTTGCTCGCGGAGGATTGTTCTGGCAAAAGCGTATACGACAGTTTCTAAAAAAAATTATATATCGCCATTTGTGAGAGAGCTGCTACTAGTAGTAGAATTTTACATTTTAATCTAAAGACTCTCTTATATATGACAAAATGAAATATCTGTATAACTTTAAAGACTCGAGAGACAAAAACCTCTTCTGCTTAAGGAGTTCGAGGTGCTCGACAGAGCCGTGTATCAAGTTGTTAATTCGCTTAAACAAAAGGTTTTGTAATGCCTTTAATTTTCAAAATATAACAGTATCTTGTAGAGCTTTAACTGACATTTAAATGATCGTCAGTTTCTCTCTCCTCCTCGTTATCCGAAGAAGCAAGCCACTCTCGGCTGCCTGCTTTCTTCTTGTACTCTCTGATGGGCTGTGATAGCAAGCTTCTTTTTCCAAGAAGAGATCTGACCCGCCTAACGCGGCATTCGACAAGTCCCTTGTGGCTGTCGATGAAGGCATCCTGAAATGCTTTCTGTAGTTACATCAGAGAAAATTCAGGTAACTAGCAATGCGTTATCGAGTCTTTCAAATTTCATAATGATCTTCATTCAGTTAAAAACTGTTGTGTAGAAAAAAAGGTTGCTAACTATAGAACAGTTGGGGTATCCTGCGAATAGATGCGTAACGAAGCTCCGCGTCTCTTTCGGGGATGGTTTTTCTCTGCTAAAAAAGTGCGGTAAAATATCAGTTGTTCAAGAGTTGAAAACTAGCGTGTCAGCGTATGTCAGCAGAAAGTCGGCGATCCTTCTCGTAAGCAGGCAGCGGCCAACCCTGTCGTCCGAAATGTCATACGACGGGTCATCTTGTAGCCTCTTGAGGAATGGAGCTCCTTGCTTGCCAACCAATAACTTCTCAAAGCTGCATTTCAAAAGGCGCTGGTTCAGACGATGGTAGAAGGGGTCTTAAACGCATACGTTTACTTGTTTAAAAGGAAAATTAATTAGAAATCTGCTTGCGCCGAGTTTTGCTTGCATACTAAAGGATACAACAGACAAAAGTGCAGTTTACTAAACAGAAATTTAAAGGCCTGCCTGTGTACATCGTCCGATCTGGAACTGCCGAGGGAGTTCTGACCAACGGTGACTCCGAGCGAACTTGAGGTGTCGAGGGATGAGAAATCGCTAAGTAAATTAAATGAATTACTAGCTGCGCTTACAATCTGAGTATGATTTACCTCCAAGCTCTTCAAGATCGCGATCTTTGTCGACTTCTCTCTCACAAGGGTTAGCATCTTCAACATCAACTGAAAATTCATGAATCTAAGATATGAGCATTCATTTTAGTATAACCTTGCTCCGCTCGAGTATCATCAGGAAAAACTGCGTTTTTCTCCCACGAGAGCGCAGTCGGATTGGTTGGCGAAAGGGACTCATTTTTTGCCAGGAATGTGGAAGAAATCGAGAGGGATAGCTCCTGGCTGTTCATCGTAGTCGAAGTTGCCGGACTCTGAGAAGTGATCCACGTAAAAATATACTCATTTAGAGAGATAGGCAATCGGTAAACCTCGAGTAAGCTTCCTGTTGCTATGTAATGTGCGTGTGGCGCCGCAACAACTTGAGAGGGGTGAACGTCTATCATACGCTGAGGAGTGTTGAGCTGCAGCCTGACATTTGTCAGAGGGGAGCCAGTCCGTGTACTCACATATTGCTTGACTTGTGCAATGGTCTCGAAGTAGCAGTCCTCTTCGCCCAAACACTCGGGCTCAGGAGCACCCGCTTCCAACAGAATGGTTAGACGCATTGGGTCTAACGCTAAAGATCACACTAACTAGGAAATAAATCATGCAAATGATCACATATTCGTGAGCCGTCGTAAATAACGGGATAAATTGAAATATTGATCTTCAGATCAAAGTATTTGTTTATTGCTAAGAGAAAATAACGAAAATATTCTAGCAGTGGCAGAGGGCGTGTCTTGGCATGAAAGCGGTCTCATTTCCCTCGGGGTAGCCGTCAAGAGGCAGTGGATCAAAAAGTTCCTTGAAAAAGACAGTTGTGATCGCTCCAGATGCGGTGAAGAAGCAACATTGTCTGCTGTCATCAAATCGAGCGGGATGTCCGATCTTTGCAACGATCTTCCATGTTTGTTCCGTGAATGCGAAGCAATCGATCTGGGCAGGAACAAAGCTGCTACTCTTGTTCAGCAAAACGATGTCTCCCGACTTGTAGAGTGTCCCGTGATGCTGGAGTAGGAGAGTGCACTTCACCCGTCGTTCCTTCAGAACTGCCCGTGCGAGCGCTGACACTTGATGTTGCTCGATTCCTTTTCCGGGAACGAATTCCACCTCCTTCTGAAGACGTAGTGCCCAAAGAGTGCGCTGGATGTGAGTTGCGAACGTGCACGGCAGACACGTGAAGTTCCTTGTAATGTAGGACCGTCGCTTGACGTACGCATTCAGTTGCTCGAATTGCAGAGTACTCAGTTGTCCAACTGGCCCTAGAGAACGAATCGCAGCTGCATAGTGCAGCAACGCGTGCGTCTTGTAGATGGGCCTGGACGAATGGGCTGCAGCTGCGCGAGAGGGCGGAATGTCCAGAGGGACAACTCGCCAAGCAAGAGACACGTATTCCTCGGCCGTAGAACGTACCAAATCAATGTCGCCAGATGTCAACTCGAATGAGCAGAGAAGGCGACTCAACTCGGAAAAGCGCTGGAACAGAAGCCGGATCTCAGGTTCCGCAACCATTACGTCCAACGGGAAGAGAAATGGGACGAGCCGAATGAGAAATGCTGTGTCGGCTGCCTTTTGCCCGGACACAGGGTCACCTTGCGAAACATCGGCCGGGATTGGGTTGATTGTGCAGCTGCTGTCGACTCGCCCAGTAGCAAAGGCACATAACTTATCGTTGATATCCTTGAGCGGAAGTCCATTCCGAATGATGGCCCGAATGACCACTCCTAGAAGACGGCAGCTCTCGCCCTCGTACAAGTCGTGGGCGATATCACAGTAGGCATCCTCCGACACGTGGTATCCCGTAATGCCGTTGAGTGGCGAATCCCCCATCACGCCAAAAGCAGGAGGGCCGTTCGCTTGATACCTTAAGTTATCGCTTAAATTCATCCTATCTCCGATCAACGACAAAGGAACCGACCACGCCAAAGTCCGTAATTGGCAGTCCTTCTCTAGGTGAACGGCTCCAAAGTCGCGGTAGTTGGTCAAGCAGTGACGGCAAGGGAAACCTCCGGAAAAGCACGTCTGCATCTGGCGGACTTGGTTTAGTGCCAGGTTATCACCAAGAACCGAGTGCAGCCAAGGGTAGACGACAACGCTTCGCCCTCTCCACGACACCATGATTCCGTTTTCGTAGAGTACGTTCAACTCTACCTAAGAAGTTAAACTAATTGTTGATCTTTATTTACAACTTTTACGCTTTTTTAAAAATTTTACTTCAAATATATTACGGCACCTTGAAGCTTTCTAGAAGAGGCTTGTAGCCATAAGCCTTGTGATCAGACCCGTACGATGTCGCGTAGAGAAACCTAAAGCATTTACTTGAAGAACTGCTTTTTTTATTTTAGCATTTTGACACTTACTTCCATTTATGTAGACACGAAGCATGCCGTCTCAGTCCGGAAAAAGTGAAGAACATCATGGTTTGAGAGTGGATAGACGACGCCTTTCGTAGACCACTTCCAGGGCAAACGTCATCGAGGTATACCACAATCGGAAGTAGTGGTTTCTTCGTTCTGGAGGTAGCGTCACGAAACCGTTGCCCGTCCAGTGGAGACAGGAAATTCCCCCTTCCGAATGGCTCCATTTCTAACACCTGAAAAGCATACAGATTCTATATACTTCAATGTAACACAAAATAGCGATAAACCTGTTGAAATTCCACGTTCCGAAAGGCCGCTTCTATCGAATCCTTCAGTGGGACAATGTAGAACTTGCACGGTCGATCGACACGACTCTGCTTCCCATCCAAGTCGCGTACGGGGACAGTCATCGTCCCCATTTGTCGAGGCAAAGGTTCAATGTAGTCCTGTTCTTGTCGAAGCGCAGCCTTCCTTCTGTATGATGTAGCAACGGTGTTCAGTGTCGCCATAAACTGATCGAAATGGGAGTCGTTCATGGCTCGAACGTTCTTAGCGATACGGCGAATCAGATCCACCATTTTATCCGTTTCCGACTCTGTTATTCCAATTCGGCTTGTGGAGGTGAGGATCTCGGCTCTAATCGTTTCGCAGAAGTTGGTCGAATCATCAGCTTCGAGCGCTTCCGAGTCGTCATTCTCATCGTCCTCCTCCTCCAGCTCAGTTGCAGATATGTCGCCGTCCAACTCCTCAACATCCTCTTGAAGAGACGAGGCATCCATGTTGCCATTGTCAGCAACATCCACATCCATTGCACCATCGCTATCGCTGCTGTCGGAATAAAGACCCCTCATCAGAGCAGGATCTGAAGAGAAGACTTGCGATGTTCAATAGTGAGGTACTGTTATTACTTGTTTAAATTACTACTCACGTTGTTGGCTCAAGTGAACCCGCCATGCTTGAAATCGTCCGAACTCAGATGAGCAAAAGCGGCAGTGATATTGATTTTCTCCAAGGTGTGACTGTTGACAATGCCGTTTTAAGTGGGCCAATGTAGGAAGCTCCTCCTCGCAGACGTCCGCTGGACAACGCATCGTTAAGATTCTAAACTGTAATTTGTTGTTTTCCTTTTTCATTAGATATTAACATTCAATGTTATCTTTCTATGTGCTCTTTCTTTCTATAGTTCTTGCAGCCTTGTATTCCTTTTTTCGTCTAAAACTTTCTTCCATAACTATATTGTTTTCTCTTAATAATGAATTTTTTTTCTGTATGAATATTCTTAAGCATATAACATGCTTAACAAATATTGGATATTGTAACGTAATTAAAAACCAACTTTGTAACAGAAAAATACAAATCACACGTTTGCATTTGTGCAATTCGTTAATTCTCAATTCGTTGTAACCAGTGGGTTGTGTTACAGTAGTTCATAGTAAACAAAAGAGTTGCCCAGAAAAAAATACTTTGTAAAAACTTTCAAATAACACTCTTACAATGGAGCGATTCGCTTATTTTCAATCAGTTGTAACTACTGGTTGGGTTACGGTAGTTTATAGTAAACATAAAGGTGCCCAGAAAAATCCACTCAAAAAACTTACTCTTTTGAATAGGAACGCAATCGCTTATTCTCAATTACTTCAAGGAATTTACTTGCACAGACACATACAGAACAGATTGGGATACGGTACCTTTAAGAAATTAAACTTGTCCAGAAATTTATCACTTTCCATTTAAAATAAATCATTGGTACGGATTCGCGAATTAATTCGCTCAAATTTCGTAAGGTTACGGTTCTGGGCAACTCTCCTGAAAATCAAGAACAGTTTCCCAGAAATGGGAGAAAATAAATACCTTTGAATATAATTTAAAAGTCAAAAGATATAAGCTTACATTCTCTAAACTTAGCGTAACTTCGCTAATCAATAGCAACTACAGCTTCGATAATTGTAATTGTAAGTCACATAAAGCACTTACAAAAGCATCTCAAGGTTTCAAGTAACTTTTCACTTGCACCAACAGTATTCCAATACTCGATAAGTTTAAGGACGAGAGTACGGTATGTTAAATATTTAAAAAAAATAAGTTAAATCATATCCCACCTTGCTGCAAATGTCGCACCGGAACGGCTTCCGATCAGTGTGGTTGACGGCGTGTTGTTGGAGACCTGGAAAAAACTTACATTTGGAAATATTTCAGTTCAGAATATACAATGGTAATCCTGTATAAAATGTTGAGCAAAAAAGAAGCATTAATTATTCGTCGTACCAAAATTTATTTTCTTTTTTTAAAATATACACATCGAGTTGGGTTACGGTACTTCTTAGAAAAGAAAAGAAAGAAACAAGAAAAGAACAGTTTCGCTTATTTTAAATAAGTTATACAGAGCTGGTTTGATTACGGTTTTTTTTCTGGAAAACAAAAGAAACTTGCCCAGAAATTGAATTAACTACATAACCGATAGGGTATAAAAAGGTATTGTCGATTTCACAGAATAATTCCTAATTTTGGGCATCATCCTGAGGGACAGATGGGCAGAAACAGCTAACAAACCTTGCTAATATTTAGGATCATCGACAGTGGCTTCTATTCCCTGATAATAACAACTACAAATTTCTAACCACGTTACCCTAGAATTGAAGACTAGACAATGTATATAAACATAACGAACCTTCGCAAGTCTGCGGCAGCTTCAGATGGCAGAAGCGCGGTCTGCGCGGAGATGCGATGTCTTCCAGCTCCGGTAGGAAGTCAGGGGAAGAGTGCGTACCGATTTTCTAAACAACGCATTATTTATATTTAAAATCTTTTGAATTGTATTATCCTGCTTTCAAAGTTAAGAAAAATAATAAACGTGGAATAGGTAATAACAAATGAACAAGGAAAAAAAATGTTCGGAACAAACTTTTCAATGTGTGGGAAAATGAGTTTTTTGTACTCTTAAAGAACAATAAACGAACGAAACTTATTTAAAAGTCAAAGTTGTTAGACGAGTCTGAAAAGTTATCGTACCTGGACAAAAATGCAGCAGCTTAAGCGTTGAAGCTGCGCGGTGCGCGGTTGTTGGGTGGATTGGGCAAGAGAAATACTGAAAATATAAAATTGCTGAAATAAGTATACGAATTTCAACATGAAATATAAACGATAGTTAATGTACCAATAAAGAGAAAACACATTAAATATTTAAATTCGTTGGGAAGAATGGCAGCATCAATTAACAGATGTATCAACTTATGAAGAAAAGAATTAAAAGCAAACCACGCTCGGATGTCGAAAGAATTTGATCTTGCTGCGCGCGCCGACACGCTGTCTAGTTCCAGCAATCGCAGACAAGAAGGGCTAGCCTGATAATAAAAGAACAACGTTGCATATTCAGCATATTTAATAATGTTAATTTTATCACTCATTCGTGAGAAAAGAAGACAAAAGTGCTAACAATAAGGGAATAAAAACTGCAATAGAAACTTGCAAGAATAACCATTAACAAATCAGCTTTTTCATATCAATAGCGGGATGAATGAGTTAAACTTTTCAATTACTTACTATTAGAAGTTGAGTCTCCAGTTGTTGATCGAGAGCACAAAGAGCAGCTTGGCTAACTACGCGGCCCGGGGACTCTCGCTTTCTAACTGAAACAAAAGAGCAGAATCGCTACGCTTACACGTTATAAATGTCATATCAAAAAGCGATTCAATATTACAAACATGAAATAAAAAAAGGATAAGTTTTAAGTGTTTGTTAACCCGAGATTTTCTTCCGAAAATTAAACGTTCCGTTCAAATGATGATTCCGAATATTTTTTTAAACATGGTCGAAAGTGGTACAATGTCACATTTTCTGTTCTCGCATCGCCTCGTCCCTCCTTGCCACCAAAATGTGACATCCGTTGTCACAATTCTCTTCGGCGGCCGCTTGCGTGTCACATTTTTGGTCACAATTTTGGATGGAACATTAATTGTGCGTCACATTTTTTTCTGTGTGTAGTGCCCCCCTCTCGCAGAGGGATTGAAAAATAGTACCCCCGAGGCTCTAATAGGAAAATACGGTATTTTGTTGGTCTGCACATTTTCATCGCAGCTTCCTGACGCTACTTACGATTAGTGCTTGGATCGGGAGCTTAGTATTGAATTTCCCTGGTTTACTTGTGAGTCACTCCCTAGGGTTCGAAGAATGGGATCCCTTCTGCTCCCCGGAAAACAGGGGAAACAATATTTACTTACTTTCGTTTCACATTACAATGATTGCACACGGATGTTAACTAAAGGTCATGAATGTAAAACATTTCAAATTTCTCTGTGACAATACTACAGATTTAATGTATTAAAGCGTTAGGAAGATTCTCAGAAAACATAGGAGAGAGCATGCCCGTAAGCTTCGAGCGCAGTCTGCCCCGGGAAAATTGTTTTCAAATTTATTAACAAAAATCATTTTTTTTATACATCTCGACCCGCTCTATTTAATGAGACTAATTTCATCATCATCCGATTTTTTCCCTTTGTTATATACTACCGTAACCCTGCAAATTCATTGAGCCATAAATCCGTCCAAAACCTGTTTTGAGAGACTATTTATATATCATTCAATAGCATTTCGAAAGGGCTTCAAATTTCATCTAGGAACATGTTTTACAAAAATTTTATTTTTGCTGAAAAAATTTGCCTTAATTTTTTTGAAGGATCAGTACACCACTTTATGATCATTTTCCCACTTCTCTGGAACCTAGATAGAAAGAAAGAGCGTGAAATTTTCTGTCGAATAAGCACCATTCAAGAAAAATCCGAGCGTACCAATTTTTGCTACGACGCGAACAATGCGCGCGAGTCGGTCAAAAAGGCGCGTTTACGGCGGCCGAGGCACACTGCAAGAGTATTCAGCGATCCATAACTTTGCTCAATCTTAATATCAGAAAATCGTAGGTATATCATCTAAGAGCTCTCACAGAGATCTTCAAATGCTACATACATACTTTTATTGAAATATTTATATTTTTATGGAAAATTTCATTCTGTACTTTCAGAAGGCTTAAAAAACTATTTTACAAACATTTCCGCATTTCAAAACATACATCATAAGAAAGAGCGTGAAATTTGCTACATGATGAACCCCTTTCAATAAAATTGCAAGTCTATAATGTTTTGTTATAAGTTATAAGAATAGGGCATCAGCTTAGCACAATTCTTCAACGTAAAAAATTATTGGAATATTCTAACTCGATTAACCTAAACAATGAAATTCTTGTGCTAAAGGATAGCGACGATACTTTACTTATTCTTATGACTTATAACAGAACAATGTAGACTTGAAAGTTTGAAAATCGAAATCGGAAATCGGATAATGATGAAATTAATCTCATTAAATAGAGCGGGTCGAGTTGTATAAGAAAAATGATTTTTGTTAATTGTAAAAGCAGTTCGCTATTATCGTCCCTTCTGTCGCCTCGGTCTCTTTCTCTTTCTGTCTTTCTTTCTTCTATCTCTCCTCTCTTCCTCTCTCTGATCTCTTCCTTTCTCTCCTCTTTCTCTCTCCCTCTCTCTCTGTCTTCGCTCACGAAGTAAAACAACAAAGAGCCATGTGTGACTCTCGACATTCATATGTCTATGTGAACGTATTCTTCAAACTCACAATCAGTTACAATAACATTTTCACTCGCCATGACAATCTTATTCTACTTCTTCTCTCTGGAAAGTGAAAGGAGTGAATAAAGAAGTATCTAAATAGCCCATTCGATACAAAGTGTCAAACAAGCGGGGTAGTGTTTTCAACATTTCTTTCGGTCACTCTCTTCTTTCGGTCAGTCTCTCCGTCTCTTTCTCTCGCTCTCTCTTCGTTGTTTCACTGGTACTTTCACTGTTGATGTATGTATCAGCTTTGTTGAAGATCAGCTTTCTCTCTCTTTCTTTGCAATTGTCTGCTCCTCTCTTCCCTCCTCTTGTCTGCTCGCTTATCTCTTCCCCAAGGAATAAGACAAACAGGCTAATATGGAAGATAGAGAAGCAGAAATTCAAATGGTTCCAGAGAATAGTGTAAAAGAGAGGGGGGAGCGAGAGAGCAAACGGAGGAGAGAGATCGGGTGTGTGTGAGAGATAAAGGCGAGAGAAAGAGAGAGAGAGATAGGGAGAGAGATAGAGAGAGAGAGAAAGAGAGAGAGAGAGAGAATGACCGAGAGAATGACCATTATTCTGTATAAAGGCAAAATCGCAGCGTCCTCCTTTGTTTAACTCTTTATATCGAATAGCAATTCAAACGCTTCTTCATCTTTCCAGGAGAAAAATATAAGGTTGTCAAGGCGAGCTAAAATCTAATTGTAACAGAGATGAAAATGGCTCGTTTTGTTTACGAATGAGAGTGAACAGATTTGCAAAACTATGGAAAATAATATGAACAAATTTTGTTGTTAGAGAATAGAATAGTATTTGTATAATCACAGTAACGTGCTTAAACTCGTGACAAGTATCATTAGGTGAATGACGCCAAGACCATACATAACGGGCCAAATGCTCATTCCGTAGGTATGTTTCCTGAAAGAAAACACAAGTTCAACTTTTCCTAAGCATTAAATCTGCTGCATTTATTAGTAATAGTTGCTTTAACATAACAAAGCATTAAATCTTCTGTCCAACTCGCAAAAGATGTGCATGTATGATGTAAGATGTACACACTCTTACTGGGATGTGCAAGAAATTGAGGAAATCCAAACGATTTTTCCTCACATTTGGTTTATTAAATCGACAAATATGAGCAACCATTATATAGAAACAGACATAAAACAATCAATAAACTAAGATTAAGAAATGAATATGATATGAAATAGCCATTCTCTTCTTGAGAAAACGAAGTCGTAAAAACATTCCCACATAAAGATTTCAAGCAAATGTATGAGGAAGCATGAGGCAATATTTTCCCACACTAAACCAGCGTAAAGCAATTAAAAGTTTTTTGCATGAATAATATTGACAATACTAGAGCAACTAGCAAAAAAACAGAGAAGTGTTTTTTCGCGATTAAAATTTTAGTACCGAGTTAACAGTGAAGATATTATCATTTCTGTTTCCAAAACAACAAATTTCCTGAATTTTTATTCGCTCGGAAAGCTTTTCTCTCCGCGCGAATATAAAAAAGGATCCCTTCTGATATATCGAAAAGTAAAGGAATTACATACATATCTTGATCCAACACACAAAATATTGCACCAACCGGGAGTCGAACCCGGGTCTGTACCGTGGGAGGGTACAATGATACCGCTACACCATTAGTGCGTATGGTGAAGCAGTCGTAGCAGAGACAAAACTTGTCAATATATGGTCTGAATAAACTTCAACCCCCATGAATCATGGTGAAAAAGCAGTCAAAGGCTGAAAAAAAAACAAATTCGAAATCAATTTTTCGAGGCAAATGTGAAGTAAACACAATGTGCTTGGAATACGGCCCGGGCCAAAATCGACCGATTCAGATTCTGTTTAAAAGATCATTATTGGTGTTTTCTGGTATGAGCAATCAATTGGAAGTGGTATAGTTGTCAGAAAATGCCTCCTTCGTTTGCTATAAGGCTTGAATTATTGGGGACACCGCGCTAGAAGGCGTGTTCGATGGACGTCTTTGGTCACTGCGCCGCACTTTGTTGAGAAGTAGAAACGAAAACTTGCACCTTAATAGGTAAGACATTCCTCCAAACAGCTAAAAAAAACGTGAAAGTGTTCTACTTTCAATTTTTTTTAAAGACTATAAAGTTATTAGTAGCTCAGACAACATGTTATTCATTTTACCCCAACCAAACCTATTGTCAGAATGGAATTTATAAAAAGGGGCAAATTTCCTGAATTTTTATTCGCTCGGAAAGCTTTTCTCTCCGCGCGAATATAAAAAAGGATCCCTTCTGATATATCGAAAAGTAAAGGAATTACATACATATCTTGATCCAACACACAAAATATTGCACCAACCGGGAGTCGAACCCGGGTCTGTACCGTGGGAGGGTACAATGATACCGCTACACCATTAGTGCGTATGGTGCAACTGCATTGTATCTGTGTTAACAGACAGTAAACCACAGTAAGCTGAATATTTATTTCTTTCTTTCATTATTTTATAATGAATGGAGGAAAGGAAGGAAGTTTCTAATCCACGAGCACTTTTTGAGCACGAAACAACTTTGCTTTGTCGAACGGATAGAAAACGAAAGAGGTCAAGAGGGGAAAGTAATTAGAGATGTAGAGACAAATATAGATATCAAACGCTCATAGGAAAACGCTTCATATCTATATTTGTCTTTAAATGTCTAGAAAGATACGCAATTCAATCCCATGAATCTCTATTTTCATGTCATTCTGTCAATTCCTCGATCCGATACATTTTTCACAACTGTTCCGTTAGTTTCACTACTTATGTATCACAAAATCATTTATATATGAAGATATAGAAGTAACGACGTCCGAAAGAGAGCAGAAAATGGCGGAGAGAACGAAGAGGCGGACGACGTCGTTGTCTGAAAGGATCACTACTGTTTTAAATATAAATATCACTCCAATGATCAATTGGAGGGTTTCGTGCAGACCATCACCTTTTATGTTAGATTTCAAAGTGCCTAATACTTTTCCCCAAGATAAATTTGTTTGCCAAAAAAAAGAATAGGGAAGAAGCTAAATCCTCACAATCAGCTGAATGAAAACCTCAGCGGCAGGACTTGTACTGGTAGTCGTAGCAGAGACAAAACTTGTCAATATATGGTCTGAATAAACTTCAACCCCCATGAATCATGGTGAAAAAGCAGTCAAAGGCTGAAAAAAAAACAAATTCGAAATCAATTTTTCGAGGCAAATGTGAAGTAAACACAATGTGCTTGGAATACGGCCCTGGCCAAAATCGACCGATTCAGATTCTGTTTAAAAGATCATTATTTGTGTTTTCTGGTATGAGCAATCAATTGGAAGTGGTATAGTTGTCAGTAAATGCCTCCTTCGTTTGCTATAAGGCTTGAATTATTGGGGACACCGCGCTAGAAGGCGTGTTCGATCGACGTCTGTGGTCACTGCGCCGCACTTTGTTGAGAAGTAGAAACGAAAACTTGCACCTTAATAGGTAAGACATTCCTCCAAACAGCTAAAAAAACGTGAAAGTGTTCTACTTTCAATTTTTTTTTAAAGACTATAAAGTTTTTAGTAGCTCAGACAACATGTTATTCATTTTACCCCAACCAAACCTATTGTCAGAATTTAATTTATAAAAAGGGGTTCATCTTGCAGCAAATTTCACGCTTTTTATATGTTTGGACGTGCAAAAATGATTATGAAGCGCCGATTTGTATTGCAATAACGGGATAATCGATTAGGAAACATCAGCGCGTTCCCAGTTTTCTAAACTCAATAGTGCATTGGATGCTTTTCATGCTCTATTCAGATGTATAGGTTTGGTTGCGGATAAATGAGGATGAGTCCCCTCATCCTTAAAAGTTAATAAAAAGAATAGAAATTTGAATATTTACAAATTTTTCTTTTTTTTTCGTTGTTTACCATTAGAGCAATTTCTTGGCTATTAAAATACACATTTTCGTTTCAATAGCTCACAAACGTACGGTGAAAATTCTGATATTTTGCATATGGATAGGCCATCACATTGGAAGGTTCGGAATGAAAAAAAATAGGATCCGAATCCCTCTAGAAAAGTTTTTAGACCCATTTAAAGATGTGCGAAAATCTCATTCATCTGTGAGCTGCCACTTTAATAAACGTTTCAACACTTAAAACATGAAAGAGTGGCGCAGTGGGTTGTGCTTACGGCTACATTTTTTCGATCGCAAGTTCAAAGCCCCTGCGGGCCAAAATTGTTTGCTAATTTTATACAAGGTTTTTGAGGTAGTGGGGTTCTTTCTGTACTTTCTATGAATATCTATTTGAAAACAGACTTGTGAAGTGCAAATAACAAAATAAAAAAAATTGTTTTGGGCTGCAGATAAGTGCATGTAAGTTTGCATGAAGGATTGTTTTGTATATTATCATCATGAATCATCGATCGAAAGTAATAAAGTACAGAAAAGAACTCCACTACCTCAAAAATCTTTTATAAAATTAGCAAAAGTTTTTGGTCCGAAGGGGCTTTGAACTTGCGATCGAAAAATTGTACCTGGAAGCGCTACCCACTGCACCAACCTTTCACGTTTTAAGTGTTGAAACGTTTATTAACAGCTCACAGATGAATGAAATTTTCACACATCTTTAAATGGGTCTAAAAACTTTTCTAGAGAGATTCGGATCCTATTTTTTTCATTCCGAACCTTCCAATGTGATGGCCTATCCATATGCAAAATATCAGAATTTTTGGAATTTAGGGTTTCTGACAGTTCCCTGGTAAGGTTAATTTTATAACCTTTTTTGAAAAATGTGTAAATTAACTAAAACAAGCCCAGCTAATTGTAAAATAAATAATGAACATATGATATAAAACAGTTTTAAAGGAATCAACATCAAATTTCCTGCCAACCCTTTCATTCCCTGATTTCCTTATGTTAGACGACTTTCCTTCATCGCTCTTCTCTTTCTCACTCTTTCAGAATGCGCCGTCGCGGCCGCCGCAAGCCTCGCCTCTTCCGCTGCCACGGCTGCTGCGGAAAGATAAGCAAGGAGCACGCGGACGCAGTGCGGATATTTCGTCATTATTATAATTTATTATTATAATTAATATGGCATTATTGGCTCAAATAATCACGAGGAAATGAGACGAATTTTGCACAAATGACAATCAACTTAATTTTTTTTTAATATGCAAGAAGATGAAATATGATTTTATATATCAATATGCAAATCCAGCACTTACATGCCAATGCGCGAGTCGCTCCGCCTGAACGACTTTCCTGCAAACGCCATCCGTTTAGGTTCCTTTCTCGTGGTACACATTTGATCACAGCTCACCGAAAGGTGTGGCCTACACCCTAAATTTTGGAAAGGCTCTGCTTCGGCGGAGCCAAAAATTATACCCAAGAACTATGAATTTAATAAAGTTGCAAATAAAAGAATTGTTTTACTATTGAAAAAAACGGCTAGTGTCGGTTTTTTAAGCCTGAAGATAAAAAAATTGTTTACCAATTCTCTGCTTGACCAGGAATTCAAAGTAAGACATAAATTGCTCGATTTTCACATAGCCAGGATACCGCAAGATTTAAAGTGTGAGAAAGAGAATCATTTCTGATGAACATAAATACGTATGTATGCGTGTTGGACTTCAAACTGCTTGTGATACTTTCATTGATATTATTTTGCAGAGAAAGCCAATACTGCTCTTTGAGAAAATATTGGAAGAAAACGTTTGGAGAACAACATCTTTCTTTCGAGCATGCACATAAGGTTTCTTGTCTTACTATGCTACCAATCGTGTGCTTGAGATACACAGTATATTCACATAAGTATTCATCTATTCTTTTACTATTACGGGTTTTCATGATTATCAATTTCTGCTATCTTTCCTGCTTCGCTTATGCAACGCATAAAAAATCAAACTCCTTTGAAGCGATTTCTCACTCTGAGATTTAAATGACTACATAATAATATCGTCTTCAAATCTCCAGTTTGTAATAGAAAAACACATTATACAGTGCCGTGCAAAATTTTATTAACTTTTAGTTTTTCATTCATAACTTCCTTCAAAGTTAATGAAAGTCAATGAAATTTTTTGGGTTGCTTTTTTATGGTGTAAGTCTTATAGTCACAGAGTATTGGTTCCATTGATCTACTATAAAGCCAGAAAAAAATGAATAACTCAAATCATCCGGGTTGCACATTTAGGCATATTGAACCAAATGGGTTATTTCTTTGATATTTGGGTAGATTGTATTGGATTAATGATTTAGTTGTATTCTAGAACATCTCTGCAATAAGTTTTTTCCTCTAATCGCTAATTAATAATATCCTGTTACATGCTGCCAGCCTTCAGTTCACGATCCATGCACTCAGCTAGAGATGCAGAAGGTTCAGAAACATAAAATCGATCATTTACCACTATGCCTGTAGCGATAATGATTTTAAAATATTCGCAACTCATTATTAGACTAATTCAGCTGGTTATTTGAGCTGTGAAAATTAGGTGCTAACTATTTGTGCACATTTTGAACACCACGGTCAACATTGGTCTACAGCGCAGACGTGCTAAAAGTGATGTTGTGTTGGTGTCCGTGTTTCAAAAGCGATTTTACCTATCTAAAATAATAGCTAATAGGCTTTTAAATCTGTAGAAGTCCTATTTCATCCCTGACTTAATGAACCCACAAGATACAGTAGATCGTTTGAATGTACCTCCTGACATAGAATAGTACGGTGACATTTTAGCCAAGAAACTAAACCCGAAAATGTTTTGATCGAGACATAAATCACTTTTACCGATACAGCAGTGTTTCTCAATTGTCTTAATCTCAATTTTCAAATTCAAAGTTGTGATAGATCTAGAACAGACAGCCGTCAATACACCGTACAACTCTATGCCAGTGGTACATTCTAACGATCTACTGTTCCTTGTGGATTCATGAAGTCAGGGATCAAATAGGACCTCTATAGATATAAAAGCCTATTAGCTATTATTTTAGGTATGCAAAATGGTTTGTGAAAATTGGACCACAACACAACATCACTTTTGGCACATCTGCCCTGCGGACCAATGTTGACCGTGGTGTTCAAAATGTGCACAAATAGTTAGCACCTAATTTTCACAGCTCAAGTAACCAGCTGAATTAGTCTAATAATAAGTTGTGAATATTTTAAAATATTTTAAATATTTTATCGCTGTAGGCGTAGTGGTAAATGATCGATTTTATGTTAGTGCATGGATCGCGAACTGAAGGCTGGCAGCATGTAACAGCATATGATTAATTAGCAATTAGAGAAAAAAACTTATCGCAGAGATGTTCTAGAATACAACTAAATCTTTAATCCAATACAATCTACCCAAATATCAAAGAAATAACCCATTTGGTTCAGCATGCCTAAATGTGCAACAAGGATGATTTGAGTTATTGATTTTTTTCTTGCTTTATTGTACATCAATGAAACCAATACTCTGTGTCTATAAGTCTGACATAATAAAAAAGCAATCCTGAAAATTTCATTGACTTTCATTAACTTTGAAGGAAGTTATGAATGAAAAACTAAAAGTTAATAGAATTTTGAACGGCACTGTATATGTATGTTCTTATGGAATATTTCCATAGTGAATTTCATTGACATTACCAACGTGTCACCCATATTTTCACTGCATTTGAGATGGGTATGAACTCAAGGTACGAATATTATTTTTTGCATATATTAACTTTAGCAATTTAAATCGTCGAAAAGATTGAATATAATGTGTGAAAAAGTAAAGAAATATTTTCATAACCTGACCGATTAAGATTTAAATGTATATGTACATACATACATGATATAATTATGCCAACCATTAGAAATATTTTTTTGAGAAATGGCCGAACCGAACTGCTTCGACGATCCGATGGCCGTGTGTGGCTTCAAAGTCTACGATGGCCCGATCGGCCGCGCCAATTCTCTGCTCGCGCTCGCACTCTCTCTCCTTGGCAACTCAGCAGTCTTCGCTGCATCGACTTTTGGAATCGTCGGTGAGATAAGGAGTCGAAAAATATCCTTTTAGCCTTCTCTAAAAACGTTTAAAAGGATACTTTGCAATTCAGTAAAAAAAATGAATCGAAAAATATCCTTTTGAACTTCGTTTTTAGAGAAGGCTAAAATTAGATGGTCAAAATTCTGAGAGAAAAAAAAGAAAAAAAATTGCGTAATGATCGCAGGCGAAGATCGCATTGGATCTCTGAGGCTGCTCCTCCAACACGCGGCCATAGCCAACATCTTCTTCTCTATTTTCTGCGCCTTTTCCATGCCAGTTAGCGAGAGAATTTCCCTTGCTTTTAAACAATGAAAACACATATAGAATAAACATTTGTAATGTAATCAATTGCTTCAATTGATGCTTAATCTTCTGCAAAATTTGTTTTCATTGAATAAATAAATAAAACAAAGTAGACTTGCGCAGATGGTTTGGGCCATGGATGGAATTGTAATGGTAACACTGGTCGGCTTCTTCGCTGACGAGCAGATCTTTCTGAATCTCTTCTTCTTCTCGCTTGCCGGGAGTGTCATGCAGCCGACGGTGCATTTTGTGCATCGATACATGTCGGTGTGTAGGTATCTCAGAATTATTTCATAGTATATGTATGTAACTAGAGGATTCGGTGACTCATCTAATCCTTGAATATTCCAGGAATATGAATAGTCGATTCATCGATTTTGAAATATGCCCTTAACATATTTCATGTCCTACTAATTTATGAATAATTTAAAGCATAAATAAATAAATAACTAAATAACTAAATAAATAAATAACCCCCTCTCGCAGGGGTATTGAAAAATTGTACCTCCGGGGGCACTAATAGAGAAAATACGGTATATACAAACCATTCATGCCCTTCACTGCGCCCCGCATGCGTTGGTGGGCATTCTTGCCAGTGTTGGTGGCCTTGGAACTCTCGGCTGTTGCTTGGGCTGCACTATTGGTCATTGGCTGTACTTTATACTTCGACGACGGCCCTCCCATGTTCATTATTTCCTATGAGGCGAGCATATTTTCTAATGCACTTGCTATATAGATACATATATATTTATGTTAAAAATACATTTAATTGAAGAACTACATATGGTATTAGATATTCCTTTACAGCTACAATTAATATCGTCTAGATAAATTTAGAAATACAAAAAAAATGATGTCCATTTTGTAGTGGGGAGAAGTAAATCCGGAGCGGAACGCGCAAAGCTTGGCGGCCATCTTCTTGCTGGTGGCCATGCTCGCCTCCTCTCTGCTGGCCTGCGCCGCCTCTTCCGCCTACATCTCGCGATATCTCTCCTCTCATAGGGGTTCGATGTCCGAGCAGGCAAGACGCCTCCACACACGACTCACTATTATGACGGCTGTTCAGGTCGGGATATCGCATTCATATGTGTGTATTTATGTACATACATATTTATATATGTATGTCCATAAATACACGCATATGCATGCCTATAGACTATCAGGATAGAACTTTACATTTGCAAAAGACACATTTCAAAGATGGCAGTGCCTTTCGTAACTCTCCACGTGCCAATCACGCTTGCCTTCCTCGCTCCGCTCCTCCACTTCACGCTCGGTCTGCCGATGCTCGTTCCTCTGCTCTTCGCCTGGTCACCAGTGGCCGACCCAATCATCGTCATCTGCTTTGTAAAGGTGCTGTAGATGACAAAAATCTCGCACTAGGAGGCTTCAGTATCTAAATCCAATGAGTTGAACGATTTACGGTTGCAGGACATTCGCTCACCACTTTTCTCTTTTTGTTTGAGACCGAAGCGAAATGCCGACAGCGTGAGCTCGGCGATCTCAACATTTTAAGATGAAATATTTGCAGAAAGTGTACAATTTAGTGAATTGCTGGTTCACTTTCGTCAGATGAACATATTTCATAGCCAAAAAAGATCGGAAATTGTAGTCTCCTGACTTTCGGGGTGAGGTAAGAGATTAACACCGAGAGGAAGTATCTTGGATGTGGATCCTTCCAGCTGGGTGGGAGGGAAGAGAACAATATGGCAAAAAAATTTTGTCTTTCTGACATGCCTGGTCGTTCAGTTCGGTGTTGTTTTCGCCATTATCAATAAAGTCGTTCAAACTTATCTTCGGTGTCAAAATTATCAATTTAGTTGATTATATAATATAAGCATGGAAGATTTCTCAATATTGCCAAGGATCAACGACCGGATTCTTCAACTTTATCTTAAAGGGACAGGGGAATGACGAGTTCTCAATCATCATAGAGGGAAATCTCTGATAAGAGATCGTTGACGTCATCAGTAAGGAGCGATGTCTATGGTCGTCTGCAACAATCTCGGCGAGCCAGAAGCAGGCCGAATCGAGGATTCGACCCTTCGCCGTCAGGTGGAGACCGAGTCCTGAAGGTGTAAAGAAGATATCCACTACTCGCAAAGGATACAAAGTGCTGACTATCCGTACTATGGAGAATCGAGAAGAGTCAGGATCGGACTAACTTCCCGCGGGCATCTTGCACCGCGTGCACTTGACGCAATCCGGATGATAGCGACGGCCGAAGACTTCCAGGCACGACTCGAGCAGCGGCTGGAGGCAACCTGGAAAGAGAGAGAAAAGTAGAGTGAGAGAGAGAAAATGAGGGAGAGGGAGAAGAGTTATATGAGAGAAAGAGAGAAAGAGAGTAGACTGAGAGAGCAGCTTGAGAGAATGAGAGAGAAGCTAATTGTAAGGAGCAGAACAACTTATCAGAGCAGAGCGGATGGTTCTCCAGCATGAAACACTCATTGCAGATGGGATGGCCGGACTGGCGGGGAGACTCTCTGCAAGGGAGGGAAAGGGAGGTGGGAAGAGAGAGAGAGAGAGAGAGAAAGAGAGAAAGAGAGAAAAGAAAGGTTCTAGAAACCTGAAATCCTTCGATCCGACCAGATTCTTCCTGCACGAAACGCAAGCAAAGTGCGACGAATGCCAGAGGAAGCCGAGCGCGAATCGGACATTGCCCTGGAGGAGCGGAAAAAGATATTAGCATGATAAATGAGCGGGCAGATCTTTTAGTAGATTTTTTGTTCTGCTAATTAACATTTCAGTCATCTGTGCTATACAGATCTTTATCTACATGTTTCATTTAAATAAATAATAGAATCTCATGCTTATTGTTTATAATCTTTTGCCTCATTGCAGCATTAATATTTTTTTTCTAATGTCTTCTTTCAAAAACATTAAAAGATAATTAGGTTGATTAGCACGTGTGCAAAAATTTTTATATGCCAATTTTAGATTATTATTCCAAACTGTTAGATGTATGAAATATGTAAGTGCTGGATTTGCATATTGATATATAAAATCATATTTCATCTTCTTGCATATTAAAAAAAAATTAAGTTGATTGTCATTTGTGCAAAATTCGTCTCATTTCCTCGTGATTATTTGAGCCAATAATGCCATATTAATTATAATAATAAATTATAATAATGACGAAATATCCGCACTGCTTCCGCGTGCTCCTTGCTTATCTTTCCGCAGCAGCCGTGGCAGCGGAAGAGGCGAGGCTTGCGGCGGCCGCGACGGCGCATTCTGAAAGAGTGAGAAAGAGAAGAGCGATGAAGGAAAGTCGTCTAACATAAGGAAATCAGGGAATGAAAGGGTTGGCAGGAAATTTGATGTTGATTCCTTTAAAACTGTTTTATATCATATGTTCATTATTTATTTTACAATTAGCTGGGCTTGTTTTAGTTAATTTACACATTTTTCAAAAAAGTTTTTAAAATGAACCTTACCAGGGAACTGTCAGAAACCCTAAATTCCAAAAATTCTGATATTTTGCATATGGATAGGCCATCACATTGGAAGGTTCGGAATGAAAAAAATAGGATCCGAATCTCTCTAGAAAAGTTTTTAGACCCATTTAAAGATGTGTGAAAATTTCATTCATCTGTGAGCTGCCACGTTAATAAACGTTTCAACACTTAAGAGAGCCTCTCCGTATGCCTCCAGTAGGGCATGCCCCAGATCCAGATGTTGGATTTCGAAAGCCAAAACTTTGTCGGACATGGCACTGGGCACCAGTAACAAGATTAAATGGGAAATTTTTTTTTTCAAAAAAATTAATTGTGTGAACAGTTAAAAGTATGGATAATTTGTGATTTGATGTATCTCGCTTCAAAATCAATATTTTTCAATTTTCTTTTTTTTATTAGCATCCCCGTTGAATTCTAAACAAAAACTCTCCAGATGGGTTTGAGTCATATTTCATTTTCATATCGAAAAATTATTTTAAATATTTCAATTTGACCGTAGAATACCTTATACTCAAAACCTTTTGGGTACTATATCTCAAATTGTAGAGCTTTAAAAACTGTATAACATATCTCCTTTTCGTTTCATGTATCCTTCCCTAGGGGGGTTAAAATTAGGCTCAAATAAGGGTACCTCGGCGACATCGGATTCAAGGAATGCGTGAAAAAAGGTTAAATTATTATTTTAGCATAAAGTGAACCACTTCATTCGATTCAGCGCGTGCTCCTCTTTAGAAAAGCTCCATATCAAAATTTCATAAAACTTTCATTTTCCGTGATAAAAACTCATTTTTCGATTTTTCTGCCGTTGACAGAAAATGACCTAAAACTATTCGGATCACTGTATTTTCGAATTCTTAGGCGAGAACAGAATGCGGATAGTACTATACGGTACAAGACAAAATTCTCTACCACATGCATCATTTACATAGAGATATCGCCTCCCTACGAGCAACAGCATCGATTTTCCTATGGCGGTCGCGCCAAACCTGACGGATCCGTATTTTGCAACTTTTTGTGCAATCTAAATGTTTCGTACTCATCCAATACATCATTCTGCTCCACGCAGCACGCTGAGTTCGGAACAGATGTTTATTTTGCTGATTTCCAGCGTTTGGTGTCATGAATATTAAAAATGTGCTTAAATAGGTTATTTTAGTGTTAAGTAATTCAATATCTTGTTTTTCGAAAGCTATAATGCCGTAATTAATAGTTTTATTTCAAGAACGTTACATAACAAAAGAAACAACAGTAAAAGTGGAATCTCGTTTTATACCTGCATGAGTTCGAAAGAGTCCTGAAAACGAATAACTGGGACATTAACGTTCATGATACTAGCAGCAGTAATGATAAGCAATATGGAGCAATAATTGTAACCTACACTTCTCTTCTGTGACTTGCAGGTCTTGTAGAAGTAGATGAAGACGATGAAGAGGATGGCGAGAACGGCGATAATGACGCCAAGAGTCACAGACTTTCCGTGATGGTGGACTGAAGGAAGAAAAACAATCAGTGCAGTATGACGTTACTAAAGGCGCATGATTATTTTACAACAAAACAACGGTTTTAGTTACCTGGGGTGCACATAACTCCAGAAAAGCCATCAGCGCAAATGCAGGTGAACTCAAACTCCGAGACCTTCTTGCACGTCGTGGTAGGGGGGCAATCACACATTTTGAAAACTCTAAACTTGTACGAAAGCCTTGATAACTATAACCGCTGAAAGAGACAGCTTTTATTACAATGCGATCCAATTTTGGCCCGCAGGGGCTTTGAACTTGCGATCGAAAAAATGTAGCGGTAAGCACTACCCACTGCGCCACTCTTTCATGTTTTAAGTGTTGAAACGTTTATTAAAGTGGCAGCTCACAGATGAATGAGATTTTCGCACATCTTTAAATGGGTCTAAAAACTTTTCTAGAGGGATTCGGATCCTATTTTTTTCATTCCGAACCTTCCAATGTGATGGCCTATCCATATGCAAAATATCAGAATTTTTGGAATTTAGGGTTTCTGACAGTTCCCTGGTTAAATCAATCTTATATTCGCTTGAAATTTTTCCCCGATCTTTTTGTTCTTTACTTTTTCCAATAAACAGAAATGATAAAAGAGGATGGATGTGTGATAAAAAGAGAAACCAACTTGTGGCTTGGAGTGAAAGAAGCAACAGCCACTTGGCGCAGTGGAGCTCGAGAGGAATGAATGCAACAAAAAGACACGGTGATGCTTAAAGTTGCAAGATAATGGCATACTTATCGTATGCCAACTGGTTATATGTAATTTTTTGCAGAAGCTTATACACTTGGCTCATTTGGCAGCGGCCGCTATACTTTACATAACATTGGTACTCTATGTTGAGGGTGAGAGAAGAGCAGAGCGAGAAGGTGGGAGAGTGGAGAGAGCGAAGAGAAGTTAGAGAGCAGAAAAACTTGCCAGATCAGGTGTTTTCTGGTATGATAAGTCGATTGGAAGTGGTTTAGTCATAAAAAAAATGCCTCGTTCATTTGCTATGAGGGCATGAATTGCTTGGATCGACGTGATGGGAGGCTAGTTGGAGGTGACTGCACCGTACGTTTGTGAGCTATTGAAACGAAAATGTGTATTTTAATAGCCAAGAAATTGCTCTAATGGTAAACAACGAAAAAAAAAAAGAAATTTTTTTAAATATTCAAATTTCTATTTTTTTATTAACTTTTAAGGATGAGGGGACTCATCCTCATTTAACCGCAATCAAACCTATACATCTGAATAGAGCATGAAAAGCATCCAATGCACTATTGAGTTTAGAAAACTGGGAACGCGCTGATGTTTCCTAATCGATTATCCCGTTATTGCAATACAAATCGGCGCTTCATAATCATTTTTGCACGTCCAAACATATAAAAAGCGTGAAATTTGCTGCAAGATGAACCCCTTTTTATAAATTCCATTCTGACAATAGGTTTGGTTGGGGTAAAATGAATAACATGTTGTCTGAGCTACTAAAAACTTTATAGTCTTTAAAAAAAATTGAAAGTAGAACACTTTCACGTTTTTTTTAGCTGTTTGGAGGAATGTCTTACCTATTAAGGTGCAAGTTTTCGTTTCTACTTCTCAACAAAGTGCGGCGCAGTGACCAAAGACGTCCATCGAACACGCCTTCTAGCGCGGTGTCCCCAATAATTCAAGCCTTATAGCAAACGAAGGAGGCATTTTCTGACAACTATACCACTTCCAATTGATTGCTCATACCAGAAAACACCAATAATGATCTTTTAAACAGAATCTGAATCGGTCGATTTTGGCCCGGGCCGTATTCCAAGCACATTGTGTTTACTTCACATTTGCCTCGAAAAATTGATTTCGAATTTGTTTTTTTTTCAGCCTTTGACTGCTTTTTCACCATGATTCATGGGGGTTGAAGTTTATTCAGACCATATATTGACAAGTTTTGTCTCTGCTACGACTGCTTCACCATACGCACTAATGGTGTAGCGGTATCATTGTACCCTCCCACGGTACAGACCCGGGTTCGACTCCCGGTTGGTGCAATATTTTGTGTGTTGGATCAAGATATGTATGTAATTCCTTTACTTTTCGATATATCAGAAGGGATCCTTTTTTATATTCGCGCGGAGAGAAAAGCTTTCCGAGCGAATAAAAATTCAGGAAATTTGTTGTTTTGGAAACAGAAATGATAATATCTTCACTGTTAACTCGGTACTAAAATTTTAATCGCGAAAAAACACTTCTCTGTTTTTTTGCTAGTTGCTCTAGTATTGTCAATATTATTCATGCAAAAAACTTTTAATTGCTTTACGCTGGTTTAGTGTGGGAAAATATTGCCTCATGCTTCCTCATACATTTGCTTGAAATCTTTATGTGGGAATGTTTTTACGACTTCGTTTTCTCAAGAAGAGAATGGCTATTTCATATCATATTCATTTCTTAATCTTAGTTTATTGATTGTTTTATGTCTGTTTCTATATAATGGTTGCTCATATTTGTCGATTTAATAAACCAAATGTGAGGAAAAATCGTTTGGATTTCCTCAATTTCTTGCACATCCCAGTAAGAGTGTGTACATCTTACATCATACATGCACATCTTTTGCGAGTTGGACAGAAGATTTAATGCTTTGTTATGTTAAAGCAACTATTACTAATAAATGCAGCAGATTTAATGCTTAGGAAAAGTTGAACTTGTGTTTTCTTTCAGGAAACATACCTACGGAATGAGCATTTGGCCCGTTATGTATGGTCTTGGCGTCATTCACCTAATGATACTTGTCACGAGTTTAAGCACGTTACTGTGATTATACAAATACTATTCTATTCTCTAACAACAAAATTTGTTCATATTATTTTCCATAGTTTTGCAAATCTGTTCACTCTCATTCGTAAACAAAACGAGCCATTTTCATCTCTGTTACAATTAGATTTTAGCTCGCCTTGACAACCTTATATTTTTCTCCTGGAAAGATGAAGAAGCGTTTGAATTGCTATTCGATATAAAGAGTTAAACAAAGGAGGACGCTGCGATTTTGCCTTTATACAGAATAATGGTCATTCTCTCGGTCATTCTCTCTCTCTCTCTCTTTCTCTCTCTCTCTATCTCTCTCCCTATCTCTCTCTCTCTTTCTCTCGCCTTTATCTCTCACACACACCCGATCTCTCTCCTCCGTTTGCTCTCTCGCTCCCCCCTCTCTTTTACACTATTCTCTGGAACCATTTGAATTTCTGCTTCTCTATCTTCCATATTAGCCTGTTTGTCTTATTCCTTGGGGAAGAGATAAGCGAGCAGACAAGAGGAGGGAAGAGAGGAGCAGACAATTGCAAAGAAAGAGAGAGAAAGCTGATCTTCAACAAAGCTGATACATACATCAACAGTGAAAGTACCAGTGAAACAACGAAGAGAGAGCGAGAGAAAGAGACGGAGATACTGACCGAAAGAAGAGAGTGACCGAAAGAAATGTTTGTTGAAAACACTACCCCGCTTGTTTGACACTTTGTATCGAATGGGCTATTTAGATACTTCTTTATTCACTCCTTTCACTTTCCAGAGATAAGAAGTAGAATAAGATTGTCATGGCGAGTGAAAATGTTATTGTAACTGATTGTGAGTGGGAAGAATACGTTCACATAGACATATGAATGTCGAGATTCACACCTGGCTCTTTATTATTTTACTTCGTGAGAGAAGACAGAGAGAGAGGGAGAGAGAAAGAGGAGAGACAGGAAGAGATGAGAGAGAGGAAGAGAGGAGAGATAGAAGAAAGAAAGACAGAAAGAGAAAGAGACCGAGGCGACAGAAGGGACGACCATAGCGAACTGCTTTTACAATTAACAAAAATCATTTTTCTTATACAACTCGACTAGCTCTATTTAATGAGATTAATTTCATCATTATCCGATTTTTTCCGTTCGGGATATACTACCGTAACCCTGCAAATTCATTGAGCAATAAATCCGTCCAAAACCTGTTTTAAGAGACTATGTATATATAATTCAATAGCATTTCGAAAGCGCTTCAAATTTGATCTAAGAACATATTTTACAAAAATTTTATTTTGGCTGAGAAAATTTGCCTTAAAGCCTTTGAAGGATCAGTTCACCACGTTATGATCATTTCCCCACTCTGGAACCTAGATAGAAAGAAAGAGCGTGAAATTTGCTGTCGAATAAGCACCATTCAAGAAAAATCCGAGCGTACCAATTTTTGCTACGACGCCAGCAATGCGCGCGAGTCGGTCAAAAAGGCGCGTTTACTGCGGCCGAGGCACCCTGCAAGAGTATTCAGCGATCCATAACTTTGCTCAATCTTAATATCAGAAAATCGTAGGTATAGCATCTAAGAGCTCTCACAGAGATCTTCAAATGCTACATACATACTTTTATTGAAATATTTTTATTTTTATGGAAAATTTCATTCTGTACTTTTAGAAGGCTTAAAAAACTATTTTACAAACATTTCCGCATTTCAAAACATACATCATAAGCAAGAGCGTGAAATTTTCTACAAGCTGAACCGCTTTCAATAAACTTTCAAGTCTACATTGTTACTGTAAAAACATTTTCTCCTGTCGAAACATACATCATAAGAAAGAGGATGAAATTTGGCACAAGATGGACCCCTTTCAATGGAATTCCATGCATACGATCTTTTGTTATAAGCCATAAGAATAGGATCACAACGCCTTATGGAAAAACTGTAGAAAAAAAGGGTTGGAATATTCTAATTCGAATAACCTAAAATGTGAATTCTTGGGCGAAATGACAGCGCCGCTACTGGCACTATTTTTATGATTTATAACAAAAGATTGTATGCATGGAATACCATTGAAAGGGGTCCATCTTGTACCAAATTTCATCCTCTTTCTTATGATGTATGTTTCGACAGGCGAAAACGTTTTTAAAATAATTTTTTAAGCCTTCTTATTGTACATAACGAAATTTCCCATATAAATTGAAACTTTTCAATAAAATAATCTATGTAACATTTGAAGATCTCCGTGAGAGCTCTTAGATGATATACTTACGATTTTGTAATATTGACATTGAGCGCAGTTATGGATCGAAGAATGCGCTTGCACGGTGTTACAGTTCACGCAAGATCATGTTCAAGCGTTTAGGAACCATAGTCCGGGACGCTTAATTTTTTTGAAAGAGACATATATTGTAGCAAATCTCAAGCACTTTAAGAATATGTAGGAGCGGTTTTGTGGAAATGAACTGAAAATGCAAAATTTTGTCAAAAACCACCACCGAAAATGTTTAGGGCCGTCTTTTAGGGCCAAATTCAAATTTTATGAAAACATCATCAACATGAAAATTAAAGCCCGTCCAATCAGCTATCCAATGATAGCTCGATGGTTGTCTAATCATAAGTTTGAAGCGACTTATGACCAATGTAATTTAAAAGATTACTGTACTGGGTCTCATGCGAAAATTTTTTTTCAACTTTGAAATGTAGCCTATTTTGTTCGCCACGTCGAGTTGTATACTGTAATTAATTTTGGTGAAGAAATTCGAAAAAAAAATTCCTAGGGCAAGCCTTGATCGAACGATACTGACAGGCACTCTTAAATAGAGCGGGTCGAGATGTATAAAAAAAATGATTTTTGTTAATAAATTTGAAAACAATTTTCCCGTGGCAGACTGCGCTCGAAGCTTACGGGCATGCTCTCTCCTATGTTTTCTGATAATCTTCCTAACGCTTTAATACATTAAATCTGTAGTATTGTCACAGAGAAATTTGAAATGTTTTACATTCATGACCTTTAGTTAACATCCGTGTGCAATCATTGTAATGTGAAACGAAAGTAAGTAAATATTTTTCTCTATTAGAGCCCCCGGGGGTACTATTTTTCAATACCTCTGCGAGAGGGGGGCACTATTAGAGGTGGGGGGGGGGGGGGTTCTATTAGAGGGAGGGATACTATTTTTCAATGTGATTGACTAAAAGTTTGATAACAACATTTTATTCACAAAAACGAAGAATTATAGTTATACTTCAATGGAATCATCACTGGAATATCAGTTATACCGTAGATTTTGAATGAATTTGCAACCAGTTCATTGGGAAGAGCATCCCATACCTCAAGCATAGGTTCCAGGTACGTCTCTATTAGACAATTCGGGGGAGGGCACTATTGGTGGGGGGTTCTATTAGAGGGAGGGGTACTATTTTTCAATACCCTTGCGAGAGGAGGGCACTATTAGAGGGGGGGGGGGGTTCTAATAGAGGGAGGGGCACTAATAGAGAAAATACGGTATGTACAATCTTTTTCCTGTTGTTGTTTCACTGGAAATTTCACGGTTGATGAATCCGATTTGTTGAATTGACGCAAGTAAAAAAATCTCTTTGTTATCCTTCTCTTCATGGTTCTTAATTGTGATAATTTTTTCTATTCCAAGGTACATACATATATGTTTTTCTTGATAATCATTTTCTTTTGTATATTTTATAGATATTTTGTTTAATATGCAGTAGTTGCAATAATATTCCTACTTTCGTTACAGCAATTTCACTTTCTATTTGCAATCTCATTCCCCATTCTACCTCGTCCTCTTGTTCTCTCTCTCTCTCTCTTTTTCTCTATCTCTCTATATCTCTCTCTCTCTTTCTCTTTCTCTTTTTCTTTCTCTCTCTCTTTCTGTTTATCTCTCTTTCTCTCTCTCTCTTTTTTTCTTTTTCTTTCTCTCTCTCTATCTCTCCCTTTCTCTTTCTCTCTCTCCTTCTCTCTCTCTCTATCTCTCCCTTTCTCTCTCTCTCTCTCTCTCTCTCTTTCTCTCTCTCTCTTACTTTAGCTCTCTCTCTACTCGTAAATGCTCTCCTCGCTGCCGCCGTCCTTCGTGCCTCTCCCTCCCAATTCGGCCCCTACAAGTACATCCTCCTCGCATTCGCTGCCAACAACGCCTGGTTCGCTGTCGTTCACGCTTTCACTGAGCCTGTCAGTTGAACATTTGTAAACAACACTTATTCTCTTTTTATCACTCAAAATTTCGATTGCATAAAATTTTTACAGAAACATGTATGCAGGCCAGAATATAAAAAAATGTACAGGGCAATAAAAATGTTTTTTTTAATCATTTTAATTTGGAATTGTTATGTTCATTTAGTTACCTAACTATGTTGGTTAATTTTATATAGCAATAAACAAATAAATTTCCAGATTGCGACCTCAGTCGGGGACGCGGTCGTGATGTTCACGACGGGAATTCTGCACTCTTCTCCCTGGAGTGCCGCCCTCTTTGGTGCCTCCTTCTCGAGTGATTTCGTTCTGCTCGCCATCCACTATGTCTATCGATACCTCGCTCTCGTAAAGTTAATGAGTGTTTTCTGATGCTCCTCTCAACTTCTACTTTGTGATACTTTCAAAAGATTTGTTTCTGCCAAGAGGCTTATTTTACTCTCATTCTCAGACCGGAGTTGGTCGATCTCTTCCGTCGTTCGTGGTTTCTTCTCATTCTCATCCCCATCTTCGTGCTCGAGCAGGTCGCATGGTTCCTTGCATTAGTCATTGGCTGGCGATCGAATGACGAGTCGGATTCGTACGTTCTGCCACGTCTCGCCGCCTTTCCGTACGGCGGCGCCGGATACGTTGGCGGTCTTTACTGGGTAAATTTAGTTATTTATTTATTTACATCAAAAACGATATGATTTGAAAACACTTGGAGAACCATTCACGCAGCAAGAGCATAAAGCAAACTTTGAGAGAATATACGGACATAATTTTTAGAAGTAAATGGAAACAGAAAAATATGACCTATAGAAATTGATATTGAGACTCAATGGCACCAACGTGCATTAGAAATAGTATAATTGGATAATAGATAAAGATAAATCTTTAATGCCTTGTCATTTGTGGCTGAATGATGTAGTGGTATGATACTCGCTCATTGGACGCTAGAGGCTCCAATCCCCGGCTCACCATCAGTCAGCTCCGACTTCGTTATTAAACTTATTAGGCATCCATTCTATTCAGACCTAGAAAAAATTAATTCAAAAATTAAAGGTCGCGCCCCTCTTTATTCGAGTAGAAGGAGACTTTAAAAAATTGAGGGAGTGAAATATGGAAAACAAGTGGCCGGAGCATTATAAGGGATAGAGTGAGCTTCTTCACAAAACAAGCTTTATCTCTACACCAGAGCAACAATTTCGAAGAATCAAGCGCCCACGAAGAGCAACCAAAGGGAGATTGCCTAGAAATATAGTCAAAACAAGAATGAAAGTAAACCCATGAATATGCAAGTGAGGTGACAGGCAGGAAGGATAATTGTGGAATGGGATATTTCGTTACAGAGGAGACATTGATGCTATTATAATCATACATAAGTATTTCAGGCTTCAGACGGCTCTGCCCATACTGGCCCCCTAATGGCACTTGCGTGCTTCTTCGTCATGATGTCAACAACCTTCGCTGTGGTCGTCTTTTGCGCGGCGCGAACTTGGCTCGTTCTCAGAAGAACGGGAGCAGAGCAGCGGAAGACGATGAGGATGCAGAGAATGCTCTTCTATGTGCTCGCTGTCCAGGTATTATGACATCTGGACAATAGGAGAATATTGTTCCGCAGGAGGTTGACCAAAGTGAACTCTTTAACTGAAGTTCTTTCTCAAACTTTATTGTGTGACTCTGAATTCCTTTTGACTTTCTCTAACTCCTTTGCAGCAAGATCTCGCTAATTATTCTACTTTCTTCGTTATTCTTTAGCTCCCATCTTTTCTAGCCTCTCTACAGATCACGATCCCCATCGTTCTAATGTACACGCTCTGTCTGGTGATCACCATTCTTCCTCTTTTCGGAGTCGCCGTCCCACCTCTCGTCTCCTATTTCAGCATCTTTTTAATCGAGCTGAATCCTATACTCGACGGCCTCGCCGTCCTGCTTCTTTTCTGCCTGTGAATATACACAGCATATGTCATCGCTTGATTTATGGATCGAACTGCTGCCATCATGCGAGGCAACAAGGACCACCTCGATCGAACTGCTGCCATCATGCGAGGCAACAAGGACCACCTCAAGAAGTCAAAAAGACCATCGTTACTTTCATTTACAGACGTTTCACATCCTCGTACATTCAACTGTTATGCTCCGCTTCCGCAGCAGCCTCTTCAAATAATACCCAGGTGACCAGCGTTGTCTTGGGGATGCCGCAACCGCGGCAGAGACAGGCAAGTGGCCGACAATCGTGACGCAGCGAGAACAGTGACAATGTTCGGACTCGACTGAAAAAAATGTTTTCCCGTTAGACTGGCCAAAGGATGTTAATATACATACATATATATGTATCTGCCATGCTTATTGCTTCTCAACTGCATTCATGTATCAATTAATTTCTGTTTAGTAAAGCGTTTCGAGTATTAAAGGAAGTTTCTGGCGAATATTTAAGATGCCGTTTTTAAAGTAGTTCTCCGGCGAATATACAACTTCTTAGTTCTCGCATGTTCTCGCGTGGCAAGATATGAGAGGGAGGGCTGTAGATTTTAGCCCTCTCCTATTTTGCCACGCGAGAACATGCGAGATTGTACAGCAGCCTTACAGAACGTACATCGGCGGCGGGGAAAATATTCCCTGGATAACTCCTTTAATTTTGAAAAAAAAACATTTGGTTCGACGCAGATGAGCGAGTATCAGACTTAAAAGATGCAATGAGACACATCGCTAAATTATTGTATTTTTTCTACTTTATTTAAATTTCTTTAACGAAAAAAATGTAAAAAAAATTTCAACACATTTTAATTTGTGTTTTTGTGCTTTGTTCTATTAAAAAAAACATACGACTTCAAAGCAATAACGAAGAGAAAACGTTATCTCGAATGTTGGCTTCCTGGCTGTGCTGGGTATCGATTGGCTTCGTCGGCAGCTAGACTCTTGCGCCTGGCGAGGACCCGAAGAATGCGACAGTCAGTCGAAACCGCCTCCAGTGGATGCTTAACGGAAAAGGAGTTGGCGCGATTCCGGATGAGCTTTGGGGGGATGCGAATGAACCAAAAGAAGATTGGGATTATCTTCCAAATAGCCTAGTGGTATCTGAAATTAAAGCCCTGCGTATATTTAAATGACCTGTTGCATAGATCTGCCCCCGCCCACACCAAAGACCACCCCTTCTACAACCACAGCTCCTACAACCACAGCTCCAACGACCACAGCTCATACAACTACAACCCCTACCGCCGCACCTCGCTTCCCAAGTTAGCAATAGGATGAATTTTTTTACAGTAAAAATATGCAAGAGATTTTTTTCGTGACGAGACAGCATTTCGTACTCCATTAATTACGAACTACTTGCAAAGAAAAACAGCATTCATACTTTATTATTATCTACAAATAAATATCTGGATGTTATCGGTTGCGAACAGGAAAGTTTTACTTTAACCATAAAAAAAAGGTTTTCAAGATTACTGTTTAACTGTCCTAGAATTTGCTGCACTTATAGACAGTTTGCGTATGATAAGTATCTCTCAACTTTAAACATCTCCTGCCTTTTGTTCATTCATTCCCTTCTAACTCCATAACGCCGAGTGGCTGTTATCTTCAGTTCAAGCTACAAGTTGGTTTCTCTCCTTATCGCATAGGCATCCTCTTTGTCTTTCGTTCTAGAAATTGAAGAAATAAAGAAATATCAGATCAGAAAAATGTCCTCCGAATTTGAAAGTAATTTCTAGCAAATAAAAAAAATATTTAAAAAATATGCTTGAGAGCGGAAACCAAATTCATGGCGAATTTTACTGCAAAATGTTTGAAAAATGTTGGGAAGAGAGACCAAACTAGGCAATAATTGTAATGTTCCACAAATTCGCTCTTTTAGAATGCGCCGCCGCGGCCGCCGCAAGCCTCGCCTCTTCCGCTGCCACGGCTGCTGCGGAAAGATAAGCAAGGAGCACGCGGACGCAGTGCGGCTATTTCATCATTATTATAATTAATTATAATTAATATGACAATTCCCAAAAATAGGCATGAGGAAACGATATGTTTTTCCACACATGGCAGACAACTTTTTTTTTTTATTATGCAAATAAATGCGAGAAAATTAGGAAAGGTGTTGGAAAAGTAGCACATTAAATATTCAATTATAAGAAACATTTCAAAAAATTTAAAAGTGTAAACGAATAAAGGGAAAACTTGCATTGTTTTTATTGAAAAAAGAATGCCAATGCATCACAAATGATGACATAAATAATCTATTTAAATATCTTCCTGCTCATTTGAAATACTACCATTATTTTCCGCTTCTACAGGGCGATGTCCGATTCGCGCTCGGCTTCCTCTGGCATTCGTCGCACTTTTCTTGCGTTTCGTGCAGGAAGAATCTGGTCGGATCGAAGGATTTAAGGTTTCTAGAACCTTTCTTTTCTCTCTTTCTCTTTCTCTCTTTCTCTCTCTCTCTCTCTCTTCCCACCTCCCTTTCCCTCCCTTGCAGAGAGTCTTCCCGCCAGTCCGGTCATCCCAACTGCACCGAGTGTTTCATGCTGGAGAACCATCCACTCTGCACTGGCATGTTATTCTGCTCTCTCGCTTCTCTTCACTCTCTCCACTCTCACACCTCCTCGCTCTGCTGTTTTCCCTCCCTAAACATACCGTACAGTTCAACGGCGAGGAGTTTATGTATGCATGTAGGGTTGATGGAAATTTTGTTAAAATAAATCGTGAAAATCATTGAAAATTTGTAGGTTGCCGCCAGCCGCTGTTCGAGTCGTGCTTGGAAGTCTTTAGCCGTCGCTATCAGATGCAAGATGCCCGCGGGAAGTTAGTTCGATCCTGACTCTTCTCAGTTCTCCATAGAACGGATTGGCCGTACTTTGTATCCGATGCTAGTAATGGATATTTCCTTTACACCATCAGTACTCGGTCTCCACCTGACGGCGAAGGGTCGAATTCTCGACTCGGCCTGCTTCTGGCTCGCCGAGGTTGTTGCTGACGACCATGAGACATCGCTCCTTAGTGATGACGTCAACGTCAACGATCTCTTCAAAGAGGTTTCCCTCTATGCTGATTGAGAACTCCTCATTCCCATCGATCTTTAAGATAAAGTTGAAGAATCCGGTCGTTGATCCTTGGCAATATTGAGAAATCTTCTATGCATATATTATATCGCTATCGTCATCAGCAAAACTGATAATTTTCACACACATACATGCATAAGTATGGAAGACTTTATTGATAATGGCGAAAACAACACCAAACTGAACGATGAGCCATAAAGACAAAAAAATCCTGGCCATATTGTTGCTGCGCCAAATACATAAATACATATGTACATATGTACACATCGAATACATTTGGATTTATGTAAATGAAGATGGTTAGAAATGATGATTGACAAATAGTAACTGCGTACATACTTACCTTTACAAAGAAGATGACGATGATTGGGTCGGCCACGGGTGACCAAGCAAAGAGCATATTAACGAGCATAGAGAAGAGAGTGAAGTTGAGTATCGGCGCAAGGAAGGACAGCGTGATTGGCACGTGGAGAGTCACGAAAGGCACTGACATCTTCCAAATACAAAACGAGAGTTGTTTGCATACTAGTTTGAACATACACATTTGTTGATGTTAAAATACATATGGCATTGCAAGCATAAAAAATTGTTTTTTTTTTGCGTTTTTGACCTCAACCAGCGAGCTCACATCACTTCGCTCTTTCTCTTACTCTTCAACCGGTCGTTTCCCCTTTCTCTCTAATAAACGTCACTATTAATGCACAACAGTTTCTATTACGAACATGCCATGCAGAAACTCTCCTGACCTGAAGAACTGTCATAATCGTGAGCCTTGCTTGAAGACGTCTGGTCTGCTCGGCCATTGAACCGCTATGAGAGGAGAGGTATCGCGAGATGTACACGGAGGAAGCGGCGCAGGTCAGCAGAGAGGAGGCGAGCATGGCCAGCAGCAAGGACATGGCAACCAAGCGTGCATCGTCCCTTTGAGCTGGCTATAGACAAAATTCTTCTTAAAAATTGAAATTAAATCAAACAAGGATGAGGATTTGATTAATTTTTTAAACAATAAATTTTTGTGAAACTATCGTCATGCAGATATTCGGCGAATTCTAAAAAAACTAACTTGATAAGACAGAATAAATGAAGGATAGATGTTCTTCGTACATGCAATGACAAAGAGCGCAGCACATCCGGCAGCCATTGCCGCCAAAACTGGCAAGACTGCTCTCCAACGCATTCGTGGCAAAGTAAAAGATCTAAATACTTGAATCATTAATTAATAAGTACTATTTATATTGTTAAAAAATAACGTATTCCTCGATGTATACAACTGTGCCTACCTACACACGGACATGTAGCGGTGCACAAAATGCACGGTTGGCCGAAGGACGCTGCCGGCAAGCGCAAAGAAGAAAATGTTCAAGAACATTTGCACTTCTGGAAAGACGCCTACCCGGCTCACAGTGACATAGCCCCAGAACGTGAGGACCATCTGTGTGATGGAAATCCTCCCTTGATGTTTAAATATAGCAAGAAATCATAACAAAAACACAAAAATAGAATTATAGGAGATTAACTGCTGATGTATAATTTTCACACTTCAAAAAAAGTTGGCTTAAGTTTTCTTCCAAGATTAATTTTTTTGTACATGTTCTGTCATTTATTCAATAAACGATTACTAGGTGGAACTTGGTCTAACTGGCATGGCGAAGGAGCAGGAGTGTGAGAAGATTATGTTAGCAAGGGCGGCATGTTGAAGGAGGAGCCGCAGGGAGCGCATGTCTTTGGACGAGGAGGCTTCTTAAATTATTACAAGAGTAAATTTCAGCGTTGGTTGCTTCAGTTATTTATTAATAAATTGAAATAAGTGCCTAAGCAATCCCTATTACACTATAAAAAGTTCTTCCAACTTTTTCTGGTGAAGACCTCACCTCGGAATCGAAAGGTCAAAACGACAAAAACGGCCGAGTTGCCGAGGAGAGAGAGTGCCAAAGCGAGCAGCGAGTTTACACGGCCAACCGGGCCATCGTAGATGCCGAGGCCGCAGTTGGCCATGTCGTTCCAGCAGTTCGGCTCTGCATCTCCCTCGTTAGCCAGATGGTTGAAAGTTGGAAATTTGCATGTACAGCCCCTATAAGAAGACTGGAATTCGGTTTTACGAAATATGTAAAAATCAATTGGAAGAAAATCCTTGATGATATAATTAAGACTCAAAATCTAACAGGCATGAAAAACACTAAATTAACTACAAATATGCTAATCGCAAGATAAGCATCTGATCGCTGATTTATGTGGTTGCTCTGGAGGAATGGAAGCTTTCGTTCTAACGTAAAGATTCCATACTTCGCATGAACGACGTTTCAGATGTTTTGAATTTCGTCGTGTTGAGCTATTTTAACTTTAGTTAAACTTTTTGACCTTCTAGCATGCCGTTATATACATACATAAGTATATTGTCATTTCGCGCTCAAGCTGCGTTCACTCTAGACAGTCTCTTTATTTCCCTCTCCCTTTCTCTGTCTGTCTCTCTCTCTCTCTTTCTCATTCTTTTCTGTCTCTCTTTTTGACATGTGATTAAAATAAAATTGGATTCTCTGTTGATTAAAATATACTTTGAAGTATACATAGGCATAAGAGTAGGAGGGTGGGATAACCGCACGTGGCCACAAATTATTAATAACAATGGCAACGAATATGTATTAGCAAGGCATTGTTTTACAACAAATACATATGTATTTATGTTCACTCCTTTTCACATGAATCTTGCCATTCCAATTAATTGTTGACCCCATTTGATGCTTTTCTATGGCAAGGCGGGTGCGGCCCCATTTTCATTTTCACTCTCTCATCATTGAATAATTCTGGCGGCTTTAAAAGCCTTTTTTTTAGGGAGTGCGGGAACCGGAAACCGGCGAAGTAGGTTTTCTGGTTCTCTCAAAAAAAGCTCTTCTCTTACCCTGTCTCGTTAATTGCAAAAGAGTCGCGATGCACCCTTTAGGAGTATCCCTCTTGCAGGGTGGCAGAAGAGCGAGAGTTTTGTCTCGAGATCGAGTCTTCGCACTGCTTGGAGAAGAACCTGCGATGCTACAGCCATAGCGTCGAAGGATATCCTCCATCCCCTCCCCCACAACACACACACTCTTGTTCTACCCACCCTGCTGGAAGGATCCTCCTCCCAGGTGCTTCCTCAAGGTGCTCCCTTTAAACCACCCCGAAAGACGGGAGACTTTACAATCGATCTTTCCTGGCCATATGTATGTACACATGTACATATGTTCATCTGACGAAACTGAACAGGCAATTTACTAAATTGTACACTTTCAGCAAATCTTGAGCTAATGGTAACCTTGTCGGAAAATCGCTTCGGTCACGAACAATAAGAGAAAAGTGGTGAGCATGCATGCGTCCTGCAATCGTAAGTCATTAGCTCACTGGTTCTAGAAGGAGTGTTTTCCATCTACAATTCCTTTACAAAGAAGATGACGATGATTGGGTTTACCAGCGAGGAACGAGCATCGGCAGACCGAGCGTGAAGTGGAGGAGCGGAGCGAGGAAGGCGAGCGTGATTGGCATGTGGAGCGTCACAAAAAGCACTGCATTCTTTGAAAACAATTAACATGCTTTTGAAAAGCAAAGTTATATATTGTTAGACAACATGATGCGATTTGAGACATAATCAAAATTTGCCAAAAGGTATTAGGCTCGAGAAAAATCATCATCTCCGTTTTTGTTGAAAAGTAGTTCATAGGTAATCGATTGGAATGGTACTAGATGCTTAAAAATGTATTTTTTTTTAAAGAAGTTATGAAGAGTTGAAAACTGCGCAGCTTTTTGAGACGAACATTTCAACTCGCCCAGAAAAGCAATAAGCGTGAAAAGATGTTGCTTATAAGAAGTGTCAAGACATGTTCGCAAAGTCAATGCCGAATTAACTTGTTGAATTACAAAATCCGCAGACAATTTTGTGTTTGTCGTATAGCGCATAAAAGCAGCTTTCGAATGATAAAATTTCGTATATACATAGGGTGTTCCATTTTGAGGAACTATGCGGCTTTTGTATGCGAATATGTATGTCAAGAAAACCCGCGCCTAATCGACGTCGATGTCGATCGCGCTTCGCGGCAACGAATCGCAGCTTCCTGCTTACTTTTAATAACGTAAGAATTACTATTTTTGTTTCATAATATTTGTGTTATATCTACGTATTATAAATGATTAAGTAATAACTAGCTTTTCCAATAGAGTGCATATTTACATATGTTATATGAAGTAGAGTGCATTTATAAGATTAGGAATAATTGAAATGACAGCTCGAATCTGCACGAGCAATTCATTCTTCTAAGCTGCGCGGGTCAGAAGTGGTTGCCTCGAGTGCCCGCTCTGCCTTTCGATGTCTTCTCATGGCATCAAGCTCCTCTCAATCTCCTGCCTTCTCTTCTGCTTCTCGCCTTCTTTCTTTGCACGACGCACCGAGGTCAGCCTTTAATGACTCATATCGTACAAAGAAAACAAAAGTATGTTTATGAACAAATCCATCACCCTAGCACCAGTCATCGACCTCTCCGCTGCCGAGTTCATCTTCCCCGAACACTCCGTTTCAAACACAGTCGAGTTTGTCTTCACCGAACACGCCATCTCTCCCACCGGAGAGTTCATCTTCCTCGACTACTCCGTTTCAAACACAGCCGAGTTTGTCTTCACCGAACACGCCATCTCTCCCACCGGAGAGTTCATCTTCCTCGACTACTCCGTTTCAAACACAGTCGAGTTTGTCTTCACCGAACACGCCATCTCTCCCACCGGAGAGTTCATCTTCCTCGACTACTCCCCCTCTCCGACTGCCGAAATCATCTTCCTCGATCCCTCGCCCTCTCCCACTGACGAAATCATCTTCCTCGATCCCTCCCTCTTTCCCACTGCCAGGATCATCTCTCCCGAAGGCTCCGTCTCTCCCACTGGCGAGATATATATTTTTTTAAATATTTTGTATGAACTTCCACGACGATAAATTGAACAAATTCATGAAAAAATAAAATAAAATAAAAAATACAGTTACCATTGAAGATAACCTGCGTCTCGACATTCGAGAAGAATGAAAGATGCAAGACCAAGGGAGTCTGCACTCTCTACATTGGAGAAAAGGTTCGTTTTCAAAAAAGTTGTTAGCCTTTTATGATTTGGTTTCATGTACGAATAGCTTGAAAATAATAGTATCCGTTTAATTTCAGGATGTTCATTATCAGGGATGCGGTGCGAATAGAAAAGGACTCAAATCGAAGGAGAGGAAGTGCTCCCTGGAAAAAGTGATAGTGGTCAGATTTATTTATATAATAAAATGTGGCAACACTGGTAACGACAATTTGAGCTGATACTGTTCAAAAATAGTTGTAGCCGAATCCGCCAATTGTATTGACATGGAAACAGTTCATGCAAGAAAGTCTTTTATTAAACTTACCAAAGTTATCAAAATTATTTAAAGAAGGAATAAAAATGCAAATAAGATTAAGTTGGTTGCAGTCGGAAGATATAGTGACTTTGATCGAATGCCTCTGTACGACCGATGACTGCAACAAGGAGGAAAATTTTAGAGACGAAATTCAGAAGGCAGGTTTACAAGAAAATGAATGAAATCGCCTTTTTTGCATTGTTATATGAGAACATTTTCACACAAAGCAAATTAAAATAATATCTTTTGAAAAAAATCTCTCGAAGATTATTTAAATGACCATATAAAAATTATAAATAGAAAAAAATTAAAATAATATATAAATTCAGGCAAGATCCGAGTTTGACCGGTCGAATCCAATGTATTTGGAGATTGTTCAGTTCATGTTAGCGAATTTTTTTTGCTTCTAAAAAATTATTTTAATGTGATAAATAGAGTAAAAATTGGAGGAACACCGAAAGTATTTATATGTCTTAGTAAAAGAGGGTGTAAATGGTACAGTATGCTGCTTGTGCCTCTCATCGTCGGCGTCTTCTTTCTCTGCACACTCTCTCGCCATCTTCGCGTCTTACGAGCCAAGACTGCCATGCAGATAGTGAGGAAGAAACCTGCTTACAATTTACGCTTTCATTTTGAAATGTCTCCAATTCCCAGCTGCGTCTCCATAACATCAAGGAGAAGATCGTGGCAACCATCCACATTGTCTTTACTCGCGCGCGCCAAACCGCGCAGCATCTTGAAGAGGTCCGTGAAAGTCATTCAAGATGTTGCGTTATGAAGAAGTGACATCACCCAATTTCTTCTGCTCATCTGCACGTGCATATATGCAGATCTACACTTGAATTAATGAACTTTATATATTGGATTGCGTAGAATTAATTATTTTCATTACTTTTGACATTGATCTTTGTTGAGCTGAAAGCCTACATGGAGCAACCGGTGCACAACGCCTTCGGTTCGGACAGCGAAGACGACGACGCTAATGGCCTGACGGCCATTTCGAACAAGGACGCGTCTAAGGCATCTGCTTACTTCATTATTACTCGAATTGTTTTGTAATCAACCTTCAATTGATTGCTCAAATCTTCAGAAAACTGGCAAGAAGCTCGTTGCCAAGTCGAAGACGAGGAGTAAGACTGGCAAGAAGAAGCAGGTGGCGGACCATGACATGGATTAATAGAGAGAAGACAACGAGAGTGCGGAGAGAGCAGAGAACGAGAGGAACGTTCTTGAGCATCCATCCATTCGACAATTCACTCTTCATAAAATTCTATCTTCTGCCTGTCTCTTGTTTGCTCTCCAATATAGTCTGGCTGCGTTCGCAGAATCAACAGGCTCAAGGACTTCCATCGAAGCCATGATTTTCGGCCGAATGATTTTTGGTCCAATCATCATTTGTTGAAAAAGCATTGGACCTCCACACAAGCGGTCACTCAAGATACTTAGTGTGTTCAGATACAGTCCCGTCCAACATTTCAGGGACATAAATTAATTAGATTAATATAAATAATTTAAATTGAAATTTGAGCGATATTAGGCACTTTTACGCAGTTTCTTGTGTTTGTGAAGGGTCATGGCCGTGTTTTAGGTGCCGTCGATCTTGTGCTATTGAAGGCACCTAAAACACGGCCATGACCCTCCTAAAACCGACCGAATTCGTTTTTAAACGGTCATTTCTAATTCTTTTTAAAATCTGACTGTAGTTACATGTTCAGCATGTCAAAAACCACCCTAACAAACACAAGAAACTGCGTAAAAGTGCCCAATGTCGCTCAAATTCCAATTGAAATTATTTAAATTAATCTAATTAATTTATGTACCTGAAATGTTGGGCGGAACTGTATGTCTAGCTTTTTTGTAAATCGCAGGACGGCAGAAATAGGCCGGTTGCCAGTTTAAGTTTAAAAAATACGTATTATATGCAAGAGCCACAAGCACTGGCGATAAGGATCGTCACTGCAAAAATGAACACGTGTTTTTCGCAGTTTCACGCGGCTCGGACATGTTATATTTGTGCATTTCCTAGTCGAATTGCTCCAGATATAGCTCTCCGAGATGAAGAATAGACATGCCTATGAGTTTGGTAACAGATGGCAAAGATATCTGAATTTAAAGTGGAGAGACACGGGTTGCATGTCAAGTTCTAATGAATGTAACGCAAACTAAATGAGATTAAGTCGCCGACCAGCGTCATAACCTATTCTTTTTTTGAGCAGGTGATCCTCAAATAAGATTATGCAGCTTGTGTTCTTGGCTTTTCAACGTAGTTATATGCATGTCAATGAAAAGCCTGATGACATTTCAAGTTTGCCGCCCACTTTTGGGGGAGCATCTGATGTTTAACTAATCAACGAACATATCCTTGGACTTTAATAATCTACGAACATAGCTCGTGATTAAAAATTTTGAAATCGACGTTTCCTCCCGTTGCGGTCGCATTTTCATCAAGACGTTTCGGTTCAATAATGAATACCGAATAAAAAAATTCTAATTCATGGCCAATACGTTTTTGAAAGATTTAACCGATGCTGCTGCTCGAATAGTACATATGTAACCGGGAATTGGCTCTTTTAAAGGCTAGAAAGACGCACAATAAAATAAACTGAATATGACGCGATTTGCGAGAGAATCGTAAGGAAGCCAAAGAGCTTGGACCCGGCAAAATTAGATTTCGCTCAAAAGCTCTTTATAGGTACTTTCTAATACGGCGAAACGATTGGAATAGGTCCGGGAGTCTGAAATCGCCATTTTGGCGAGTTGTGCAAGGTTTAAAATTCGAGAGCCCGATGAAACTCGCAGAGATGGTCGCACATTCGCGTTCGCTGTTTCGCACACAATAAAGCAATATTCATGAAAATTTTGTCATAAATAGACAAGATATTGCTTTACAAAGCTACTAAAGTAGAATTTGAAAATATTTACTTTTGTGGTCTCAGCGGCCTCTAGACTTTGGAGAGGCGCCATTCTCTTATATGGAAAAATGTCAAGGGTTTTCTACCTTAAATTGTAGACCAAAAAATTATCTTCCCAATGAGCTATAGTATGCCAGATATCGACGAGGTTTTTTATGTTTCCCAATCATAAAGCTGTTGAAATCCGCGGGTTCAGCATTTCTTTGACCTATGAACCGGGCAAGGTATGAAGAAAAGCATTGTCTCGCGTAAGCAATGATGATTTAGTATAGTGCGAACGAGTGCGAGTCGCAATACAAACGTCTGGGTTCGATTCACCGGGCGAGCGGGATGTTTTGCAAGGCAAATAACAAATTTGTTTTGCTTTTAAATTTTATTTAAACAGTTACATAAAAACCTACATAAATTCTTTAGACTACTTTCATTTGGTATATCGCTTTTGTTTCACTTTCGGCGTTGGTAACGCCTAAACAAAGGGCATGCCGATGCACAGGCACTGAACCGCTCGTATTTCAACAGTTCCTCTTCAATATCTGGCATACTATAGCTCATTGGAAAGATAATTTTTTGATCTACAATTTAAGATAGAAAACCCGTGACATTTTTACATATAAGAGAATGGCGCCTCTCCAAATTCTAGAGGCCGCTGAGACAATAAAGGTGAATATTTTCAAATTCTACTTTAGCAGTTTTGTAAAGCAACATCTTTTCTATTTATGACAAAATTTTCACGAATATTGCTTTATTCTGTGCGAAACAGCGAACGCGAATGTGCGACCATCTCTGCAAGTTTCTCGAATTTTAAACCTCGCACAGTTCGCCAAAATGACGATTTCAGACTCCCGGACCCATTCCAATCGTTTCGCCGTTTTAAAAAGTACCTATAAAGAGCTTTTGAGCGAAATCTAATTTTTCCGGGTCCCCGGCCATTTTGATACTCTCGCAAATCGCGTCATATTCTGTTTTTGTGTCGGCGCCGAATTTGCGGACACAAAAAAGTTTATGTTTGCTAAAGCGACAGCCATCCGAAACCACATTCATAAAGCTTCTTTTCATCTTTGTCCGTAGTAAAGTTTTTGTGTGTAAGTCATTGGAACATCCCAACAGTCCGCTACTTAAAAATCATAATATCGTCTTGGAATTTCATTATATTAGAAGTAAAATTGCCACATTGACTTGAATGTAAACAAATGTCGTAATGAGATTTTTTTCTAATCTATTCGCGCAAAGCACATTTCTTTGCTTTATACTTTACGTTTCATAGAATTGAGCAGTTATTTCGCTCCATCGCTACATTTCGTCTATGAAGAGGAATCATGTCATCTCATTAAATCTTAAAAGTGTCTGGAATAAAGGCTATTAAGCATGTCATTGCTAAAATAAATTGTCTTGTACTATTTTATGCAATTTGTGTGCCATAATGAAATGTTCAATCTCTTGAAATAGAAAATTGTCGTAGCCGCCCCATTTGATTAATAATTCTGAGTACACACTTTAGTAATCACTATTCTAGTCCTCTAATATTCTGGTATCGAAAGTTCGCAGAAACGTCAAGCCAAATGATACTAGAAACGCGACAAATGTTAGTTGCCGTCTGTTATAATTGAAAACAGACTGCATCTACAACCATTCGCAACAATTAATAAGCCTATTTCATTCATTTATGTACCTAGGACATTATCCGCCATATTTGTCTATAGATAAGTATTTTTTTTACTTTTCAAAGGTGCACGAAACTCAGTCGTAATTGTTTTTGACATTTGCAGTCGCGCCTCTCTAAAACACATGTTCTATCGCTCTTCGGAAAGGCAAAAAGGCGCGAGTTCAAGACTGATTTTTTGGCTTCTTTAAGCGTTGTCTCACATCGAGCGGCTCAGCAGAATCTGATAAAGATTACGATGTTTCTGGCTCCAGAAGCATGGACGGAGGCAATCCGTTCTTCTTACCGGGAAGGTCCTCCGGACATGTCTGTCTATTCGTCGCTTGCTTTCGTACGCCTCGTCTTGGGCTGCGTCGTCCTTCCATTCGATGCGTTCGCAGTCTTCGCCATCCTCAGGCACAGCGGGAAGGCAGCCGAGAAATATCGCATCTGCCTCTTGATTCAGATGGTTCGGCTGAGAATCACAAGTAAATAGGCAATAGACAGAAAGGGGCCGTGATTTAGCCACCTCTGACTTGCGTTTTTTATTAACGAGAAAAGGATAGATTAACTTTATCTTCATTTTGTATTGTGTTATTTTCAGGCCACGAATATCGCGGGCGTTATGGTCAACACCTTCTTCTTGGACGTCGTCTGCCTGCCTCCTCTTGCGTGCGCGTGCTCAGGCGAATCTCCTCTCCTACCCCAAGCGATTGCACTTCATCCACACAACGAACTTGTTCGTCATGGCGCATTCCTTAAATATTAATTGTAAAATCTTTAGAAATAAGAAAAAAAGCTAACAATTTAATCCTGTTTATTCAAAGCAATAGTCGAGGGTCCATGATGGTATAATTGATTTGGCCTTTTTTACCAATTCATCGAAAAAAAATATTTAAAGGAGAGCAATCACCGAAAAATATGGTTCGAATTGCCGCGTCTGCCCTGTGATACTTCACTCTCATTCTCGCGTGCTATTCGCGCAAACCCGCTGCGTGAAAATAGCACGCGCGAATGAGAATGCGAAGGGCCGCGGCAATTTGAAAAATCACATAATTTTTCGGTGATCGCCCTCCTTTAAGGGTGCCTTTGTCATTAGCTCTATTTGGACGGTGGTTATCTTTGGCTGTTGCATGATTTATCGCCATCAGGTGAGTCGAGACAAATTTTTTTTATATACCGTATTTTCTCTATTAGTACCCCCGGGGGTTCTATTTTTCAATAGCCCTGCGAGAGGGGGGCACTATTAGAGGGAGGGGTTCTACTGGAGGGAGGGGTTCTATTTTTCAATGTGAGACACTAAAAGTTTGATAACAACATTTTCTTCTCAAAATAAGAAGAATCGTAGGTCGAATTCATATGAATCATCACTGGAATATCCATTTTACCACATGTTTTGAATGAATTTGCAATGATTTCATTGGAGAGAGCATCCCTTACCTCCAGGATCCATTCGAGGTACGTCTCGAGCTGAGATTTTCAGGCTGTTAGGGGGGGGCACTATTGGAGGGGGGGTTCTACTAGAGGGAGGTGTTCTATTTTTCAATGGCTTTATCAGAGGGGGGTACTATTAGAGGGGGGGTTCTAATAAAGGGGGGGGTACTAATAGAGAAAATACGGTATATTTCCAATCCATTTTTTAACCTCTTCTGCTGCTGTTCAACATTATGCAAAATCTTTCCTATGAAATATTAAACAAGCCAAGAAAAGTTGATCATTGTGACAAGACACTCACTATTTTTTTATTGAGACATTCATTGACTGTTTCTTTTATTAATACATGCATTATTTTACTTTTCCTAGGCTGTCCAGATGCCTGGTGCTTTTTTCAAACTGTCGAATAATGCGTTTGTCGCCATCATCTACTTTTTCTATGCGGTAGGCCTATCGGTTGGCGGTATCTTCGTCTTCGGTCGAATGTCACGTTATGAATCACTTCAGCTCCTGCTAAACGTAGTTTCATTATCTTATAAAGTTTATATCCTTCAGGATTCTTTTTAGAAAATTTTATTTATCTAAATGAAGACGATCCCATTGAAAATAATGCTGTAATTGCCTATGGCAATAGCTGATGATTGACTCTGGCGACCTTTTCACCTTCATAATTGGCCACGCAAGCAATGATAACGCGTCACTCTTAATGCACGCAAGGTGGTATTTGCTCCTTTAGAACTCTGGGAACTGGACGCATCCGTGCCTGTCGACGATCTTCTGCTACGATGCTGAATGGTTTATCCTTATTGCAGGTGATTTTAAGAAAACATCAATCAATAAAACGTAGTCAATACACATGTAAACAGAAGTCGTCGCGTCAGTGTCGGCGATTCTCTGGCTGCTGCTCATCTTCTTCACCGTACACACCTTCCACATTCTTCGCTCCGCAAGCACTTCATCGCATCTCAGCGCGGGTACACGTAACTATCACATGCGAATGATGACGTCACTTGTCTTTCAAGTGAGCATACATGCAAGATTCACAAGGAAAGACTGGGCTTTCTTTTCCAGTTAATCCAGAGTTACAAAAATACTGTCTATTTCTGCGCGCCATCCAGATTTGGGCCTCCCAGAACAAAACCACTATGATTATGACGCCCGAACACCGTTTTACTCTTGCCCACTTTGCATTCCGGGCCCCAAATTCCCTACCACACCCATGTAATGGTTGCTGAGTGATCAATAGCTGAATAAATTGAATTTTTAATGCGCGGCACTAGGCGGCAAGAGCCTTTAAATTTTTCGAATAATGATATCTCAAAACAGCAACTATGCAGTATTATCAGTACTTTTTGAATCTGAATCTTCTCTAAATCTTTTTTATCAATCCTTTTCAAAATTGATGCTAATCCTTTTTCCGGCAGTATTGCCTTGGATATTCATCGTTGGCCCACTTGCTGCCTTTCTTGCAAAGAACGTCGACGAAAGTTAGTTCCTATTTAATCTCAAGTTGTTTGAAAATGCGTTATTTCCCATTACCTTGTTTCTTTCGGCCAATGATCATCTTCTATGGGTTTTCAGACAATGAACAACGATTGTGGAACTTAGTCGATTATATTACCTTTTTCCACAAATACGATCGAGTTATTGATTAATTAAGTTGTTTTGCCAATCTCGCTGACCGCGTACTCGACGCACTCGCCATTGCATGTTTTGTGCATGCTTCTATCGACACTTCATTCTTCGACTCCTAGGATTGAGAAGGCAGCCGCTCAAGGTTTTGCCACATTCAAGAATGACGAGCTAGCTTCGATGTAAACCTAATAAACGTGCCCTTGGAAAATGTCTCCATTTTCAATTACATCATTATCTTACATAACGCGAATATTGAACAATGCTCAAACATAAGAAGGCTAGATCACTGGCGAACTTCTTGCCAAACAATTCAAAATAAGTATTTTTGTACCCGCGATTGTCCATGGAACCAATATTCTCTATACAATTTTTAAAAATATGTGATTTTCATTGCGTTTGGTGCGTCTCTCCTCGAATCTCACATTAATGGTTACACAATTGGCTTGGGAGCGAACCTGCGGGGAAACAAAACAGACATTCTTGCAAGATTTTGCCATATTCAAGGGTGACGAGCTAGTGTCGATCAAAAGCTATTAAAAACATTTCTATTTACAATTGCATCATTATCTTACAAAGTGTACACAAACTTTCAAACACTTTACATGCCCCTACACAAGAATCTTTAGATGCTGCATAATGACTTGTGAACAGCACGAAAGTTTGGAAACAAAGAGACTGACCCTTGGTTTCATCAAAAGAGATTGAACAATTCATTTTCAACCTTCTTGGAATTACGTTTATAATCTACTTTAAACGAGGCTTCACAAATGTGATAATACGAGTACTCCATCCTCGGAATGTCAAAGTATCAACAGAGTAATGTTGTAATGTGCATGAAAAGTTTTGCACGAACTGCTGCTACACGTGTGCATTCATGTATTCTTCTAGTGACTATACGCTTATTTAGGTACTTTATATATTTGTTTATATCTGCATAATTTGTATTAATTAATTGACATGAGAAAGATCTTTCACAAAGCGGAATGCGTTATCAGAAAAGATCATAGGCACGCAACAAGCCAATATAGTGAATAAGGGCACCAGCTGGTAATAAGTAATTAATTTGAGGTCTACGAGTAAAGACATGATTCTTCATTAGACGGCGAGCAGATGCTAACGATAGATCGAAAGGTTATCAGGCAGTACATTCCAAGAGTCGACGATCCTGTTAGTAAAACAACTGCATGTATACATACTACACCGGAAATTGAACTTGCATACATACCTACGTATTTAGTTTAAAACGATGACGTCTAGTAAATTCTATTGGTGAGAAGCAGAACATATCAGTTTACTTAATACCATATAGACTTTTAACAATCTTTAAAGCAACGATAATATCACTAATTTCACGGCGGATATAGAGAGGCTTCAGATTGGCATGTGCTAAACGCTTGCCCGTGTTCTTCGACTACTACATTGACGATGTTTTTTTTATAACTTGCCTATCTTAAAGGAGCTGTCCATGGAGATTACAATGTTGCTGTATTTTTCGTAATGCTAACCAGTTCAACTGGAAGCATTGTTTGAAAAAGTGATAATGCGTCTTGAAACGGCCTTGAGGAGAAAACCCACATTTTCCCCAATATATAGGGGTAAGCAATTTAGTAATCATCACTCTTCTCGTCTAATATTCTGGTACCGATGTTTGCAAACTACTGTGGTAACTGTAACTGCGAATGAAACTCGAAACTCGACAGGTGTTGGTCGCTCTCTATTTTATCTGTACTTGAAAACAGACTTGGAAGCAAAATTATTCTTATAAGAACTTAAATGTCATTTACACCTAGCTATTCGATTCATTTTGGTCGTAATCTACCATAACTACATAACTATGTAGATAAATAACATCTTTCTAGGAGTATGATTTTCGAAAAGATTGCGATGTTTCTGAGAGAGATTGCGCTGTTTCTTGCTCCAACAGCATGGACGGAGACCATCCGTTCTTCCTTCCGTCCCGGCCCGCCAGACATGTCGATGTATTCTTCTCTCGCTCTCGTACGCCTGGTCCTCTTCTGCTTTGTCCTTCCACTCGATGCCTTCACCGTCTTCGCCATCCTCAGGCACAGCGGAAAGGCAGGCGAGAACTATCGCATCTGCCTCCTGATTCAGATGGTTCGACTAATTGTGAGGCTCACAAAATATGTATGTATGTAGGTAGCAGGATGGAAGTGTCTTAAAACTGACTGTTTTAAATGACAACTTTACTTTGTACACATTTTCACACACAAAATATTGTTTGAAACAGCATTGTTTTGGTGCAAAACTGAAACAATCTTGTTTGGTATATCAAACAATTTAAAAAAATTGTTTGATATATCAAACAATAATGTTTCAGTTTCGCGCCAAAACAATGCTGTTTCAAACAATATTTTTTGTGTGTTGTCTTGCCATTTTATGGCAACGAACATCTTGGGTGTAACGATCAACACGTTCTCCTTCAACATTGTCCCCATGCCTCCTCTGACGTGCGCCTGCGGAGGCGAGCATTCTCTCTTGCCTCAATCAATTGCACTCCGTCCAAACAATGAACTTGTCCGTATTCCATAAATTTCATCTTCAATCATTAAGAAGAGATCTTTTTCAATAAGACGAAAGTAAAAAGATGAACAATTATTTAGCACTTATATAAAGTAAATGTCTATTTCTCGCAGTACAAAACATATTATTATTGACTTTAGCCTTCCCTTTACGGAGTCAGCGGAAAAAAATATTTTTAAGATTGCCTTTGTCATCGGCACTTTTTGGACGATAGTTGGCTTTGGCTGTTGTATCTTCTATCGTCACCAGGTGAATGAAGACTAAAAATAATAAAAAAAGCTAAATTAAAATAAGAATTATAAAGCACAATATATTTAGAAACATAATAAAAAAAACACGTGCAATAACAGGTAGAAAGACAGTGAACCTGTAAAACAGCAAATGAGAATGAGATTCCTATGGTGAATGCGACAATTAGAGCTTGTATTAATTATCGTTCGATGACCGTCCTGCTTTAAGCGGGCCAAAAAACGTTGACCTTTATGCGGTGACACTCTTTCTTATGCTAAATGTTCAACTATTTGATCTCCGACCTTTCTCTTAGGCCGTCCAGATGCCTGGTGCGCTTTTGAAGCTGCCGAATAAAGCGGCGTTTGTCGCCATCGTCATCTTCTGCTATGCGATCGGCTTATTGATTGGCGGTCTCTTCGGGATCGCTCGAATGTCGCATTCTGACTCGCTTCAGCTACTGCACAATGTATGTACAAACATATTTTCCACCACCTTACCAATCTTATAACCTTAATTATTATTTAATGATGAACATTTTTATTTTAACAAATATCGTCCAGTTTCATATTTTTTATAGATATATGTATGTAAGTTACACATAACGAACACAAATTTACTTACGATAACTGAAACAGTTGCGTAGCCTTTTTTGATGAATGGCTTTGGCTTTTCGGTTTTCCATTGCGATGCAAGCAGTGGCAAAGCGTTTCTTTTATGATTTTTTCTTTTTTCGTCTTTTTAGAGCTCTGAAAACTGGACGCATCCATGCCTGGCATCGCTATTCTGCTACGACGCGGTATGGGTCGTCGTAATAGCAGGTGTTACTAATATCGAATAGATTCGTTGTAATGAAAACATCAATAAATAAATCATATTCATTACATATGTATGTAAATAGAACTCGTCGTGGCATTGACGGTGCTTCTCTGGCTGCTGCTCATCTTCTTCACCGTGCACACCTTTCACATTCTTCGCTCCGTAAGTACATCTTCTCATCTCAGCGCGAATACACGCAATTATCACATGCGAATGATGACGTCACTTGTTGCTCAGGTGAGTCCAGGCACGTCGCAAGAATCGGCATTATTTACTATATAGATTACTTTTAGACTGTCAAATATATAACATAATAATTAACTAAGCACTTCAATTGAACGCTCTCTATATCTAGTTTTAATCAACCGACTGCTTTAAATTGAATCTTATCCCTTTTCCGGTAGTTTTGCCTTCGATATTCATCGGCGGCCCCATTGCCGTTGCGTTATCTACGTTTATTGTAAAGAACGTCGACGGAAGTTTGTTTTACATTTCTGATTCAATCTCAAGTTGTTGAAGCGAGCTAATTCCCATTACCCAATTGCTTTCTGCTACCAACAATTTCACAGAGTTGCTTGATTTAGTAGTATTGACTTTTTTTTTCTATCCATAAGGCTACTTACTATTGAGTGAGCAATTGATTAATTGAGTTCTTTTGCCAATCTCGATCGCCGTGTACTCGACGCACGCGCCATTGCATGTCTTGTGCATGCTTCTTCTGACGCCCTCTTATCGACACTTCATTCTTCGACTCCTAGGATTGAGAAGGCAGCCGCTCAAGGTTTTGCCACATTCAAGAATGACGAGCTAGCTTCGATGTAAAGCTAATAAAGTGCCCTTGGAAAACATCTCCAATTATTGTCTTACAAAGTGTACATTCATCGTGAACATCTTGGAATTACCATTAACTATAAATGTGCACTTACGTAAAACTATGTAGGCTTCTTATGAACTGTATAAAAACAGCTACAATTATTCAGGAACTATCACCATGGTCATCCTGATCAAAGCATCCGTGTTCTATTTTGTAAGCGCTCTCGCGTGCTCGCTTGGCGTACAGTACTTTCTTAGCAGCTATTTTAAGGCTGATTGTGAGAGAAAAATGGAAAGGAGAGAGAAAAAAGATGGGAAATATTCTTCAGATATGTATGCACCAGTATTCGCAGGAGAGCTCCTTAAATTTTTTTTAGCTCGCACCTAGTTCGTCTTATTTGTCTTGGTGCAGAAATTACTTGTAAGGTATTCTTCTAATTCTCTTTCTTATCCGTCGTTCCACAGTTGACAATTTTTGCTGGAAAATGCATTTTGATTTATCGTTGTTTGTCTGGTAAGCTGCCAAAGACGATTTGACAATTTACATATACATATCCATAAAATTAAAGCGCTTCTCGGAAGAAATCAAATCTCGCTTGATTCTAGCTTGCTAATTTCGAATCACATCTCTCTTATTTGTATACAATTTTCCATGTATTTCTTTAACTCTTCGATGGAGCAAAGAGCATAATGCACAAGCTAGTAGCATTTCTCTTATCGACGATAGGCTGGAACTCTTATTTCTCTAGATATTACAAAACACTTTCTCAACCTAGATTGGAAAGGCAGGTGTATTGCAATAGATTAATAAACTATTACGCCCCCTCTACATACATAGCTCTCTCCCACTGGAATTTTCAAAGGACACATAAAATTAGCTTTGATGTTCCCTTTTTGATTATATGTACATACATTCCTATATATTGACATACTACATATTTATGTTAGTTCTCTGAGTAAGAAATTAAGTATGGCGAGGGCGTTTGCAATGTCAAAACCAAGCCACCATTTGCTATTAAGAAGCGCCTGATTTCGTTTGCAAATGGAGCTCAATTATTCATGGCGTGTTTTCAAGCAAAAAAAGGCTTTTAGGCTTTGCAAGTTGCGCTATTCGCTGCAAAGCCAGAAAAGTGTGAGGCGATTCAGAGATTCTCTAATGCACATCTTGCTCGCGTCGTGGTCCGCGTTGATCCGCTCGGCCACGCGCGATCCTCCTCCGGCCATCGCGCTCTACAAGCCGTTAGCCACTGCTCGCGTCGTCTTTGGCTGCTTTGTCCTTCCACTCGACATCTTCACCGCATTCGTTGTCCTCAGGCACAGCGGGAAAGCCGCTGCCACTTATCGTATCTATCTCCTTCTACAATTGGTAGGTTATTTTTTGGTTTTTTTCTTTAATTATATCTTTTGATATGTAGGACATGTTATTGCACTGTTTATTCGCTTATTGGGCTAGCGTTTCATAGCAAAACAACATACATATATTCCTGCTATCTGCGTTGCAAAGTCGGCGGTTTCCTGATCAAGATAAATGCGGGAATTCAAATCTTCAAACTGTTTGGCTGTTCTATTAGGCGGCCAGCATCGCCGGCGACATTGTGTACGCGTTCGTCATCGACCTCGGCGTCTTCACGCCCTTGCCGTGTGGCTGCGCGGGCGTGGGCGCATCGCCAGTGCTCCCTTTGACCCTCGGGATCCATCCGACTGTCCAGACTGTGACACAATTTACACACATTTTTATAGTTCGCTTTCATGCTACTTTCATGCATACGACTATATTATAGATGTTTAGTCATTATTTCCGAAAAAAAAAGTGAAGCAATAAACAAAGTTATTCGACGAGTAATCTTAGACTCTTCTCGGTGTCACTTGCATGTGGACGGTCGCAGGCTACGGCTGCTGCATGCTCTACCGACATCAGGCTAGCATTGGAGCAGATTTGTTAAGAACTTGTAGTTATTGATCTTCGCATTGATTCAGAGGTTGAATTGTTAAAAACTTGTAGTATTAAGCTTCACTAGCCTTCTTCCAATTGCACTGTTGCAGAGTATGAAATGATAATGGTAAGAACTTGTAGTTATTCATTCTCACTTGCATAATTCCAGTTGCATTGCTGCAAAGTGTGAATTGCAAAGAAATTGATCTTCACTATCATACTTTACGTTCCCGTGTGCAAAGCAACGGTGGGGTACGTACATATGTAGTTCATAATTGCATTGTTTCATGCCCATATGTACATATATGTACATACATATGTCTTATGGTTAGTTACATATATGTTTCGTTGTTTAATGTGTTCGCGCAGGAAATGGATATGATTTCGTTCTACATGAGCAGGCAGTCCAGACTGCGTTTTCAAGAGCAAAGCTGCCACGAGCCGTCTCTAGCGCCCTCGTCTCATTCTTCTACGGTCTCATCCTTCTCATCGGACTTCTCTGCTACTTTGGCCGGATGTCCGATGATGCGAGCTTAGCGCTTCTTAGCGAGGCTCGCTGTCCCCACACTTGGATTTTGAAAACTGAAGACAGTAATATGAACCTGCGTAAACTATTTTTCGGTGCTTCCTTTTAATAAGAGGAACTATCTCACAATCAGTTTCGTAGCTTTCTTGATTATTACCCTTTTCGCCTTTCTGCTCCAGAACACAGGCAACTGGAAACTGCCATGTAATGTTTCGTCTCTCTTCTGCTATGACGCCGACGGGCTCTTCCTTATCGCTGGTATCATTCGTCTTCTTATTTTTTATATTATTCAATATTAATAAAATATTATACTTCTACTATTCACAATATTTATATTTTGATGAACAATTTGAGGAGATGAAAACAAATGCCCGTTTGGCATGATATTTGATTTGATTTATTAGTTTCTAACCTGCAATCTTGAAAATTCTCAAAAATCACAAGAATTATGAAGATGCTACCTTGTTGCACAGCCTATGGCGCGATTGTGATCGGGCTTCTATGGACCTTGATGGTGCTCCTCACGACGCACACCTTCTACACGCTTCAAAGTTCAACAGCTTCCGTTCATCTCAGCAGCCGCACTATCACCTATCACAAGTTGATGACGCGTATTCTTGTCGTCCAGGTTCTATAGAATTCCTGCCTCACTCGCTCTACCACGCCCCCCCCCCTCCGCGCTCTACCCCCGCGCGCTCCAGCCTCTCGCGCTTCAGCATGCAAACATTCAAACAGTCGGTCAAACCATGTGTGATTGCTTTGTTTCCGGCACTTCTGCCATCGATCTTCATCATCATCCCATGGGCGTACGGCGTTTCTGCCTATCTTCGATGCGAACATTGACGATCGTGCGTAGAATCTTACTTCAGTTAGACACTTGTCTTATCCACATGAATACTTTATTTAACATTTTTTATTTTAATTTTTGAAATTGATTAAGCTTGAGAAATCTTCCTAAATTTATTTTTTTTCTTGGTTAAAAAACTTTCTTAAACTTTTTTTTACAATGAATTTAGTCCGCCTTCCGCTCGCCCTGTTCGTCTTTGCGCTCAAGTCACTGCCTTATCTGGCGTGCACGCTGCTTCTGACTCCATCCTATCGTCGATTCATACTCTCCGTCGTCGGTTTGACCGACGGCTCCACAGTATCCCTTATGTCCAAGCGACGCATCCCAATCGTCAGCATTGGCGGCAGCGGCGTGGATAGCCGGCCAAAAAAGTAAACTACGTGATTCAAGTTAGACATGTGATGAAATGATGTACAATGCACACACATATCCCAAATGTCCATCACCGTAATTGCTTCGCTGGCTACGGCACAATAAATGGCGTCGTATTGGCTGGCTAAGAATGCAAGCTGTAAATGTACAACATATAAAGCGCCGCTTGCCTGCGTCCTTTGATACGAGCGATGGCGGCCTCGTTTCGATGGGCACCATTTAGTACTCTAGTCATCGCTCTAGCCGTTCGTTCTGTCATGATCAATATATGCAAAATTAAAGTAGCCATAAACTCATTTTTGCCTGACACAAGGGCGAGTGAACATGTGTTTTTTAGAGACACGACCGTAGTAGTTAGTAAAATTATGCAAATAGATTTCGATTTTCTGAGTTTCCTGTTCCTTTAACTATGCCTTTATAATAATCATTTAAGCAGATATTTAAATATTTGTTATTCTTTCCCTGACGTAGCAGCAGACGACGGTGAACCTGGTGAGCCTGGCGACCTACTACAATGCGGGGCGCATTTTTGCCTGCGCCTGCCGTGCCTGGCTCGGCGATGCAACGAAAGCTGCAACGAGAAGGGAACAGCATGGGCGCGTACATCAGTTAGTCGCTAGGGTCAAATAAGCACCCCCCCCCATCCTCTTTGCGCATCCCCTCCCCTCTCACAATCAATGCCGAAGTCTAATAGTTCTTGCGTAACTTGAAATTACCAGAAAAAGAAAAACTGCCTTTGAATTTCTTATGTATTGTTAGACTATGAGGGGCACGTCGTGCCAACGAACGCGATCGATGAAGCGGATTTTGCCGGATGCGACAGAAACCACCTGATGCATTTGGTCACCGAGTGGAGAGGTATCGGGAAAGAGCGAGAACGATAGAGAAGCAGGGAAGTAGAGAACGAGGGAGATGTAGAGAAGCCGAGAATAGTCTGAGGACTCGTATCAACGGCGTTTCTATAAAAGGTAGGTACTCACTACGAAGCAGTGGCAGGCCAAGGTGGCAGCGAGAGCGACCTCGGCTACGTGGCAACCGTGGCAGACGAGTGCGGCGCCACGCGGCCCATCTACTGCTGGTGATGCGCCATCTCCAAAGGTAGAGAACATTGTTTACTGTAGCTGTTAGCAACACTCCTATTTCACTAGAAGAATGGCCATATATTTGAGGGCGGCCGTGGAAATCTGATCATCCAGAACCTGAGAAGCAATCATTACATTTGCTGATTTATTAATTTACCCAGCAATTCAGACCAGTTGTTCTATACAAAGGACCATTCAGATCATCACTACTCTTCGGATGTCGCGGTCATGGAGAAGAGCAACTGGTACAAGGGCCGCCGGACGCAGGTTCATTATACCTTTTAAAGCATACGCTAAGCTAAAGGCGACCTCAAGCATAATTAAGCTTAACGCTGCACTTAACTTTTAATACTGTAAAAGAAATGTAAAAATTACGCTTCACGTAATATTTGTCATATTTCCAGAATGCACCTCTCTTCTACACATGGAACGAGAAGGTGATCGTTGGCCGGCCTCCTCCACCTCCCCCGCCTCCCCCTCCTTCTCCTCCACCGCCACCTCCACTGCCACAGTCCAACGATGAACTCCAATACTTCTTCCGGTGACGTCATACATGTACTACTTGCCATGAACGGAATAAATGTATACCTTTTAATAAAGAGTCTATACCCCTTGTGCAGTTGTTAAAAACTGGAAGCCACCGTATGGTTGGTTGAAGTAAATGAGCAATGAACGACGAATGTCTTCACGAGCGGTGGCTAGTAGGGGGAGTAGGAGGAGGGCCCTATCAGCCCTTCGCCTTACTTGCATGCATATGTATCTAAATGTAGAATAAAAGTAAATGACGTGAACATCCATATTTGTTGACAGATATATGTGTTGCGGCGAATTCTGGCTGTGATTAGTCACGTGTAATTACCAGTGAATCTTAAAAAAATTTTGCTACAGGCTGGACAAGAAAGGCAGCGAGCCACTGAAATGAATCTTCACTTCGGGGGCAGGAAACGTGATAACCGTGCACGACCATTGACAAACTCGCATGTTTGTACATAGATACATACCATTCATTATTTACCCAGAACTTCCTCCATCCTTTTTAATGAACGACACAATGAGGTCAAGTGGAGCCTTGTTTTGTTCAGGCATCTTTTGTGTTTCATGAACAAGCTTTACAAGTTTCTCGAAATTACATATAACATCTTCAAACTAAATTTTTGGTTCCTACAGATTGTCCAACATGTCCCTTTTCCATTATCTCTCTACCTTTTGGCGCACATAATTGTGTTAGAGAACAGAAGAGAAGCACATCGCGCATATAAAAGAGAAAGAGAGCGATATAAAGAGATGGAGAAAGTTTCCTATCAAGGCCATCTTTCTCTTCATTTTCTCTTTCATCATTCGGGCGATGTTAACACGCGTTTCCCTCCTGCCAAGCTGTGTCTTCTCATCATCACTACTTACTAATGCCCCAGCCAAAGAAAATGATCATCGAAAGAGTTAAAGAAATTCATTGAATCAGTAAACCACAGTCAAAATAATGGTTACGCATGCATGGTGCTTCAATTTTCCGAGTGATATATTTGCGTACCAACTGTTGCAAAGAAATAACTTTTCAAATTTAATCTATAGACGACAGAGTGGCTACTAAAAAAACTTATAAATGACAGTGCAAAGCACAACATATTGTGCATGTACATATGTATATATTTTTGAAATTCACAAAGTTGTTTCTTAGCATCTCGCATTCTCCATCACATGTATGTATTTGAATAGATAGATAGGTGGCCACTGTCAGTCCCTGCAATTATGTATTATACAAACTTTCACTTGCATTGTTCCATGAGAAAGTGTCAGCGCGAATGTCAACAAAAAGCAGGTTTAAACATTAAGCTTCTCATCCTTCATTTCCGTGGAACTTATTGCGTTTCTCTATTTTCCCTTTAGGCAATCATTTCCTTTCCCTAACCAAGGCAATTGCTGACCTTGATCACTTTGTTCAGCAGAAACTTACGCCCTGTTGAACTGCTCATTTAAGCCGACTTTCCTTGATAGAAAGGGCGTCAAATTAAGCGCTTGGCAGTCCGGATTCAGTTCATTAATTACATTGAAAAAATGGCATTTGACTTAGCAACCCTGTCTGAGTACTTTGTCTTATCGAATTTGGATGATAAAATTCGACGCCCTGACATTTAAAATGGAGTAATTTAATATGTTTGTTTAAGGTTTAATATTTTTCAAACTTCTTCATTATTTTTCTTGCACTTTTTCTGCTTTGCCCTGTTAAATGGGTTATGGAAAGAGATTCTTCCGCCTCCCACGTTGCGATAGAACGCGCCCGCTTGCCGTTAAATAATAATGGAACTCTGAATCAACTTGAAAGCTGTATCAAATTGTAAGTACTGCGTTATTACAACGCATCGAAAATGAAGCAATCAGCGTGTTCTTATAATTCGAACGAGTGAAGGATGACTTTTATTTTTTACTACCTTCTTAAGGCAGTGAAGAAATAATATATTTTTACCAGCCGGTTCGTGCGCGCTTCGCGCGCGCTTAACCGGCTGGATGCTCGGCCGCTTCGCGGCCTCGCTATCTGACTTTTCGTCTGATACTTGGCTTTGTATACTACACCACATCATTTTAGCTGCGTAAACTCGAGAGAGAGCAATGGAAATGTATTTGTTGGATAATGAGAGAGGATATCTACATTCATAGTGAAAGAATATGCTTTGGAAAGAAACGGGGCTGAACTCGGTTCCTTCCAGAATCGTCTGGAATGTTCCCATTACCGGGGGAAGACGTTGGTCGCTTCCGTCAAGTTCTGAAAAATGCCATGTCCCGTGGCCGAATTCGGTCCCTTCCAGAATCTTCTTGAGTGTTCCCAGTACCGTTAACAGACGTTGGCCTCTTCCGGAAAGTTCTGGAAAATTCCTTGCTCCGGGGCTGAACTCGGTCCTTTCCAGAATCTTTTGGAATCTTCCCAGTACCTGGGGGAAGACGTTGGTCTCTTCGGTAAAGTTCTGAAAAATTCCATGCTCCGGGGGCAGAATTTTCGGAATGTTTCGGCCCCTTTCGGAATGTTATGAAGAACTTTGTCTCTTCTGGAACCTTCTGGAATGTTTCCAGTATCGGGAGCAGACGTTGGCCCCTTCCGGAATGTTCTGGAAAATTCCATGTCCCGGGGCAGAATTTGTACCTTTCTGGAACCTTCTGGAATATTCCCAGAATCGGGGGCAGACGTTGGCCCCTCTCGGATTGTTCTGGAGTATTCCACTTCCCGTGGCCAAACTCATGCCCTTCTAGAACCTTCTAGCATGTTCGAAAACATTGGCAGAAGTCATCCGCCGATGCAAAAGTCACCACGCTGGTAGTGGTAGAAAAGTCGCAACGTTCGTAGTGGTTTTTACAATTTGGACACTTCAAGGAAGGAGCATGGAAGGTTCCAGAAGAAATCTGGGACAAACCCACGCTAAGCGCTTTATTATTAGTAAGATATATCATTTACTTTTTATTTCTCTTCTTTTATTCACATTCAGCTCTATATCTAATTCTCATTTCGGCATTATTAAACTATTACCACCCCGGGGTCGAATTTTTTTTCGAAAATGTTTTTTTTTTGCTGAAATTCACTCTAAGAGGGTTTTTTCTACGGGGAACACATATATCATATTCATTTCTTATCACGACGTCATTTTCCCGTGTTACAGTAAGTCTGGCCTTTTTTGCTCCAAATTGCGTGTAAACCATGTAATTTGTGTTATTTTAGATGGAGACTACGAATTTACTACACATATTTCCTGTTAACTTGTATTCTCCATCTAAAATAACAGAAATGGCATGGTCTGGGGTGGGAATAGTTTAATAGTACCCTCATCTCTTACTTCAAAAAATTATAGCCACAAAAGCAGAAGCTTTTATTTTTTTTCGAATTGTTAAAGGGGAAGGAAGTCAGTGGAGAAGTCATATGGAGGTCGAGGGCAAGAAGTAGAAGGACCAGAACCTTGGTCAGAAAGGGGAAGGTTGCAGTGGTGGATGAGATGGTGCCCTTGAATTGACCAAGTGGCGTTAAAGCCACAACCTCGTCCTGAAATTAGTTCAATTTTTCCTCTAAATTTTCGATCATCATTATTTCACAAAGAATTTAAAATATACATATAAAGGCATCTCTTTGACAACTTGACCGTCAATCTCCTTCTGGCTATTTGGGATCCTGAAAATAAGAGACGATATTTCATATATGCTCGAGGATTGTTATGTATTTTTGTGAAGTGCATTATTTTATATTCTTTCGTTTGGAAGTCTTCAAAAACCTAGATTATTGTTTGCTCTTATTAATTTATTAATTTATTTAGTGTCTAAATTATTTTTGCTCTGCCTTAGGTGCACTCGAATTAAACGCGACTTGCCTGAGTCGTGTTCTTCGTCGACTGCTTGGCTTTCGCCTTGCTGCGTTTCCAACAGACATAGAGAACTACAAATATATTTAAGAATATTTCAATCTGTTTAATCTTTCTTTTATTTCTAATCAGAAAATTATTTCCATTTGCGTGCAGAAATCGAAAGAAGGATCTTGAAGAGACTACTTTCCTCGCTTAGCTTGAAGCGAACTTTGTCAGTAATATGAAACTTTTTTGTGACAATCCACCAAAACCATTTCTGCATTTCTCTCACCGATGATGATTGCAACGATGAACACGACGCCTCCGACGACGCCGACGAACAAGAAGGTGCGCGAGTCGTTCGAAATCTTGCCAGGGAGCTGAAATGAGAAAAGCTTATAACTTAGCTTCTTTTATAGAATTCTACGTGAAATTTTCATCCTTTCCATATTCAAATTAATCACTATTCTCCATTTTTTCATCCCTTTCTCACTCGAAGAAGGTTCGAATTGTATTTTTCGAGTAATTTTACGCGAATATGCATATCTACCTGAAAAGGGGCACTTTCCAGACCTCAGTGGTAATGGTAGCGGTGTTGGTGTTTATGGTGGTGGTTTCGCTAGGGGTGGTAGTGGTCGTCGTGGTGGTCGAGGTGGTGGGGGTGGTGGTGGGGGTGTTGGTGGGAGTAGTGGTGGGGGTCTTCGGGCCTTCTCGATAAACTCGGCGCGGAAGCGGCCATGATCGTCATTGCAGTTTCGTTCATAGCAGGTGCAGCGGTAGTTGAGCACATTCACGCCTTTCCCTCCCAACTCAATGCAATCACTGCTCTCATCGCCGCACCCAGCCGGTTTGTACTCATCCAGCTTGCCCCCTTGACCCAGCGTTACACTTGCCGCGCATCCTTTAAAGCAAAGAGAATCCGTTCCATGGCATTTCTGAAAGAAAACGAAAAGCTTAACGAAAATCTTACTCAAATTTTCAGAGTAAATTGCGACTGACAATGCTCATTCTTCTCCCAAAAAGCCGCTGCTCTTCCCGAGTCGACTTCTCGCCAGGCGAAATGTTTCCTTTTCATCAATTCAGTTCACTTATCGACAACAAAAGTGCTGAAGATTATGGTAATTATGAATGTTCAGCATTATCCTCTGCACTTCAAAAGTTTTCGTAGTATAGATTTCCTGTGTTTGCCTAAATACATATTCATTTAAAATGATAAATTTGAAAATTGCGGAGTTAAAATTTTTCATGTACGTGTAATTTCATGCTTTGGTTAACATAATAATTTGAGTTGGCACTATTTATAAATTAACGCTTTCTTACGAAACTCTTTTTTCCATACATATTTAACACGATACATTTATAAGAAATAATCGAAACAATTATGGTGTACTCATGGTTCCTGTTTATAATATTTATTTTGAAAACATTTAATTCCTACTACTCTAAATTTTTTTGGTTCTAAAATAGATGTAGCTTTCAAAGAGTTCCTAAAACACGAAAGAACAATACGGCATTTTAGCGCATTTCGTAAAAGTAAAAGAAGACAAATTGAACTAAATAGAACACAACCACTAAAAAAATAAGTTACATTGATTGGAAGATTAATATTTTTCATGACCTGCTATATCAAAACTAATTAAAGATTCAATCCTTAGAATTTAGTTTAATTGCTATAAAGTAAACCATTCTGATAAACCATCTATATGCCTCTCTTCCTATTTCTCTCTCTATGTTTGAGTGTTTGGAAAAGAATCCGCTCCTGTAAAGAAAGATCTTTAACAAAATTTGTGGAAGGCAATAATATGACTGAATTTGCTGATTCTAACTAGATAATGAAGAACTTTGTTCTATTCAAAAGATCATCGTCACTACTCTTTGGATGTCACGGTACATAGAGAACAACAACAGCCGCGGCATTAATCTTGCCGTTTGTCCAAGACATGTCAAGGACAATCGGTCATGACCGTTCATGGTCATAACCATGTCAAGGACACGTCATGGACATGTCATGGACACCTACACAAATGTGCGTTAAATTACTTTTTTGACATTTTCAGCCCTTTTTACCGTTATTCTGTATTTATTTCACAGGAATAATCAAATTAAAAAAAAGAGAAGCTAAAACGGTTCACCCTAAGTCCACTTTTGAAAAAAATTCAACTTTTTACTTCGAAGTGCTCCAGACAGGTTATTTACTTCTGCACCAATTAATTGGAATAGGGTCACCCACTCCGGTAGGAGAAACAGGCTGCAAATTGTCATCTGCTTGAATCCATCGAATACCCATGACCGGTTTCATTTCCATCCCCCAACTCTTACACTCTAGGTCCTTCCTGTAAGCCAGTTTCCCTGTAGTTTCATGCACAACCACATCTCGAAAAATTCTTAGATGTTACAACATTTATAGATGTGGCTTCAAAACATGTGCATAACAGAAACGGTGGGAGAGAGAAAGATATGTAGCAAAAGGAAGGCAATCCGTGCAACATTAGCGAGCACTGAATACGAAGGCGCCGAGCAAAGGAGCCAGTCAGTAATTCCGACACTGCATCCGAGACGCATGTTCGCGAGGCACACTTCTCCCGTATTTTCAGCTAGGATCTTCAGCACAATGGTGGCGAAGGCATAAATCAGTTTAAAAAAACAAAGCAACACAAAATATGTGCAGCCTGTTAAAGAACGTAGAAGAACGTTCTTGCATTCATCAGAGAATTGTTGGCTCGTTTAAAATTTTCCCCCCAAATTGACTTCAAACAAAATAAAAAAGAGGTGCCAAATGTCATAAACTGTGTCGCATGTCATAATTTGTCCGGGACATCGGTAGTAACCGCGAGCGTATCACTCTGTATTCTCGTCGTTTTTGCACTCTCTCGCTATGGTCGTGACCACGTAAAAAGGAACAAGCCCACAAAAGTGTCCGTGACCATTGAGATTTTTTTTGTTTTTTTTTGCCCAGGACACGTCCAGGACATGTCTAAGACATGTCCTAGACCCCTGTGTATTAAGATAGGCAGAAGTGGATGTGTCCAGGACATGTGTCAATTTTATTTTCAAACGGTCATCACCGATTGTCCTTGACATGTCTTGGACAAACGACAAGATTAATGCCGCGGCAGGTACAAGGGCAGCAGGACGCAGGTTCATAGAGTCACCGCAAAAGCATAAGCTAGCAATAAGTTTAAACATTCTACGCTACACGCCACTTTTAATCCTTTAAAAGACGCGTCACTCTTAATCCTGTAAGATAAATGTAAAAGTTTCGGCTCATGTATCATTCCTCATATTTCCAGAATGCGCCCCTCTTCAACACATGGAACGAGAACGTGATCGTTCAGGGTCGTCTTCCCCCTCCTACCCCTCCTCCTCCAGATCGTTAGTAGACAAGAAGAGCCTTATGGTAAGATGCGGAAGTACATGAAGAGAGAGAGAGCTATATAAATCGAGCGAGAGAGATATAAAAATAGAGAGAGTCCCAAACACTCAAACATAGAGAGAGAAATAGAAAGAGAGGCACATTGATGGTTTATCAGAATGGTTTACTTTATAGCAATTAAACTAAATTCTAGGGATTGAATCTTTAATTAGTTTTGATATAGCAGGTCATGAAAAATATGAATCTTCCAATCAATGTAACTTATTTTTTTAGTGGTTGTGTTCTATTTAGTTCAATTTGTGTTCTTTTACTTTTACGAAATGCGCTAAAATGTCGTATTGTTCTTTCGTGTTTTAGGAACTCTTTGAAAGCTACATCTATTTTAGAACCAAAAAAATTTAGAGTAGTAGGAATTAAATGTTTTCAAAATAAATATTATAAACAGGAACCATGAGTACACCATAATTGTTTCGATTATTTCCTATAAATGTATCATTGTATGAAAAAAAGAGTTTCGTAAGAAAGCGTTAATTTATAAATAGTGCCAACTCAAATTATTATGTTAACCAAAGCATGAAATTACACGTACATGAAAAATTTTAACTCCGCAATTTTCTAATTTATTCATTATCATTTTAAATGAATATGTATTTAGGCAAACACAGGAAATCTATACTACGAAAACTTTTGAAGTGCAGAGGATAATGCTGAACATTCATAATTACCATACTCTTCAGCACTTTTGTTGTCAATAAGTGAACTGAATTGAGAAAAAGGAATCATTTCGCCTTTCATCGCCCGCGGAGAGAAGTCGACTCGAGAAGAGCAGCAGCTTTTTGGGAGAAGAATGAGCCTTGTCAGCCGGCAATGCCCCTTTCGTCATTTTACACACCTCCTTTACTCTGAAAATTTGAGTAAGATTTTCGTTAAGCTTTTCGTTTTCTTTCAGAAATGCCATGGAACTGATGGTCGTTGCAAGAAAGTATGCGCGGCACGTGTAAAGATGGGTCAAGGGGGCAAGCTGGATGAGTACAAACCGGCTGGGTGCGGCTGGAAGAACCGTGGTTGCGAGGAGATGGCAGAGTACGGAGTGAATGGGGTCGATTACACCTGCTTCTGCCCCAAAGCGAACTGCAATGACGAGCATGGCAGTTTCCGCAATAAGGCCATCAATGATGCCCGAGGACGCTACAACGAGAAATTCAGTTCGTCCTACTTGAGCACCACCACCGCCAACACCACCACTCAGGTATGGAATGTGCCCTTTTTCAGGCAGATACGTAAAATTACTCAGCAAAGATGAGTTCAACCGGTTTTGAGTGAGAAAGGTGTGATAAATGGAGAATAGTGAATAATTTGAATATGGAAAAAGATGAAAATTTCACGTAGAATTCTATGAAAGAAGGAAAGTTATAAGCCAGAGCTGTCTTCATTTCAGTTCACTAACGATGGTATGATCGAGGGAACGCGCTACTTCATGAACGTCTTCTACGTTGGCACCCCCACCTGCATCCTTGTCCTCATCATCAGTGAGAGAAATGCTGAAATGGCTTTGATGGATTGTCACAAAAAAGTTTCATATTACCGACAAAGTTCGTTTCAAACTAAGCGAGGAAAGTAGTGCCTTCAAGATCCCTTTTCCATTCCATGCAAAATCCCTTGGAATTACCAGTATGCAGGGAGATTGGGCTTTAATGGCCTTGTCAACAAAAATGATCGGGCCGTTTGAAAAGTTCTAGAAATTGGATTGAAATAATTTTCTGATGAGTAAAACAAATTCGAAAAAAAATATAAAGAGATTGAAGTCAACTAAAATGCATTTGTAGTTCTCTGCATCTATTGGCACTGCTCCAAGCCGAAGGCCAAGAAGTCGACGGCGACTACGACTACGACGAAGAACACGAAGAACACGACTCAGGCAAGTCTTGCGTTTAATTCGCTTGAGGCAGTGCAAAAATAATAAAGATATTGAATAACTTAATTAATTAACAAAGGCAAACAATAATCTTGGGTGTTTTAAGACTTACAAAAGCAAGAATATAAAATAATGTTCTTCACAGAAATACATAATTATCCCGAGCAAATATGAAATATTGTCTCTTATTTTCAGGGTCCGAAGTAGCCAGAAGGAGATTAACGGCCAAGTTGTCAAAGAGGTGTGTTTATATTTTAAATTCTTTGTGAAATAATGATGATTAAAAAATTGAACTAATTTCAGGTCGAGAGTTGTGGCTTTCATGCCACTTTGTTGTTAGCACCGTCTAATCCATCACTGCCCCCCCTTTCACCCTTCTGACCTAGTTTTTGGCCCTTGTACTTCACTCCCAAGTCCCCATACCACTTCTCCGCTTTCTCCGCCGTCTTCCTTCCCATTTAAAAGTTCGAAAAAAATAAAAGCTTCTGCTTTTGTTGCGCACAAGGAATGAGAACTGAAGAAGCAAAACAGAAATAGTAGAGGAAGGAGAAAGAAATCTGAAAACGATTGAAAGCAGAAAATAGAATGTAATAAATAAAAATCATCCTTCACTCGTTCGAATTATAAGATCGCGGTAATTATAGTTTTATACAGCTTTGAATTTGATTCAGATAATGAGTTGCAATCATATTTAACTGCAACCGGGAGGTTCTATTGGAACGTGGGAAACAGAAGAATCCTTTTCCATAAACCATTTATAAGGCAAAGTGGAAAAGTGCAAAAATAATTATGAAAAAGTTCGAATAACATTAAACCTTAAAAAAACATATTCATTTGCTCCGTTTTCAATGTCAAGGCGTCGAATGGTCCCTGGTATGCTACGCGAGTACAAAATACTCAATTTGGCCCGACATGAAATGGCTCTCATAGATAAGAGAGATGATAGGTGAATTTGTCCAGATAAGCCATAGCCAATGCTATCCAGAATCTGGCAAAAGTTACTTTTTTGCGTTCTTCTTGATTAATTGTGTGTTGTTTTCACTTCAGACACACTTGCTAAGCCTGAAGACCTTCCAAGAACATCAATCGAAGCATGTTTCGATGACCCAAAAAGTCATAGATACTGGATATAGTTAAGATATTCGCTCTGTGGCATATCGTACGTTAAATTTATACCCGACATTTAATAAGTGGAAAGAGTTTCATAAAATTTGAGATATGTAACAATTGAGAACTCTCCACATTTTTATGTGTATCAGTCTCAAGTTAGTAGAATAACAAAAAACAACAAAATGCTATCTTCGACTGCAAACAGTGGGCAAGTAGAATTTGGGATAGAAGAATTAAACATCAGTCATTTATTTGTTTAATTTTATTTCACAACTTTTAAATTCCTTGAAACAATTTTATTACAAGGCAAGAAAATAAAGCTAAAAACTTACATAGCACTCGATGATGTGATAGAAGAATCTGTGATAAGAGTGAGAAGCAGACGAGAGGAAGTGCGACGGGCGCCCATCCAATAAAAGAGCTGTGAATTCCTTATTTGTAATAATAGCTGATTGAGGAGGAGGAGATAGCCGAAATGAGAACTTTGCAATCATGTTAGGCTGACGTATGGACGCTGAATAGGGCATGAAAGAGGAGCGGAAGCTTGGGTCAGAGAAACGAGAGGAGCAATTGAATAGAGTCTTCTCGTCCTCCACAAAGATTGTGCAAGATTTCCAAGTTGTCGACACACTCTACAAAATTAGATTAATTAAAAGTGGCTGACTTCAAACTTCCTCCAAATCCAGTTAGGCAATCTGACTGAGTTGACTGATATCATATGCCCACATGAATTGTGATCCCTGTTATCGTTGCCATTGCGCTTGTTAAATTGATGTTCAGCAGTGTGTCTGTAGCTTGGAAATGCGTCTAAACCGACGACGTGAAAAAATAAAGTGGAGGAGTTTTCCTTTCTGACTTTAAAACATGAGTTTACAAACAAACAGTAAATTCATAGATAAGTTTTATTTACCAAATTATGATTAACAATTTTTAATATGATGTTATGTTTAACAGTTGCGTCATATCGATTCTGGCATGCGCTCACAGAGGCAAACAAAAGCGAATAGTTTCCATAATAATTTGCCGACTACAGTATATTATGGTGTCAAATGTTTTTTTTATTTCACAACTTTTAAGTTCCTTGAAACAATTTTATTACAAGGCAAGAAAATAAAGTTAAAAACTTGTGGCGACTTCTTATTCATTTGTATCAAAAAACATTTGACATCATTTAACACCGTATATGCATCAACAGTCTCTTTCTATGAAGTCACACGTTCTAAAATGGCTTTGATGAAACAAGTTAATTTAGAGATATAAGAGAGTAGAAGCAAGACAAGGTAGAAGAATAAAAGAGCGGCAGCGGTGGCGACTTCTTATTCCGCTCTGAGAGCCTCGTTTGCATTCTTGGTTGCATCGGCGGCAGACGCCCGTTCTTTCGCTTCACTAGCAACATTCTTCGTCTTTTCGCCGGCTGATTTAACCGCGTCTGCTCCGCGTTCGCCTTTTCGTAACTGGCTTTGGCCGAATCAGACGTTTTGTCGGAGGCCAAAGTGAAGTCACTCTTCACACCGTCCGTGGCCGCACAGGCCGCCAGATGCCACGTCCGAAACGGCATCCTTCGCTCCGACGGCCTTCTCGTAGACGGTGTAAGCTGCAAGTTATGTTTTGTTCATTAATGAGGCTGTAATTAAAAACTACCGTAACCCTCAAGAAAAGATTATGCATGACAAGAGAAGTGGACAGTAAAGCACGGTAATTTTAAACTATACCGAGAGCTTCTTTAACGCTCCTGTGAGAATAAAGCTCTCACTTTATTTATCTCAAAAACTTACAATAAAAGAGGGCGACTATCAAGAAAATTATTAGAGATTATTAGAGATTCGCTAATCTGCGCCTGAAAAACGATTGCATCCTGCCCAACGAATACGCGGAATAGTTGACGCTGTAGTTCGCGCGTTGCAACCCTTCGCACTTTCATTCGCGTGTGCACGTACGAGCGCAACGCGGTAGATGCGCACGAAGCCGATGATGAAGAGCGGATCGAGCGCAGGGAAGAGTGGAGTAATCAGTCAAATGTACGCGCCGAGAAGACGCATGGAAGTATAAAGATAATAATTATTACGGTTTTATGAGTAATTAAAAAAAAAGGTCTTTGTAAAGAAATCGCAAGAAAGTGTCCGCTAATCTGCGCCTGAAAAACGATTGCATCCTGCCCAACGAATACGCGGAATAGTTGACGCTGTAGTTCGCGCGTCTAAAGTAGAGCCTATTTTTAATTTTTAGACCATATTTTAAAATCTTTCATATCGTTATGGAATTAAATGTGCATGATGCAATTTGATTCAGCCGTGCAATTAATCTTGGAAGAAAACTGAAACGAAAGTTGAGTGAAATTTGATCGAGCACAAATAAAACTTCATGCAGGATTTATGCGGGTTTACAATGGAAAACGACGAAACTTCACACACATTCTAAATAACGAAAGAAAAACCTTGTGCAGGTTTAAAAATGCATTCAGGAAAAAAAAATCATTGAAGTTTGTCAGTGGAAACGAAATAGTATTTGAAAGTGAGAGAGCAAGAGGTCTTTAGAAACTTTTCTTCTCTCACTGTTGCACGCTATTTCATATCTTTGACTGAAAGATTGCTCAATTTTAAATGTCATTCAACATCACGTTTCGCGCGCAAGAATAACGGAACACAAAAATTATTAATGGGAATTTTTTTAGGCTGGTTTCTTCGATATGCATTGTCATATGGCAGGCATATTTGGCCTGTTGTAGAGTAATGCGAAAAGTTCGACTATGAATCTGGAGGAGGTAAACCTGTGAAAAAAACCGGTAAAAAGACATAATATAAAAGAAGTCCAAAAGGTCTCCCCAAAGTCGTGAAACATTTCACTGAAATTTCACTTTCATGACTGGAAGTCGATGTCCTCGGTGGCTACTTGAGTCTCGTGGTCTAAGTCTTCCACACGATCGATCCCTTCCTCATCATCTGCTTCGTGCGCCTCTACCGCGACGCGCTCAGGCGCGCATTCGGAGAGAACACAGCAGCCGCGACGTGTCCGCTTCGCGTCCAATGGCTGTGAGTCTCTGTTGAGTTCTGGGATGGGAAATCGTGTTTCACGGCATGAAATTATAATATATAGAATTATAAATTGAAGATAACAAAGAAATTTGGCCACATTTTAACTATTATTGTTGCTTTACTGATCTAACAATGCATTGTCTTCGACGAATTAGTCAACGTTTGTTTTCTTTTATTTCATAAATTGCTTCCTTTTTTATACATTTATCCCCCCAATTCAGTTAAAAGAGGGCATCGGCGAATGTGTGTGCATATCAGAAAAGTTCTTTCCGAATCTCTCGACCTTCAATAGGGTGCTAATAAAGTACGGTACGTTGCGTGATCACGTGAGTGTACATGCAAATAGTATATTCTGCACGCAATATATGCATGCGCTCCCCCTGGATCGCCTTCGTGCAGAAATTGCCGCCGAACCTCTTCTGACATCATCAGACTGTCGTTAAATTAGTGACAAACTTTATTCAAAAAGAAAGCTTCTTGTCAGCCGTTGCGCTGACGAAGCATTGCAAAAATACAAATTGGAACATGTGTATGTACATATGAACAAACATTTTGATTTATCAGTGATTATCTAATGTTCTGCTAGCGACAATTTCAGAATTTACTACATCCATAAAATTAACTAAAACAAATTCTCGGAGAGTATCACATCTTATTTGATTTTGACTTGCCAGTTTCGTACTACATCTCCCTTATTTTTCTGCAAATCTTCCATATATGTATATCTTAAAGTTTTCTATGAAACAAAGAGCATTATGTACAAGTTAGTAGAATTCCTCTTAACGACAATAAGCTACAACTCTTATTGCTTCAGATAACATAAAGTACTTTCTCAACCAAGATTGGACAGGCAGGTGTATTTTTATAGATTAATACATTATCACGCCCCTCTATGTAGCTCTCTATTTGAAATTTTCAGAGAACACAATTAATTTACTTTGATGTTCCCTTTCGGATTAAATGTATGCACATTCACAGTTCTCTGTTAGTTCTCTGGGTGAGAAATAACTAGTGCGAGGGTGTTGGCAATGTCAATAACAACCAACACTTTTGCTATTAAGAAGTACCTGATTTCATTTGCAAATGGAGCACAATTATTCATGGCTTGTTTTCAAGCAAAAAAGCTTTCAGGCTTTGCAAGTTGCGCTTTTGGGCCGCAAAGCCTGAAAAGATTCAAATAGACGATTCAAAGAGAAAGGAAAAGAGAGAATGCACATCTTGCCCGCGTCGTGGTCCGCTTTGATTCGCTCGGCCACGCGCGATCCGCCTCCAGCCATCGCTCTCTACACGCCGTTAGCCACCGCTCGCGTCGTCTTTGGCTGCTTCGTCCTTCCACTCGACATCTTCACCGCCTTCGTCGTACTCAGGCACAGCGGGTAAGTGAAGAAAGAGTTCTATGGCATCTCTTATAGCTGTTGATAAGAGATGCCATAGAACTCTTTCTTCACTTACCAGAGTCTCACATTAAAATAACGCCTTAAGCAATCGACGTTTTCCTGATCAGGGAAAAATACGGGAAAAATTTTTTGGCTCTTCTATTAGGGAGCCAGCATCGCTGGCGACATTGTGTACGCGTTCGTCATCGACCTCGTCGTCTTCACGCCCTTGCCGTGTGGCTGCGCGGGCGTGGGCGCATCGCCAGTGCTCCCTCTGGCGCTCGATGCCGACCCAACTGTCCAGACTGTGACTTCATTTACAAACAATTTTTATAGTTCACTTTCATGCTACTTTCACGCATACGACTATATTATAGATATGTAGTCATTATTTCCAAAAGAAAGTCGAGAACGAGAAATAATAAATAAAGTTATTCGACGAATATTCTTACATACCATTCGACTCGGCTCGGTGTCACTTGCATGTGGACGGTCGCAGGCTACCGCTGCTGCATGCTCTACCGCCACCAGGCTTCGAGCAGATTTGTTAAAACCTTGTAGTAATTGATCTCCTCACAGATTGTGAATTGTTAAGAATTTGTCTTTACTATCATACGTTAAGTTCCATAGTACAAAGCAACTGTGAGGTGCTAATTCATAGTTGGCTTGTTATAATATTTATATACATACATACATGCATTCATATATATGTATGTTCATTCGCTGTTTAAAGTGTTCGTGCAGAGAATGCAAATTATTTCGTTCCACTTGTGCAGGCAGTCCAGACTGCGTCTTCGAGAGCAAAGCTGCCGCGAGCCGTCTCTGCTGCACTCGTCGCATTCTTCTACGGTCTCATCCTTCTCATCGGACTTCTCTACCACTTTGGCCGGATGTCGGATGATGCGAACTTAACGCTTCTTAGCGAGGCTCGCAGTTTGTCGCATTTCGGTACCCCACACTTGGATTTTGAAAACTGAAGAGAGTAATATGAAGCTGCGTTAACTATTTTTCGGTGATCGTCCACCTTTTAATAAGAGGACTTATCTGAGCATCAGTTTATAACTTTCTTGATTATTTCCTTTTCCACCTTTCTGCTCCAGAACACAGGCAACTGGACGCTGCCATGTAATGTTTCGTCGCTCTTCTGCTATGACGCCGACGGGCTCTTCCTTATCGCTGGTATCATTTGTCCTCTTATTTTTATTTTATTCAATATTAATACAATATTATTTTGCCACTTCGCTATTCATATATACATATATGTATATAAATAATGAAATTTTGATTTCAAAATTCTTGTTAGACAGAACATTTGATTAGATTTATTAGTTTGTAACCTGCAAACTGGAAAATCCTCAAATATCACAAGAATTATGAAGATGCAGCCTTGTTGCACAGCCTACGGCGCCATTGTGATCTCTCTTCTCTGGACGTTGATGGTGCTGCTCACGACGCACACCTTCACCACCCTTCACAGCTCTACAGCCTCCGTGCATCTCAGCAGCCGCACTATCACTTATCACAAGTTGATGACGCGTATTCTCGTCGTCCAGGTTCGCGTCTCCGAATTCTATAGAACTCTAGCCTCGCTCGCTCTTTCACGCCCCCCCCCCGCGCTCTACCCCCGCGCGCTCCAGCCTCCCGCACTCTAGCATGCAACGAATCAAATTCTCTCGGTCAAACCATACATGTATGACTGCTTTGTTTCCGGCACTTCTGCCATCGATCTTCATCATCATCCCATGGGCGTACGGCGTTTCTGCCTTCTTCGATGCGAACATTGACGATCGTGCGTAGTATCTTACTTCAGTTAGACACTTGCCTTACCCACATGAATCGTCTAAAGTGCTTTGAATTTTTTCTTCTTTCGCAAAGAACTTTATTATTTTGGAATTTTTTTTATTATAATTTTTGAAATTGATTGAGCTTGGGAAATGTTCATAAATTTTTTTCTTTTTATTAAAAAAAACCTCTCTTAAACTTTTTTACAATGAATTTAGTCCGCCTTCCGCTCGCCCTGTTCGTCTTTGCGCTCAAGTCGCTGCCTTATCTGGCGTGCACGCTGCTTCTGACTCCGTCCTATCGTCGATTCATACTCTCAGTCAGCGGTTTGACTAACGGCTCCACAGTTCCCATCATGTCCAAGCGACGCATCCCAAACGCCAGCATTGGCGGCAGCGGCGGAAAACAAGGGCAAAGTGGATAACCGGCAACTGAGTATATATATATATATAATATATATATATATATATTGTTATTGCTCACAGAGGCAGAAACATATGTATATTTTAATTAAACAATCAATCATAGTAGTAACGTTAGATAGGGCGTCATTGGCATGATCACTATATGTTTGCTAGGGAAAGCAAGACGAGGGGGAGATATGCTCATAAACGTTTTTCAACTTTGAAAAAAATGAAAACCCAAATATCCCAGTTTATTGCAAACAACTATGTGATTTACTGTGTATGATTCAAGCTAGACATGTGATGAAATGATGTACAATGCACACATATGTACAAATTCCAAATGCCCTTCTCGGTAATTGCTTCGCAGGCTTCGGCACAATAAATGGCGTCGTATTCGTTGGCTAAGAATACAAGCTGTAAATGTATGTACATATAAAGCGCCGCCAGCCTGCATTCTTTGATACGAGCGATGGCGGCTTCGTTTCGATGGGCACCATTTATTTCTCTTGTCATCGCTCTAGCCTCCATCGTAGTCTCATCGGTTCGTTCTGCCATGGTCAATATAAGCTAAATTAAAAGAGCCGAAAACTCATTTTTGCCTGACACAAGGGCGAGTGAGCATGGTGAGCCTGGCGAGCCTTGCGACGTACTACAATTCGGGCCGCATTTTGCATGCGCCCGCCGTGCCTGGCTCGGCGATGCAACGAAAGCTGCAACGCGAACGGTACAGCATGGGCGCGTACATCAGTTAGTCGTTAGGGTCATATCAGCACCCCTCCCCTTTACTTGCGCAACCCCCCTCCCCTCCCCCCCCTCCTCCTCAATGTCGAAGTCATCGTAATCCTTGCGTAACTAGTATTTACCAAAAAAAACCTCCTTTGAATTTCTTGCTTATTGTTAGACTATGAGGGACACGTCGTGCCAACGAACGCGATCGATGACGCGATTTCTGCGACAGAAGCCACCTGACGCATATGGTCACCGAGTGGAGAGGTAACATGGAGGAAAGAGCGAGAGCGAGAAAAAGAAGCAAGGAAGTAGAGAACGAGGGAGATGTTGCGAAGAGTTCGAGGACTCGCTACAACGGCATTTTTTTATTTATTTACATAGCTATTGCAAATCAATTAAATAAATAATAGATGTGTCAACACAGGGAAGGAACTCGAGAAGATCATGAGACCATAAATTAGAATCGTATTCTTAGGTGTGCTAGAAGGGAATAGGTTTCAATTAGATCAGATAACTGTCACTTTTATTAAATTTCTATCAAAGGCACTCACTACGAAGCTGTTGCGGGCCAGGGTGGCGGCGAGAGCGACCTCGGCTACGTGGCAACCGTGGCAGGCGAGTGCGGCGCCACGGTTGCCACGTAGCCGAGGTCGCTCTCGCCGACTACTGATGGCGATGCGCCATCTCCCCAGGTAGAGAAAATTTTTTACTGTAGCTGTTAGCTACACTCAATGGTCGTAATATACTACTGTAGAATCATTCCGCATAAATAGTTCCTTTAATACGTATGAAAGATGGCGATAATTGCCCATGGTAATTTAAATACATCGACGTTCACGTAACGCTATTCTGATTTATTTAGAGCCACGGAACTCTGATCATCAATATCGTGAGAAGTAATCATATTATTGCATTTGCTGATTTATTAGTTTACCCAGCAATACAGACCAGTTGTTCTATACAAAGGACCATTCAGATCATCACTACTCTTCGGATGTCGCGGTCATGGAGAAGAACAACTGGTACAAGGGCCGCCGGACGCAGGTTCGCATAAGCTTAGCTTAAGGCGACCTCAAGCCTATTACTCTACACTTAACTTTTAATACTGTAAAAGAAATGTAAAAGTTACGCTTCACGTAACATTCGTCATATTTCCAGAATGCGCCTCTATTCTATACATGGAACGAGAACGCGATCGTAGGCCGGCCTCCTCCGCCTCCCCCTCCTCCTCCTCCTCCGCCAACTCCACTGCCACAGTCCAACGATGAACTCCAATACTTCTTCCGGTGACATAATCTTTTTGCCATGAATGGAATAAATGTATGCCTTTTAATTAAGAGTCTATATCCCTTGTGCAATTGCAAAAAAAAACATGATTTCTTTTCGAGCAGTGGCTAGTGGCGGGGGGGGGGGAGGCGGGGAGTAGGATGAAGGCTCTACTAGCCCTTCGCCTTACTTATGCATTTAATTTTAGCATGCACATTCATCGAAATGTCGAATAAAAGTAAACGACATGAACATCCATATTTGTAGACAGATAAGTATATTGCGGCGAATGCTGGCCGTGTCATTCCTTGTAAGAGTATTTAAAAATTTTGCTGCAGGCTAGCCAACAAAGGTAGCGAGCCACAGGAACGAATCTTCACTTCAGTTGCAAGAAACGTGATAACCGTGCACGACCATAATCAAACTCGCATGTACATACACACCTTTCATTATTTACCCATAACATCCTCCAGCCTTTTTTTAAGTGAACGACACAATGTATGATCAAGTGGAGCATTGTTTTGTTCAGGCATGTTTCGTGTTTCATGAACATGCTTTACATGGTGCTTGAATGGTGACGGGCACGCCACTCTGGTCCACGAATGCTGGCAGAGCTGGATTGCAGGTCACGGGTTATTGGAGTCGGCAACTTTAGTGTAAACATGAGGGACAACAAATGAGGTCCAATTTTTCAACTCGTGCGCGTATCTCATCCTTTTTGTGCACCTCCTTCTGGAGTTGGAGCTCCAGTAGATGTTTTCAATGGCGCTATTGAACTTCTTCCTCTTCCTTGTTCCGGGTACAAGTCTTCTATGTGTTTCGCGTGTAGTTCCTCTCTCGCCTCCACTCTCCAGAGCATAATGTGTACCGTGACTTCTTCCCTCATAGTGTCCTCGTATTTTGTTTTGTATATAGCTGACCGTCTCTCTTTGATTGTCTAGAAACTCGTCGTTTTTTTCTGGAAAGCAGTCCTGCTTTCCTCGGCTGTTCATTATGTGCGCCCCAGTTTTTCTTTGAGGCTTTGGTTGTCTTCCTCCAATATTTCAATCTGGAGCTCGAGGGCGTATTCGCCGGGCTTCGCGAGGGACGAAATTCTGTACAGAAAAGGGCTATTTATTTGTGAACAATGGCGCGGAATAGAGCCGTCTGTGGAATATGAAATAAATGAGGCAATCTTGGGCGTTGTTCCAGGTCTGCAGCCATGAGGAATGAGTGTTTCATTGAGTCGTCTGGGAAAACTTCCGATGCAGGCGTGGCTTGTCTGGATCTCGCAAGTCGGATTAGTCGATCGACCAGCAGAGGTCAAAGTAACCGCTGTCCGTTTGTTCTTTTTGTTCTTTTCGCGTGTATGGCTAGTGAGAGTGAGAGAGCGTAGTCAAGGAGTGAGAGTGTATTGGTAAAGGAGAGAGCAGAGAGTGGGCTATGTATTCTACCCAGCTATGATGATAAGATAAGATAATTTGTTTCGCTCTTCATGTTGCTGATCGTGAGTGAGAGTGAAGCGTCCGAGCATTTCTATTGCGCTTGGCCAGTATAACAGTGTTGCAATGAGGGAGCTCTAAGACGATAACATTTATTTTTTTCATTTAAAAGTAGGGACCGAAATGAAAATAGGAAGAAATATATAGAGAGACGAAAGAAAATTGATAATACTATGCATTTAGGCGTATACATTTCTAATGAGTTATGGAGTATTTATTTTCTTCTCTAGTAGTAGTAGAAGTCGTCCGAATGATTCTTCTTCTGAAGTGGGTTTGATCGTCGTGAGTATGTCTGTCTTGCTGTGTAGCCGTCATCTTCTTTGTAGTTGTAGTCCTATTTTCTGCTTCGTCTGCTCCTTTCTTTTGCTTGGTAGGACGGTAACTGCGATTCCATCCTTCGCCGCGGTGTGTCATCTCTTCGGTTGTATTTTATGACATTATCTTTGTGCCAGGTGGATTCCTTACCGAGCCTGACTTCAACAAAGATTTTGCTTCCATCCGTTCTAATGACGCGGACGGGTTTACTTATGTGACCGTTCGGCCAGTTCTTTCTTCCGCAGCGCTCCTCTTCCGAGTACTTCGTCGCCGTTACCGATCTCTCGCGAGCGACATCGATGGCAGCTGTCGTTGTAGAACGCCTGTACCTCTTGTGATTCAAGGCATTTTCAGCCCAGTTGCATTCCCCCGTGTTCTCTCCCGAAACACGACACTTTACTACGACGGCAGCGGTAAAAAATTTTTTTCGAAACTGTTTAACCACGGGGAACACGAATATGATATTCATTTCTTATCACGACGCCATTTTACCGTGTTACAGTCAGTATACGCTATCTGGCCTTTTTTGCTAAAAATTGAATGTAAACCACGTCATTTGTGTAATTTTAGACGGAGACTACGAATTTACTACACATATTTCCTGATCACTTGTATTCTCCATCTAAAATAACATAAGTGACGTCATCTAGGGCGGGAATAGTTTAATAGTACCCTCATTGCTTACTTCAAAAAATTATAGCAACAAAAGCTGAAGCCTTTTATTTTTTTTAGATTTGTTAAAGGGGAGGGGAAGGGGGCAGTGATGGATGAGAAGGTGCCCTTGAATTGACCATGTGACGTTAAAGCCACTACCTCGACCTGAAATTAATTCAATTTTTCCTCTGCATTTTCGATCATCAGTATTTCACAAAGAATTTAAAATATAAAGGCACCTCTTTGACAACTTGACCGTCAATCCCCTTCTGGCTATTTGGGACCCTGAAAATAAGAGACGATATTTCATATTTGCTCGAGGATTGTTATGTATTTCCATGAGGAACATTATTTTATATTCTTTCTTTTGGAAGTCTTAAAAAACCATGATTATTGCTTGCTCTCTTATTAATTAATTAATTTGTTTAGTATCCTAATTATTTTTGCTCTGCCTTAGGGGCACTCGAATTAAACGCGAGTTGCCTGAGTCGTGTTCTTCGTCGACTGCTTGGCCTTCGCCTTGTTGCGTTTCCAACAGACATAGAGAACTACAAATACATTAAAGAATATTTCAATCTGTTAAATTTTTTCCGATTTATTTCTCATCAGAAAATTATTTCCATTTTCTAGCAGAAATCGAAAGAAGGATCTTGATGAGACTACTTTCCTCGCTCTGTTTGAAGCAAACTTTGTCTATAATATGGAACTTTTTTGTGACAATCCATCAAAACCAGTTCTGCATTTCTCTCACCGACGATGATTGCAACGATGAACACGACGCCTCCGACGACGCCGACGATCAAGAAGGTGTGCGAGTCGTTCGAAATCTTGCCAGGGAGCTGGAATGGGGAAAGCTTATAACTTACTTTCTTTTACAGAATACTACGTAAAATATTAATCCTTTTCCATAATCAGATTAATCACTATTCTCCATTTGTTCACCCCTTTCTCACTCAACGCCGATTGAACTTGTATTTTTCGAGTAATTTTACGCGAATGTACATATCTACCTGAAAAAGGGTACTTTCCAGACCTCAGTGCTAGTGGTGTTAATGATGGTGGTGGTTTCGGTAGGAGTGGTGGTAGGGGTGGTAGTGGGGGTGGTCGTGGGGGTGGTCGTCGTGGTGGGCGTGGTGGTGGGGGTAGTAGTGGGGGTGGTCGTGGTGGTCGTGGTGGTGGTGGTGGTGGTGGTGGTGGGGGTGGTGGGGTATTTCTTGTAATAGAGTCTTCGATGTAATAGAGTCCTCGATGGATGCGTTACCAGAGATGCTCCACTTTGCATTGCAGTTGTCCGTGTTGCAGTAGCAAATGTAGATTGGCTTCGTCACAGTAGATCCATCAATTTCTTCGCATCCGCTCCCGGATTCAGCGCAGTTTACAGGCTCGAAGTTGACGTTATCGGGGTCGTCACGATTCCAGTCGACTTCTGCTTGGCACACTTTCTTATCTTCTACACATTTGCCGCCGTGGCATATCTAAAAGAAGGCGTGTTATTCTGTGCATAATTGTAAGAATCCATCTATGTATAACATAGATTTGGAACATCGCAAGAATTATTTTATTTATTAAAGAAGAGACGATCGAAGGAAGACGAATGCATAGAGGTATAAAGAGGCAGTGACACGGCGAATCATTCTTCCAATAAGCCGCTACTCTTCCCGAGTCGACTTCTCTCCGCGGGCGCTGTCTTGTGAAATGATACCTTTTTCAGCGCTCTGTTCAATCATTGACAACAAAAGTGCCGTAGGATATGTTAATTATGAATGTTCTGCATTATGTTCTGCACTTCAAAAGTTGTCATAACATCCGAAAGGTCACCTTTTCGCATGTTACATAGTTTTCCTGTATTTGCAAAAATACATTTACATTTAAAATAATTTAATGAATATGGGGGTGCAAGGAAAATCCCCCAATAACATATTCGCTCCCTTTGTTACTGGTAACTTCGCGGAATAAACTCATTATTCATTTATGATCTACAACATTGTGCAGGCTTCCAGTTCTCATCTCTCTTGTTGTAGCGATTATCGACAATAGAGTATCACAGGGCATTTGTGTCTGTGAATTGTCTTTTATTTTAATGCTCCCATTGCTTGTTTTCATTGGAATTGTGTTTGATAACAACTAAATATTACCATTTAAAGTTTCACTGTTCCACAAATGACTACTGCTATGCGTTCATTCCCCCATTTGCAATGAAGCTCATTAATTACTTCTTAATTTATGACGTTGTAAAATACATACATTGCTAGTCAGCCTTAAAGGAGACCATAAGGGAAAAACTCCTACCACGAAGTCCCTGACGGATTTGGACGGAATGATAAAAACTACCCAAGTTTGAGGAGGTGATTTTTTTGTAGTTTCCGCGCGTCGTCGTACCCGTGATGTCCGCGCGTGGTCGCACCCATGTTGTTTTTAATTGTTTTGCATTAATCTGTCTATTTATTCGGTTTAATTACCGAATATTCGGTTTAATTACCCAAGTTTGAGGAGGTGATTTTTTTGTGGTTTCCGCGCGTGGTCGTACCCGTGGTGTCCGCGCGTGGTCGCACCCATGTTGTTTTTAATTGTTTTGCATTAAATCCGTCTATTTATTTTGGTTTAATTACCGAATATTCGGTTTAATCACCCAAGTTTGAGGTATCGAAATAGCACAGGCAGAGAAAAAAGGGTTAGGCCCGCCCCCTCGGCCTGCGAGGCCTCGCTGCCCTGTTCTTTCAGAAGAAAGTTTGCAAAGTACACACAATCAAAAATACATCGTTAACCGGCACATTCTATTGAAAACTGATTGCAGAATTAGATTCAGAATCGTAAGGCGAATCTTTACATCATATGAACATTCGTGATAAGTACTCATTTATCGATTTCCGTTATCAATGATACAATCTTTAATTTTATTATTTGGGGATGTGTGTAGAGACAAAATAATGGTACAGGAGAAATTTCGTTTAAAAACATTAGAAATGAAATTTTTTATTAGCAAAAATTGTTAACTTCTTATCAAATGATAAAAAGTTATCGATTTTTTAACAGTAGCATCCGTACTCTATAAGCAAACTAATGTACCATTTAGAATATTTTAGTTTTTCCTAGAACAAAAGTTATTAACGAGGATGCATTTGGAAGCGTCCGAATCGTCCGAAGCGTCCTTGGTACCAAGATCCTGGGCGGGACTGTATATGAGATTTCATAATATGTAATCCACAATTTTCTTTATATAGAATATCTGTCAACGTGAGTCTCGCCAGTAAAAAATAGTATTTAAGCTTCGGCGGGTCACACTTCACGTCTTGTCTTATTCTTTTCAACCAACTCCCTTCCTCTCTTCTTTCCAATAAACCTCTCTTCGGCCTCGCTGCTTCTTCACACTTTATTCTCTGTTCATCTCTTGGAAGGATTCAACACTTTCTTTGCTTCTCAACATCTCTCTCATTTTCTCTTTCTCTGCTTCTTTTCGTATCTCTTTCTCTCTCTCTTTATCCTCTTCAATTTCTTTATCGCATTGACCGATGTGGGCAAAGTATGTAGTAACATCATAATACTTGAGGAAATATAGTCTGGGCCAAGCAATATAAATTAGAAATTATTAAAAAGAAAAAATAATAATACAAGAGAGAAAAAGATGACAAAACAAAATGGGTACATGAGATGTAACGATTAAGAGACATTTTGTTGTGTTACAACGTGGGTACAATATTTACGGAATAAAGAAAGAGAATTCGAGGATACATACTTTTCTTGTAAAGAGTTCCAGAGACGGACAACACGATAAGAGAGGCATGAACGCCTTGATCGGAGGGAGCGGAGAGGGGGAAGTCCTAGCTTATAAGGATGACCACGAAGAGTGGAAGAGTATTGGGAGCGGAGAGAGAAAAAGCGAGTATGATCAATAGGCGTAAGTTTTCTAACGATCTTAAATGTAATGACTAAATCCGTGACTCTCCTACGACATTCTAAGGGAATTAAGCCAAGGGAAACCAAACGTTCGTTATAAGGCATTGGACGGCCTATGCGCTTAAAAATCGAGCGGGTATAACTGCGTTGAACTTTCTCAAGCGAGGTAATAGAAAATGAAGAGGAGGGGTTCCAAACTTCTGAACAAGAATCTAATATTGGCAGAACATACACTTTGTACAATCGACATAGAATATGAATATTGCGTGTCTTAAAGGAGCGAAGAATGTATGCCGACCTAGCTGACGCTTTCCTAACAATTCCCTGAATATGCTCGTTGGTTGAGAGATCGGAGTCATATGTTATTCCTAAGTCTTTGAAAGATGAAACAATGGGTAGGGCTACATTTCGGAGAGAGTACAAAAATTCGGGCTGACGCCCAATTGGAAGGACGACTGTCTTATCAAGAGAGATGGTGAGACCCCATTTGCTAGACCATTTATTTACTGAGTTAAGAGCAGATTGGAGGAGGTTTGGGTTATTAAACGTATACAGCTTAACATCATCTGCATAAATGGTGTAGTGACAGCCTGAGGGAATGCAATCAACGATATCATTAATATAAATAAGGAAAAGCAGAGGCCCAAGACAGGTACCTTGATTTACGCCGTTTCTTATGGGGTACGTATGTGAAAATTCATTATCTATGACAACCGATTGTGATCTATTGGCTAGAAAAGAATCAAAAAATCGGAGAAGGCTACCAGAAATGCCTATTCGAGCTAGCTTATACAGGAGATGCTGCCTGGGAACGGTGTCAAAGGCCTTACTGTAATCAATGAAAACAGTGCTAATATATTGACCGGCATCAAGAGAAGAGTGCCAGTCATTAAGCGTAGTAAGAAGGGCGGAAGAGACAGAGTGACGGGGTCGAAAACCGAATTGGAATGGGGATAGGATGGAGTGATCTTCTAGATAACTGAAAATCTTACGAGCAATAATGCGTTCCATTACTTTCGATAAAGAACACGTAAGAGATATTGGCCTATAATTAGAACACTCCTGACGGGATCCTTTCCTCTTATATACAGGGCGGATGAGAGCGTGCGACCAGATCTTGGGAATTCTACCATATAACATTATTCGGCTAAATAAGATTGTGATTGGGGTGCTAAGAGAGTTGGCTGCATTCTTGAGAAAAATATAAGGGACCTTATCAGGTGAAGTAGAATTTCGGTTGGGGAGCTTACTGAGAGCACGATGAATAACATCAGAGCTAAACTCAATGTAATCAAGATTATGGCAGGTCTGGGTAGGGAAAGGGGGAGGAGGAGGAGGCGAGGTACAGAACGAAGTAGAACAACTTTGAAAATAGTCAGAAAAAGCGTTAGCCTTATCAAGGGGACTAGTACAAATTCTAGAAGAAGTTTTGATTGGTCCAATGCGTGTATTCTCCTTAATACAACCGTTAGCATACCTATAAAGCAGTTTCATATTGGATTTGGATGAAATCTTATCTTCTAGTTTTCTCCTATGGTTGTATAAAGCTTTCTTGAGTTTACGATTGGCACGAATGAATGGGGAGAGGCCAAGGGATAGACGGGACTGATAAAGATGATCACAAGCACGGGCTAGCCGTTGAATACCGTATGGAAGCTGCGGGTGAGAAAGTGATACATTTCTCATTGGGATGAAATTTTCAATAGCAAAATGTACTTTTTCTAAAAAGGCAGTGTAAGCTAGATCGATGTCACAAGCTGACCCTAGCAAAAGTGTCCAATCAATCGATAACAAAAACGAATTTATCGCCGACCAGTCGGCCTTCCTGAAATCTAAAGCTGTGAAAGATGACGACGAGGGAGGAGAAGGAAAGGGAATAGAGAAAGTAACAATGGAGTGGCCTAGGGTAGGGAGAGGGGGAAGGACTTGACATTGGGTAACCAGTGAGTTATCAGTTGATAGGACCAAATCTAGGAGAGCTGTTTGTCGAGTAGGGGCTGGGACATGTTGAGTAAGAAAGTGGGTATCACAGAGAGAGAGCAACGATGAGGAGGTTGGGGAGAGAGCAAGAGTGCTAGCATAGGGAAGGGCGCTATACTCGTTCCAGTCAATATCAGGGCAATTAAAATCTCCAGCAATAATGTGATTGAAATTGTTCAACTCCAAAATAGACTCACGAATAGTATCTAAGCAGGCTGTGAAGTCATTAGTGGGGCAGGCCGGACTCTTATAAATGCAGTGAAGGATGATTGTTAGGGAATCGCAAGTAATGGCGGCAGAGACTAGTTGGCAGTACTTGCCGAAGCTTGTGGAAGCTACTAAATAAGACGGGTATCTAGACTCAATGAGAAGACACACACCACCACCATAGTTATCGCATATTCTATCGGAACGAAAAACATTAAAATGTCCGTTAAGAGAGAGCATAGCGTCAGAGACAGAGTCGGGGGTAGCCCAGGTTTCGGTAAGGAAGAAGATGTCAATCTTGTTCTGAGAGCAAAAATATTCAAGGAGTGGGAACTTTCTTCCGATAGATCTAATATTTATAAGCGAACATGAGAGGGGAGGGGGGTTTGAACCAGAAATGGAGCTGAAGGAGGGCGATTCTAAGTTAGGAGCTACCTAATGGGAAGAGACGGGGGCGGAATGAGAGAGTGGCTGACTCATTGACGGCGAGAGAGCGGCCGGCGGTGTCAGCTCGACCATCGACTGGTCGGCCGGAGAGCCGTCGATCGTCTCGAGCCGGAACGCCTTGACTCGCTCGTGCTGCCCGTGACCGTCGTGCCTTCGCTTGCTCGCGGAGCTGCTGCCTCTGCTTCTGCCGCCACCAGGACGACGCGTCGTAGATCGGCCGCCACGGACCGAGTTGGATGAGGGAGGAGGGCGGTGCGGTGCCTCCTGCTGCTGTCTCTTCTCCAGGGCGGCTCGGCTGCGTGGCGGCAACTCTCTCGGGTTACGGAGGCGGTGGATGCGTAGATCACGCACCACGTACTCGAGGCGGCCCGCTTCGGCATTGCGGCGGCCGCACTGGCGTCGGAGGTCCGCGTCGTACTCCAACTGCTGCTTGGTGTAGTCCGGCCTGGCGTAGATATGTGGAGAGTTGGAGAGAGCGGGCAGGCAGCGAGAGTCCTTGACGTGCGTGAGGAAGTGGTCGCGAGTCGGTTGATCAGCGAATTGTATCTTCAGGGGTCTCGGCCGTGAGGAGTTAGGGTTGCGAGTGGGGGGATGGCGATGGCAGGTAACGCCAGAGAGAGAGCAGCCATCATCAATGATGAGTGGTCGAAGGGAGGGGTCACTGGCGCCTCGAATGACGGAGATGAGGAAGGCGGTGTCTTGCTCAGCAGTCTCTTGTTCACTCGTCTTCTCTTCTAAGCCGACGATGACTGCACGAGTAGCTTTCTCCAGAATGAGAGACTGGGACTCGAGCGTGCGTGCGACAGCAGAGGAGACAGCGGCGTAGGTGAGGGGGCCACTGGGAGACGACTGGGCCGGGGAGACGATGTTGAGTAGTGTGTCAGTGAAGCGGTCGAACGCTTCAGTCAGCTTGGCCAGGATAAGGGCGTTCTGGTCGACGAGGGTGGCACGGAGATAGTCGATCTTCCGATCGAGGTGGACGAGAAGGGACTCCGAGACCCTCTCCACGATGGTAGAGACAAGTTCAGAGTTGCCATTGTGGATTGGGGAAGACGGTGGAGGGGATCTTTTACGGCCCATTAGGTGAGAGAGGCGAACAGAGAGCAGCCGTCTCTCACGTGATCAGGGACTACGTGTGATCAGGGACTACGTGTGATCAGGGACTACGTGTGATCAGGGACTACGTGTAATCAGGGACTACGTGTGATCAGGGACTACGTGTGATCAGGGACTACGTGTGATCAGGGACTACGTGTGATCAGGGACTACGTGTGATCAGGGACTACGTGTGATCAGGGACTACGTGTGATCAGGGACTACGTGTGATCAGGGACTACGTGTGATCAGGGACTACGTGTGATCAGGGACTACGTGTAATCAGGGACTACGTGTGATCAGGGACTACGTGTAATCAGGGACTACGTGTGATCAGGGACTACGTGTGATCAGGGACTACGTGTAATCAGGGACTACGTGTGATCAGGGACTACGTGTGATCAGGGACTACGTGTAATCAGGGACTACGTGTGATCAGGGACTACGTGTGATCAGGGACTACGTGTGATCAGGGACTACGTGTGATCAGGGACTACGTGTGATCAGGGACTACGTGTGATCAGGGACTACGTGTGATCAGGGACTACGTGTAATCAGGGACTACGTGTGATCAGGGACTACGTGTGATCAGGGACTACGTGTGATCAGGGACTACGTGTAATCAGGGACTACGTGTGATCAGGGACTACGTGTGATCAGGGACTACGTGTAATCAGGGACTACGTGTGATCAGGGACTACGTGTGATCAGGGACTACGTGTAATCAAGGACTACGTGTGATCAGGGACTACGTGTGATCAGGGACTACGTGTGATCAGGGACTACGTGTGATCAGGGACTACGTGTGATCAGGGACTACGTGTGATCAGGGACTACGTGTGATCAGGGACTACGTGTAATCAGGGACTACGTGTGATCAGGGACTACGTGTGATCAGGGACTACGTGTGATCAGGGACTACGTGTGATCAGGGACTACGTGTGATCAGGGACTACGTGTGATCAGGGACTACGTGTGATCAGGGACTACGTGTAATCAGGGACTACGTGTGATCAGGGACTACGTGTGATCAGGGACTACGTGTGATCAGGGACTACGTGTGATCAGGGACTACGTGTGATCAGGGACTACGTGTGATCAGGGACTACGTGTGATCAGGGACTACGTGTGATCAGGGACTACGTGTGATCAGGGACTACGTGTGATCAGGGACTACGTGTGATCAGGGACTACGTGTGATCAGGGACTACGTGTGATCAGGGTCTTCCTCACGATCATGTGCATCATTTGCTTTCTATTGCATCCTGCAGCATGCGCTCCTTCCCTCTCGCTCGTTGCCACGACGCCTTCTATAATCTAAAGTGATTAATGGTTAAAATATAAACATTTTAAATCCGTAACCGCACTGGGGTTCCAGAGATCCTGCCACTCTACACTGTCGCAATGTTTTAATTTATACCGGATTAATAATTTTAATATTGTGTCTTCTTACGCAATGATCTTAAAGGAAGTATCCGGCGAATAATTATATGGTAGGGATAGAGAACCACTTTGAATGCGCGCGCTCATAAAGTTGCCTGTCGTTCGGTCTAGAGAGCATGTGAAATAGGAGGGCGGCTATGACCTACCGTAGCTAATTCTCTACCTGCCATTTTTCAAGTTACTATTGCTCAGAGTATAATGGAAGAAAATCGCTAAAACTTTCAGGATATATGTTTTACGCCAAGACGAAGTTATCCATATGGAAAAAAACCAAGGTTAATTATTCCCCGGATACCTCCTTTAAGCAATTACTATGAGACTTGGGCGTGAGGGTGCGTAGGGAAAGGGGTGTGCTGATGGCCCAAGTTACTCGCACATTTTGAAGTAGATGTGGTATCGTTCGGTTTGCAGTATTAGTTTCGTCGCCGAGTTATGCAGCATGCGCCCCGGAAATACATATGTAAGAAAATCAAGTTCACCACTTCGACGAACTCATCCACCGATCGCACACTTTTATCTATAAGATCACAATGCATTCCATCAGCGCATTGGCCCGATATGCGAATCAGCAGAGCAGAAATATGCTGTAAAAAAATCGCTGAATCTCTTGATAATTCTTGCGGTCTTTTCCTTTTTTTGAGCGAAAGTGTTGTTTAGTCTATGTTTTCGGCGACGTTTTAGGTTTCCAGTTCATACACATGTATATACATATATGTTTCCCACTTTTATAACATCAGCTAAAAAACCAGATACCGCCGTCCGGGCAGCAGGGATGCTTCTGAATATGGCATCCAAATTCAGGGTATGAAGCTTAAACTGACTGCGGTTTATTGAATGATGTATTCAAATTGCGATATTAAATAAATGTCCACAAATCGTGTATTTTCCTTCTACTTTCGTTGCATAGAACAAATCGCTTGCGCTGATATGATCACGACTGACAAGGGATACCAGGGAAAAATTTTCATAACAGAATTCGAATTTCACAACGGAAATCGGAATTCGGAAGTGAAAAGGCCGGAATTCTGTATTCGGAATTCAGAATTCCAATACACCCTTGATATGTAAATTGGAGGATTTTGATTTCACCTGTGTAGTTGTTGGAGGAGAAGTGGTGCTGGTGGTAGATGTTGAGGGAGTTGTGGTCGCGGTTGTTAAAGGGGTAGTCGTTGTCGTCGTGGTTGGCACCCTTGATGAGGTGCTACAAGACGGATCCTGTAATAGAGTGTAGGTGGCATCAAACTATCAACGGTGAGGGGTTAATCACCACGGATGGATCACAGCAGGAACTGTCGGCATTGCAGAATGCTTTACCGCTAAAAGCTTCACAATCACCGTCCTTGTAGCAGACGTACTAAAAATACACAAGTCATTGGTCATAAAAATTCATGAAGGAAATTGTCTACCAATGTCCAGGAATGATAATTAAAAGAGGCAGCGATTTACTATTCTCAAATTTACATTAATGAAGAGACACTACATCGTCAGCCGCTCCCTGCATGATAGCAGAAGCGAAGATGGTGCACAGCAGAGGCCACCTCATGCCGCCAAGAGAGACCGACCGACGGAGAAGAATATCTCTTATGTATGTATATATAGTAAATATGTATAAAGAACTAATATAAAACTAGGCGAAGAAATGGACAGAATTTATCGCCCGCTCTTCATTTATATCTGCAGTAAAGCTGTTAGGTTATGTTAGTGTGACCGTAGAAGAAGAACAAATGAAATGGCATTCAGAAGTATTTAAAAAATGCATGCGAAGAAAGCGCCAATTCTGACAGGGATGTGAAAGAATGGAAAACCTAACATCTCTGGCCAATTCTAACGCTAGTTTTCACATTTTAACCTCAGCGAAAGTATGACTGCCACCATTTGTCTTCAAACATTTTCAAACTTTTTTTTAAAATACAAAGTAAGGGGACAATTTTCCCGGGCTCAATCACTCTGTATTCTCCTTTCTATTTCACCGGTTCTCACCTCCCTCATTTTTTTATGCTATCTCATTCTCATACTTTCCTACTTTCAATTCTCTTATCTCTAATTTACCTTGTTTCATCGAAGCCATTTCAAGAACTGTGACTCTTGGAAGGGACTGTTTGTTGATGGATTCTGTTTGGGCCGCTGGGTTCATTCGGTTCTACCAGTTAGATGAAAAAGCGTGTCAGAGGTGTTATTCAAGATAATTCGAAAAGTAAGATGAAATTCGCTTCCTTCATGGAATGCGAGCTGAATGTATAGGATATGGAGAATACAAAAAAAAACAAGCCGGTGTGACGGTTCAAGCGAATGTTGTCATGAAGTCTTTCGATAGAAAGGATGCGTTTCAACTGGCCAGTGAACAGCGCATTCTTCTGAGTTATTACAACTAGTCACGCGCTTATTTTATTGTTTCAAGCAAACATGAAATAGTAATACTATCCTTTTCCGCTTTATCTCTTAATGTTGCGACTGTCCAACTGGGAGTTAAACAGAACGATTGTGTCAGTGGTGTTTTCTTCATTTCAATGCTCACATTGAAAATTTGAACTTTTTCTATTAAAGATGATTGGTTTTGCTTTTATTATTGTTAAAATGTAAATATTATTAATTCGAGTTACCTTGTTCCACTGATAACTTCTGCAATGCGTTCATCCCGAATGACCTTTGCAATGGAGCCGGCTGCTGTCTGAGGTCATTTATAACCTTATTATTTAACACTTTTTAATTTCACTCGATTAAAATGCTTGAATGTATGTTAGAGCTCGGTATACCTGAAATGTTGGGCGGTTCTGTATGTACATATATTTTTTTCCCTTTTATACCAACAGTTAAAAATTACATCAAAAACGCACAGAGTTTTAAGATCAAATTTACATACGTAGGAATTCTTTCAAGATCAAATTTGGGTTCACCGATGGCTCGTTGTGCGGAATGCTCTGTTAATATTGACCACGCTTAGCAGACCTGCTCCTCGCCACTCCCATCAAGTCCTCCACTGAAGTGAACAAGGAGTTTAATAAATTTCGGAATGTGCAGATGTGGAAAAGTATGGATTTCTCGAACATTAACCAGACTGTGATATATTAAATATAAAAAAACCTAAAAGGAATGTTTGCATACCTGCAGGGACAGCCGTATCCATAGCCGGCGCAGGCGCGGCGACGATATCTCTTCTTATTATAGCACATCGACCACGCGCCCCACTCATTCCAGTACTTGTGGCTATCTGCAAGGCGAGCTGGACATGTGGAAAGCCGGATTTCAGCATACAACTTTAGAAGCCAAAATTTGAATTTCGCGACTTGATAGATGTGCGAATCAGTTTTATGGCATTTGAATTCCATTTGTTTGCAAACCATACTCGGAAGGCAGCATCCTTCGGCAGGATACTTTCGTTTTGCGATGTTTTCGTGGCCGCAGAAGAAGTCGCCGATGTGGTAATTGATCGATTTCCCGGTTGGTGAGCAACAAGTACCTTTCGGATACGGACACAAGAAGCGTTCACATGGAACATCATCCTTCGTTGCTTCGCCCCTTCAATTTCGGCGCGAGATTTGAATTCGTTTTTGTGATTCAAATTTTTCAGTAATAAAGTTTAATTTATTACTATTATTATTAGAAGGCGTTTTGCTTCATACTTGCATTCGCAGTTGTCATCCTTCGAGAGGCATATGCGCCTCGCCTTCTGCCGCGAGCAGCTACCGCAGTCGCTCGGGCAGGTGCTGTTTGGGAGGGTCATCCACTCGGACCAGACACCTTCAGGCGGGCAGCAAGGATGGATCTGAAAGTGGTACCAAAACTAGTGCCAGAGCATACAGTTAAACGGAACATTAATAAGGGTGTCACATGGAAAGTTTGAAAATGCTTGTACCGTAGCAGTCCATGACGCGGCCGTGAAAAGTGAGAGATTGCCATGGAATTCGCTAACAAAAGAGACAAAAATATTCTTTCTCATTTCTTGCCTTTATTCGAGTTCAATTCAACTGTCTCTCGGCTTATAGTACCCAGGTCGGAAGGCAAACAGGTGGAATTTACATATATTCGCACAGAGCGCGTGAAGAAAGGAATTATTCTCATTGACTAGAGAGGCCTAAATATTGTTTTACACTTGTTTTAAAAGCCTGATTAATTATGGATATATTAATCATTACAGAAGAAACCGCTTTCGCTGATAATACTAGGGATGCATCAATACATAAATTGGATCATTTTGATTTCACCTGTTTAGGTGTTGGAAGAGTAGTCGTCGTCGTGGTTGGCGCCCTTGATGAGGTGGCAATACAAGACGAATCCTGAAATGAAGATGCAATATCTGGATGGAGAAGGTGGAATAAACTTCATTGATGCTCACCACAGATGGATCACAGCAGGATCTGTCCGCCTTGCAGAACGAGTTCGACTGAAAGGCTCTGCAATCGTTGTCAGAGGAGCACACGAACTTAAATAACATCAGTTTAAGGTCATATAAACGCATACAGGAAATGGCTTAAAGGAGGTCCGAGGCGAATAAATAGTGTCTTGTTTTTTTCGCCTTATTTGGTCGGGTTGTGCTAGAAACTTCGATTGCAAGTGTCCCGAAGTCACAAAAACCTTCATGCCCTGAGGAAATTAACACTAATTTCTACTTTAAATTCCCAAATATTTTATTTTCCCGCCATTTTCAAAAAATTTTGACAGAGCAACACCGTGGTGGCTGGGGCCAACCGATTCATTCCCATGAATTGCATACATATGGTGCGCGCAACCAACATTGGCCGCGTTTTTTTTTTAACACGTAGGCTCACCTTGCAGTGGTGCAAACCACAAGTTCCTGGGGAGAGAGGCAAAGGGCAGTAGCACCATTTCTGTTGATTCTTTACTCCGTTCTTTTTTTTATCATTCCGTCCAAATCCGTCAGGGACTTTGTGGTAGGAGTTTTTTTCCCTTATGGCCTCCTTTAACAATGTCCAAATATCAATTAGTCCTCAATATACAGACATATGTATGTATATGCAAATGTACATATATGCATGTAGTATGTATGCATAGTCAGTCATACAGTAAACCTCAGCCGCTCCCTGCATGATCGATGAAGCGAAGATGAGGAACAGCGCAAGCCATCTCATGGCGCGAATAGAAGCTGACCGATAGAGAAAAATATCTAAAAGGAATAGAAAACGGAAGGGAGAAATGGATAGCACTTATCTCCCGCTCTTCATTTATACATATCTGAAGAAAAGCAGCCGGTTGAAGTAGTTTGCTAGGTGTGACCGTATGAGAAGAACGGACAAAATAGGTGGCATTCAGAAGTATTAAAAAAGCCTGCGATGAAATTTCCAACTCTGAGAGGGAGGATGAAAGAATCGAAAATCTAACATCTCATACGCATTTTAAGTATGGCAGGCATTATTTACCTTCAAACTTTGCCGAATCTTATTTATAAACCAACGGAACAATTTTCTTTTTCACGTTGCGTTCTTCACGCATATAACATGTTCAAATCTAACCCTTATCCTTTGTTATACTCTCTGATTCTTTTACTTTCTGATTTTATCTCTAATTAACCTTGTTTCATCGAAGCCGTTTCAAGAACTGTGACATCTGGGATGTTGATGGATTCTGTTGTGACCGCTAGGTTCATTCTGTTCTACCGGATAGAATAAACAGCATGTTAGAGGAATTACACAAGATAATTCAAAAATCAAGATTAAAAATTGCTATTCTTCTTCGATAAGCGAAAAACGAGCTGAATGCATAAAAAGTCAAGCCGGTGTGACGGTTCAAGCGAATGTTGTCATGAAGTCTTTCGATAGAAATGATGCGATTCAATTGGCCAGTGAACAGCGCCAGATTTGGGTATTCTTTTCTGAATTCCATCCTTACTGGTCACACTCTTAATTCGAGCGTCGTTTGAAGCAAACATGAATTAGGTAAGGCGTGGTTGGAGGAATCTGTTTCCCGTATGCGTATCTCTTATCGCAGAGCTTGTTCAACTGGGAGTTAAAAAGAACGATTGTGTCATTCGATTGTCATTTATTTCAATGTTCACATTGCAAGTCCGTACTTTTTCTATTATATTTTTTTATTAAAGATCACTGTTGGTTTCTTTTTTGTTAGTTTTTTTTATTTTTATTTTTTTTTCGAATTCAAGGAATTCAGCTGTACAATGGAAATAGTTGAGGGACTGATTATTTGAAGGTATATGAACTATTGATTACAGGTAAACGACTTTAGATGCGTCGGCCAACGATGACGTTCGTGTTCCACGTGTAGAAGACTGGCGCATCCTAGAAATATGCGGAATGTTACATGAGTTAAATTATAAATATTTAGCAATTATTAAAGTGCTATGTAGTATGCTAGACATCACTACGGTCGCCTTAAACTTAGATTATGCTAAAGATAGCTGAACGAACCTGGGTCCGGCGGCCCTTGTACCAGTTGTTGCGCTCCATGACCGAGATATCCGATGAGTAGTGAATATCTGAAAGGTCTCTTGTATAGAACAAATGGACTGTATTGATGATAGTAAGCAATTTGATAAATCGGCTGCCTGGCGAAACGGCGCATTGCCAGCTGTAGATGGCCCGGTTGGCTCCGCAGTTGCCTGCGACGGTTGATACGAAACCAAGAGCGTTCACACCGCCAAGGTTACCCAGCACCGCTTCGTAGTGATTGCCTTTCGGTCAATATACAAGCATTTCAAGTCCTCGGACTCTCATTCTTTGCGTCTTTCTCTGCTCCTCTTCATCTTTCTTATTCTTCCCATTTCTCTACTTCTCTACATCTCTCCCGATCTCTCTTTCCTCTCTCTTACCTCTCGACTCGGTGACCATGTGCCTCAGTTGGTATTTGTTGCATCCGGCAGAAAGAGCGCCTTCGTACGCGTCCGTTGGCACGATGTATCCCTCATAGTCTAAAGAAATCAGTGGTAAGAAGTATACGCATTTAAAGCCTGCCTTTGTTGTAATTGCATGCTTTTTGCCTTTTATGAATGATATTATTAATTAGTTGTAATTTATCAATTTATCGTTGACGTATTTATAAAACGTCAACTTCGTTATGAGTCAATAATTGGACTCTATGCAGTCAAAAATTGGTATTTTATACCACACTAATATAATTTGATACTACATTGATAGTCGTAATGTCGCGTGTCTTCTTACGCAAGATTTTACGAAATCTCAATGAAACATTTGTTCCGGGAAAAAAGTAAGGGGGGGCAGCGAAAGGAGAAGAGCTGTACTGTTGACCAAAGCGACTAACTCATGTGCGTGTCCATGCTGTATCCTTCGCTTTGTAGCTTTCGTTGCATCACCGAGCCGGGCACGGCGGGTGCATGCAAAATGCGCCCCGCGTTATAGTAGGTCGCCAGGGTCACCAGGTTCTGCCACGACAAATATATGCATGATTAATTAGGCTAATAGAACAATCATTAAAAAGCTATCTAGATATGACTTATTATAAGGAGCAGACCAAACATTCGCGCCGATAAGACTGACAAGCGAAGTTGGACATAAGTTGGACAATTTTGATTTCACCTGACTTGTAATTGGAGGAGCGGTAGTGGTGGTGGTGGTACTGGACTGAGTGGTTGATTTTGAGGGAGTTGTGGCCGTCGTTGTAGGCGCCCTTGATGAGGTGCTACAAGACGAATCCTGTAAAGATGTGTAGTAGATAAGGAAGGTGGCATCAAATTGCCACTCATGAAAGGTACTCACCACGGTTGGATCACAGCAGGAACTGTCGGCATTGCAGAATGCTTTATCGCTAAATGCTTCACAATCACCGTCCTTGTAGCAGAGGTACTTAAAATACACAAGTCATAGGTCATAGAAATTCACGAAGGAAATAGTCTACCAATGTCCAGGTATGATAATTATAAGAGGCAGCGAACAACTATTCTCAAACATATGTACATAATGCTCATATGATGCGATTTACGATGTGTGTAAATCAAGAGACACCACAGGCCTCATCGTCAGCCGCTGCTTGCATGATCCCAGAAGCGAAGATGGCGCACAGAAGAAGCCACAACATGGCGTTAAGAGAAGCCGACCGACTGAGAAGAATATCTGATGTCCAAAGAATAGCAAATGAGAGAAGAAATGGACAGAACTCATCGCCCGCTCTTCATTTATGTATATATGTAAGTTAGAAACCATCCGTTTTGAAGTACACTGTTAGGGAATGCTGGTGTGACCGTAAGAGAACGAGCAAAATAAGAAGCATTCAGAAGTACAAAAACCCATGCAATGTTTCATTTACCCGCCAATTGCGGGAGGATGAAAAAATTGAAAACCTGAGATCTCAGGCCAACTCTACCGCAATTCTGAATATCTAACCAGAACCAAAGTATGACTGCCATCATGTATCTTCATACGTTTCCGCACCACATTTAGTATAAATAGAAAGACTATTTTCGATTTTCGCGTGCTCTTTAACTCTGCATTCTGCGTTCTATTTCACCGGTTCTCCAATTCCCACTATTTTTTTTTATACATATAAGGTATCTTATTCTTCTGCTTTCTTGCTTCTACTCTCTTATCTTTTGTTATACCATGTTTCATCGAAGCCGTTTCAAGAAGTATGACCGTTGAAATGGACTGCTGCTGCATCTGCGAAGAGAGAAGTCACTCCCAATTAAAGGATGTCCACAAGTGTTTTTTAATGTTCTGTTAGATTCCATTATGTTTAACTCATAATTCTCTTTTGTTTGCGATTGGGATCGCCTACCAGAATCGAAAGTAAAACAGAATACGTTGTGACAAAAATTTTCAATCATAATCTCGTTAATAAAATACACACCGTAGTGGAAACTGAATATCGGTCCCGTTATTCAGTTTATTGCTTCGCTCTTCTCCTACGGTCACGCAAGGGAAATCTAACAACTAAATAAATGTAGATCGGGTGATGAGTTCTGTCCATTTCTTCTCTCGTTTTTTATTCCTTCGACATCCGATCATTTATACTGTATTTTCTAAACTGTCTATTTGCTTATGTTTAACAGTAAATTATGACGCCTTTTGCACCATAAAAATTTACAACTTCTTAAATTAAAACAAGTCAAATATCTCGTTAGCTGCTTCATGGGCGGATTTCGCTGCATTTTTTACAGTGATCAAGCATACAGGTTTAATATCAATTTGACTGTACTCCGCATAGTATGCAGTACTCATAGAGCCTTGTTGTAAAAAATTTTTTTAATGGAGCTGTAAACTCATATGTGCTTCGATGTTTATTTGATGTAATTAATTAAGCAGTTCAACTTAAACTAAAACAATACTGATGCATGTGCGTCAAAAACTTCTTAAAAGACTTACAAGAAGTTACATGTATAGAAGTGGGAGAAATTATTCTTTTAGCAATGGCATATGAAATCCCTGACACAGGGGAATTACTGATGTAGGTGGACTAGCGTATTTTTCACTTGGCTCCACCAGGTTCCGGATAATAGAGTTACAATTATTTCGGTAAAACACAGAAGGTGGAATTAGGATGCATCGGATGTGTCAAGGTAATCGTGGTAGGAGTTTTAGTGTAATCGTGGTAGGAATTCAATCCTCAAGTGGTGGAAACATTACATAAAATTTTAACCGGTTGCATCTTTTAGGAGTCTAGAGCACTAGTGGACTTTTCCGCAAGATTGAAGGCTGCATTTGTTGTTGGCGCGCCGTAATCGGAGTCACGTGCACGTTTGGCTGTTTCAGCCTCATCGATCGCTGCTTCGGAAGTTGTGTCGGAGGACGAAGTGAATGCGCTCTTTACTGCGTCCGAGACTGCAGCTGCCGCACCTGATGCTGCGTCCGAGACGGCATCTTTCACTCCTATGGCCTTCTCGTAGACGGCGTCAACTGGAAGTATGCTTTGCCCTTTGGGATGCTAATTTAACGATATCTCGAGAATAAAACTGCAGTTTTATCGATCATAAAACACATTCTAAGGTAGATAGAACGATCACCTAAAAAAATAGTATAGTTTTCTCATTTGTACTCTCATTAGTGCCTGTTATTTTTGCAACATGCGAAATAGCGCGTGGGAATGAGAGAGCGTGCGTACACTCTCAGGACAGACGCGGCGATTCGAACATGCATTAATTGTGTTTTCCGGCAATCGTCCTCCTTTAAAACACGAAACGGACCTGCACTCTGCGCTCCCTCAACAGCAGACGATGCGGCTCGATCGGTCTTGTCTCCTTGCGAGGAAGCTAAAGAACAAAATCGCTTTTCAGAGAAACCACTAACATAAGAAATTCAGTGAAGTTTATATAAAATATCAGCTCGATAAATTGTCATTAGAATACAAGCGATTGACCTGATGAAGTTCTATCCATGCACCCATATTAGTAAGAAAATAATCCCAAACTAAATAGTAATAAAAAGTGCAAAAAAAAAATTAGAAAATAAAAAAAGTGTAAACCTGCGCCAGAAGGCAGCGACGGAGTAGCAGAATCTGCTGAGTGATCGCTCATTTCGTCGTCTTTACTCGTGACTAAAATGAAGAATGAGGCGATGTTATCCAGAGAGTCGTGCGACGGAGAAGGAGTAGCAAAGGGAAGGGGGAGGGTTGTCTGTTTAAGGGACGCGCAATCTCATTGTCATTCCTCATTTATGCACGAGAGGAAAAAGAGGGGCGCACGGCAACATCGAATGAAAGAAGAGAGCAAAACAACGGAAAAGTGTGCGAGGGAGAGAGAGGGGGGAGAGAGCGAGGAAATGAGAGACAGTCGAGAGTTAGCAACGCGAAACACAGAGATCACGAGAAACATGCTCGTGAATAGAGGAAACGGTGGAAGAGACAACAACTGGACGCGAGAGATAAGAAGAAGGTGTAGCAAGAGAAAGAGAGAAAAAAGACTACGAACGAGAGATAAGAAGAAGGTGTAGCAAAAGAAAGAGAGAAAAACAGCTACGAACGAGAGATAAGAAGAAGGTGTAGCAAAAGAAAGAGAGAAAAACAGCTACGAACGAGAGATAAGAAGAAGGTTTAGCAAAAGAAAGAGAGAAAAACGACTACGAACGAGAGATAAGAAGAAGGTGTAGCAAAAGAAAGAGAGAAAAACGACTACAAACGAGAGATAAGAAGAAGGTGTAGCAAAAGAAAGAGAGAAAAACAGCTACGAACGAGAGATAAGAAGAAGGCGTAGCAAGAGAAAGAGAGAAAAACAGCTACAAACGAGAGATAAGAAGAAGGCGTAGCAAAAGAAAGAGAAAAAAAACGACTACAAACGAGAGATAAGAAGAAGGTGTAGCAAGAGAAAGAGAGAAAAACAACTATGAATGATGTTTGTCTTTACACTGGCACAAAGTATCAAAACATCTGAATCAGTTGCGATATCGAAAGCACGAGCAAGCGTTGCTGTCAGGAATGTTTTTTCTTTGGTAGAGGAGAAACATTTACTTTTTTTAAATTGTTAAGAGAGCATGTCAGTATCCCTCGGTCAAGGCCTGCCCTAGGATTTTTTTTCGAATTTGTTCATGAAAATTGGTTACAGTTGGTTACAGTATGCAACTCAACGTGGCCAACAAAATAGGCTATATTTCAAACTTGAAAAAAATTTTCCGCGCGGGACCCGGTGCTGTAACGTAAAAACTTTCACTTGTCATAACTCGCTTAAAACTTACAGTTAGACAACCATCGAGGTATTATTGGATAGCTTTTTCAAGGGGCTTTAATTTTCGTGTTGATCATGTTTTCATAAAATTTCATTTTGGGCCTAAAATACGGCCCTAAATATTTTCGAAGGCGGTTTTTTGCCAACTTAAGCATTTTATGCTCATTTCTGCAGAACGACTCCTACATACGCTTAAGGTGCGTGAAATTTGCTACAAGATATGTCTCTTTCAAAAGAAATAAACGTCTCGCTCTTAGGTTCCCAAACGCATATACATGATCCAGTGTAAACTGTAACACCGTGCAAGCGCATTCTTCGATTCATAACTGCGCTCAATGTCAATATTACAAAATCGTAAGTATATTATCTAAGAGCTCTCACGGAGATCTTCAATCTGAAAAGTTTCAATTTATATGGGATATTTCGTTATGTACAATTAGAAAGCTTAAAAAACTACTGTAAAAATATTTTCGCCTGTCAAAACATACATCATAAGAAAGAGGATGAAATTTGGTACAAGATGAACTCCTTTCAATGGAATTCCATGCATACGATCTTTTGTTATAAATCATAAAAGTACTGCCTGTAGCGTCGCTGTCATTTTGCCCAAGAATTCACATTTTAGGTTATTCGAATTAGAATATTCCAATCCTTTTTTCTACAGTTTTACATTTGCTGAAACATCTACATCAAAGCACTGTCCTACTTTCGATATCATCTTCATGAGCATAAATTTCTTTTATGTATTTGCAATATCAGAGACGCCAAATCTTTCGATCCGGAAACGAACCACCGATTGTGGATTGATAAACATGGCGAAGTGACCGCATTGCAACACCAAAAACGAAATATGCAAAGTAAAATTTGGTTAAACTTATTTTAAATGCATAAAGCTTTTCCCGTCATCAGAATAAATTTTTTTATGTATATAAATTATCAAATGTGAATTACCAAAATCAGCAAAACATTTGCACCGAACGGGGTTCGAACCTGTGACACTCAAAACTGAAGGCGCGCGCGCAACCAACTGCGCCACTCAGGTCATGTTTTTAGAACTCAACCTGGATACCGACAATGGCAAATATTTATCAGCATCCGACTTCCTTAATTTATGCAAATTTTTAAAAATCAATATAAAATCGCCAGAGGCCATTTGGGAAAAAATAAAAATTGTTGGCATCATTTATCGACTTGGACTATCGATCTGAATAGGTGCGATAAAAATCCGCCGGGTTATGCTTAGATGGTTCCCTTGTCAGTGTAATTTTTTCATATATGAAAGAGAGTGGCGCGCGGCAACAGCGAATTCAGAAGACAGGAATATAACGGAAAAGCGTGCGAGCAAGAGAGAGTGAGAGTGTGAGAAAGTTATAGGAAGCGAGGCAGAAAGAGTGTGAAAACAACTAAGAAAAGTGCAAAGATCAGTAGAAGCAGACCTATGTATGAATAGAAAGAGACAAAAATTTTTATTGCTTCTTGCGTTCTCTGGAGTTTACGTTTAGGGTAATTTTTTTAACAGGTCAGACACTTTAAAAAAAATTTCTCTGAATATAGAAGCCATTCTTGACAAAGCATTCACGTGCCTTCGTTATCACGATTGCTTCAGACTTTTGATACTTTGTGTCAATACACAGACAGCATGTATTTAGAGTGGTTCCTTGATAATTCTTCCAATGATAATTCTTCCAATTTTAGAATGATAATTCTTCCAATGATAATTCTTCCAATGATAGTTCTTCTAATGAGAATTCTTCCAATGATAATTCTTCTAATGATATTTCTTCCATTTTTTTTTGGAAACGGTGATAATTCTTCCAAATTTTTTTGCATATACACTTCTGCTTGAAGAGGCAGAGAAAATGATCAGACTCAAACTTGCGACTAATTTTATGATTCATAACAAGCATTCAAGATTGCAATTCATACAAAGTGTGTAAAGTACGTATGTATGTATATTAATGTGAAAGTACGTATGTATGTATATTAATGTGCAAGGCACTAATGAGTTATTAGAATTCTAGTGATAAATTACGAAGCAGCGATAATCACAAGTGGAACCGAATAATTAATGCATTTAGCACTTCGTTCGCTTATGTTATTTAGAATGAAAGAGACTTCGTTCAGTGAAAGGACAGAAAGAGTGAGAGAGAGAGAGTTATGTAGATGACGGCTCGACTGAATTTTTTGCAATGCTGTCGAGGAAGTCGGGACGTGAAAGGCGCTCGCACCGATAAGCCGTTCCAGTTGCCACTTTCAAACTAGTGAGCCAAATCAACCTTGTAGTGCATTGTAACCTTGTAGTGTATGCAGGTGCATTTCACTTGTTCTGACCTTGTGTGTTCTGATCATTTTTTCTGACTCTTCAAGCAGAAGTGTATATGCAAAAAAATATTTGGAAGAATTATCACCGTTTCCAAAAAAAAGTGGAAGAAATATCATTGGAAGAATTATCATTGGAAGAATTATCATTGGAAGAATTATCATTGGAAGAATTATCATTGGAAGAATTATCATTCTGAAATTGGAAGAATTATCATTGGAAGAATTATCATTGGAAGAATTATCAGGACACCATTTAGAGTAGTGTTTCTCTCTTTCTCTTGCCGTGCCTTCTTCTTATCTCTCACTCATGGTTGTTTTTCTTTTTTTTTCTCGCTGCACGTGCGTCTCTCTTTCTCTCTTGTTGTGTGCAGCCGAGAACAATCTTGCTGCACACGCCATTCAGTCACGTGACTCATTGCACTGGCTCTCCTTCTTGTCTCTTCTCCGCCCTCCCATACAGTCTATTCACGAGTCTAGTCTGCATATCACCAGATCTCTGATATTCTGGTTTGTTCTAGACACTCTCTCTATTCCTTACCCTCTCTTTCTCTCTCTCTCTCTTTCTCTGCCTCTATCCTCTGTCGTCTCTCGCTTTCTCTCTAATCTTTCCGTCGTTCTGTTCTCTGCTTTTTTCGCTGTTGTTGCGTTCCGCCTTTTTCCATTTATAAATGAGGAGTGACAATGAGATTGCTCGTTGCACTGACAGCGTTCGGTGAGATGACTTCCTCCTTTCAACTTGTTTTACCTCAAATTACTCTCACAATCAGTGTAACCTCGCCATATACATCATTTCAGCCACAAGCGACAGGGACAAAATGAGCGAACAGCTTAAGGAATCTGAAGGTTTATTATTTACGTTTTTTTAATTAAATTTTTTTTAAAATTAAAGTCGTTAAAATTAAACATTTAACTGTTTTCTGCCTAAAAAACAAGGACATAAATTTCGTTTAATCACTTGCGCATTTTGAATGAGTAAAATGCGATTTGTTTGTTTACACGACTCAATTTTAGGCAAGATCTCGAGCGCTGCTTCGTCTGTTGGAGAAGGAGCGCAGAAAGCAGGTCCGTTTCTGGTTTTATAGGAGAAAGTTCGAATTGCCTTTGAGAGAAGGCACTCTCTTATTCTAGCGTGTGCTATTTCGAAGGTCGCGCAAACCCACTTGAACATAGTACACGCGCGAATGAGAGTGCGAAGGGCTGCGGCAACTATGAAATCTTAAATGATTTTGCTGGTGGTCGCCCTCTTTTATAGTACGTTTTGAGATAAATGAAGAGAGAACTTTATTCTCACACGAGCGTTAAACAGGCTGCCATGTCTTTTAAAATATTATTTTCTTGCGGATTATGGTAGTTTTTAATTAAGGTCTCTGGGTAGCCTTTTTTTTAATGTAAAATCCCAAGTGCAAAACATAACTTGCAGCTAACACCGTCTACAAGAAAGCCGTCGGAGCCAAGGATGCCGTTTCGGACGCGGCATCTAGCGTGGCATCTGCAGCAAAAGACAAGGCGTGCGCGGCCATGGACGCTGTAAAGAGTGGCTTTACTTCGGCCTCCGACAAAACTTCTGATGCAACTGAAGCCGGATACGAAAAGGCAAAGGGCGCTTACGAAAGTGGAGCCGACGCGGCCAAATCAGCCGGCGAAAAGATGGAGAATGTTGCTTGCGAAGCAAAAGAAAAGGCGTCAGGCTACGTCAACTCAGCGCGCGCAGCTGCCTCCGATGCAGCCAAGAGTGCCAGTGAGGCTCTTACACCGGAATGAGAAGTAGCAAGGTCAACTGCTTCCGCTTTCTTATTCTCTTATGTTCGTTTTTCTTGCTTTTGCTCTCTTATATGTATTTGAACTTGTTTCATAAAAGCCATTTTAGAACGTGTGACTTCCTATAAAGGGACTGTTGATGCATATACGCTTTTCAGTCATTGAAAATGCACAAGACTGCTCGCTCATGTCGGCCTCGTCGCGTGTGGCTAAAATGACGAATTCAGTGAGGCTACTCAGAGAGCCGTCATTTTTGAGGAAGCATGAGCAGAAAAGGGGAGAGAGAGAGAGTGAGAGAGAGGAAGAGAGAGAGAGAGAAAGAGAGAGAAAGTGGGAGTGAGTGAGAGTGAGAGTGAAAGAGAGTGAGAGAAAGTACAAAGACCAGGAGAAGCAGACATAAGAATAGAAAAGGGAGAACAACAACTATGAATGATGTCTGTCTTTACATTCGCATAAAACGTCAAAGCGTCTGACTCAATTGCGAAATCCAAGGCACGAGCAAGCGTTTGCTGTATCGAATATTTTTTCTGCAGAGGAAAAAATACTTTTTTTTCAATAACTAAAACAAGAAAGAGAGGGAAGAATTAGGCGAAAAGATACATGAAAGAAAAGTTAAGAGGAAGACTCTCAATTTTTTTCTGGTGAGATTTTCTTCGGTGCTCTATTGAAACGACTACTTTTAATTTTTTAACGCTTCTTGCGTTCTCTGGAGTTTAAGTTAAGGGTAATTTCTGGTTTTCAGATTCAATTTTGTTTTAACAAGTAGGAAACTAAAAAAAAATTTTCTCTGAATAAAAAAACATTCTTGACAGCGAAGCATTCACATGCCTTCGTTATCACGATTGCGTAAGACTTTTGATACTTTGCGCCAATGCACGGACAGACGGCATGCGTTGTGTTTTTCTCTCTTTCTCTTGCCGTGCTTTCTTCTTATCTCTTGCTCATGGCTGTTTTTCTCTTTTTCTCTCGCCGCACGTGCGTCTCTTTCTCTCTCTAGTTTTGTGCAGCCGAGCACAATTCTGCACACGCTCCTCCTCAAGGGAACCATCTGAAGATAAGTTGGAGAATTTTGATCTCACCTATCCAGATCGATAGTCCAAGTCGAGAAATGATGATAACCATTTTTACTTTTTCCTTAATGGCCTCTGGCGATTTTATATTGATTTTTAAATTTTGCATAAAATCGCGGATTTAGTGACCTTGCCATTGTCAATGTGTCACTTAAGAGAGCCAATCTGAGAGACTCGACCACGGGTGTGCAGGGAACAAAATTATTTTTTGAATAGAATTTCCTTCACACAGCATGTGTAGCACCCTCAAGGCTTACCAAAAACATTTTTTTCAAAAATTTTTCCTTTACTAAAGCTACAGTATGCAACGATATACCCAAAATATTTAAATGACCATAACTTTTTTAATAGTCGTCGAAATTAAATGATGAACAGTTCTATCGATAGCTAGTTTTAACGCGCATAAAAAAGGTCCTAATGACTTTTTGACAAAAAAAATTTTATAAGCGACTTTTTGCCATGTAAAAATTTTGAGGGGTGCGTTTGAGGTATAAGCACCCACCCATGTCAAAACGATGAGGGCACCAAATGAAAGAGCGTTATTTTTAACCTCTATTTGGATGTATTTCATTCGAAACAAAAAATATAATTTTTGAGAAAAATCGACTGGAACCATTTACACTTCAAATGACGCTATTTCGAAAAACGAGTATTTCGCGCTTCAAGATCGATATTTTGCAAAACGGATAGCATGGTTGGGTTCGCCGTGTCAAGAAAGACTAGAAACCATCTTTTGTTCTTTATGGCTGTGTTTTTGCAGAGATTTCTTCATCAAATGCCGCTTTGGCGCGGCGCGCAACTAACGAAATAATGCACATTTTAATAATTTAAGGGCATTAACAGGTCCCATGTTAAACATGTAAAACGCTCATGTGAAAAAGGGATGTTTTTAACCCCTAATATGTCCTTCAAATGTTGGAAAAAACGTTATAATATCTTCGATATTTCCACCTAAGCAATGCAGTCTTCAAACGAGCCTAAATTGAAAAGGGGCTATAAAATTATAATTTTGCGATATGTTGCGTACAATAAGATATTTCTAGATTCGTTTTTCAATTCTACACAGGAAAAATGCAACATGCTTGACATTCAGTGCGATCTATATCAAAAACGTGAAATTTTCGATATTTTCATATTTCAAAAAATGTCCAATAACTATTGGTAAATGATTTTTTGGGCTCATTTTCACCAAATTTTCAGAAGTAGTATACCGTATTGGAAAGAGCAGACAAATTTACGTACATGAGGCACTTTTCAGCCGAAGTAAATGTCAAATTCTTCTGTAAGCTCAGAAAGAAAAGAAAATTCCAGGGCCTAATCGGTCAAGTCGATTTCGAGATTTTCCGCTCACCAAGATCGAAAAATTATTTTGACATATTTGGAGAGCAAAATATGTATTTTTGGGTTATTTTCGGTGCTGAACACGAAAACGAAGTTTATTTTGCTCGGTATTCTAATTTTTGTATTGTTACGTTGCGAAATCTGGTCAACCATACCGGATTCTGATGGAACACTTCAAAAAATTAAAACTAATGTAACAATACAAAAATTGGAATACCGAGCAAAATAAGCATCGTTTTCGTGTTCAGCACCGAAAATAACCCAAAAATACATATTTTGCTCTCCAAATATGTCAAAATAATTTTTCGATCTTGGTGAGCGGAAAATCTCGAAATCGACTTGACCGATTAGGCCCTGGAATTTTCTTTTCTTTCTGAGCTTACAGAAGAATTTGACATTTACTTCGGCTGAAAAGTGCCTCATGTACGTAAATTTGTCTGCTCTTTCCAATACGGTATACTACTTCTGAAAATTTGGTGAAAATGAGCCCAAAAAATCATTTACCAATAGTTATTGGACATTTTTTGAAATATGAAAATATCGAAAATTTCACGTTTTTGATATAGATCGCACTGAATGTCAAGCATGTTGCATTTTTCCTGGGTAGAATTGAAAAGCGAATCTAGAAATATCTTCTTGTACGCAACATATCGCAAAATTATAATTTTATAGCCCCTTTTCAATTTAGGCTCGTTTGAAGACTGCATTGCTTAGGTAGAATTAAACATCAGTCACTGCTTAAGTAGAATTAAACATCAGTCACTTTTTTTGGCAACTTTTAAGTTCCTCAAAACAATTTTATTACAAGGCAAGAAACTAAAACTAAATCGAACTAACTTACATAGCATTCGGTGGTGTGATGGAAGAAACTGTGTGAAGAGTGAGAAGCAGACTAGCGGAACACCAATGGGAGCCCATCCAGTCAATGAGCCGTGCATTCCTTCTTTTTTTGTATTAATAGCTGATTGAGGAGGAGAAGGAGGAGATAGCCGAGATGAGGGCTTTCTGAGTATCAATGCTAGCGCAGCAACCTAGATTTGGACGCATCATACCGGGCCAAAATTTTGACAAAGACCAAGAAAATGGGGAATCCTGAAGAAAGGCATGCAAAGTACACACAATCAAAAATGTTGTTAACCGGCACTTTCTGTTGAAAACTGATTACATAATTTGATTTAGAATCGTAAGGCGAATCTTTACATCATATGAACATGCGTGATAAGGTCTCATTTATCGATTTCCGTTATCAATGATACAATCTTTAATTTTATTATTTGGGGATGTGTGTAGAGACAAAATAATGGTACAGGAGAAATTTCGTTTAAAAACATGTCAAATGAAATTTTTTATTAGCAAAAACTGATAACTTCTTATCAAATGATAAAAAGTTATCGATTTTTTAACAGTAGCATCCGTACTCTATAAGCAAACTAATGTACCATTTAGAATATTTTATTTTTTTCCAAGAACAAAAGTTATTAACGAGGATGCATTTGGAAGCGTCCGAATCGTCCGAAGCGTCCTTGGTACCAAGATCCTGGGCGGGACTGTACATATGTGAATATTCAAAATCTAATTAGGACTATGTACAGCCTTTACCCAGATGTACCAATCGTCCCTTTCAACAGTCACACTTTTTTAAATGGCATCGATGGACAAGAGATAAGAGAGTAGAAGCAAGACGGTAGAAGAATACGATAATATTCGCGAGAAAGAGGTATATCAAGGAGAAGGTAGAGTGAAAGAAAGCAAGAAAATCGCCGCTTTAATATGTACTAATGGTAAATAAGGTTCGTCAATGTTTGAAGATAAATTGTGTCAGTCATGGTTTCGTTGAGGCAAAATGCGATCAGTTGGAAAGAGATGTTAGGTTTTCGATCCTCTCATCCTCTCTGTCAGAATTGGCGCTTTCTTCGTAGGCTTTTTTCTAACACTTCACATCTCATTTTGTTGGTAGCTCTCCGACGGTCACACCTAACAAAATACTTCAACCGGCTGCTTTCCTGCAGATATAACTGAAGAGAGATGAGTTCTATCCATTTCTTCGTTTCGTTTTCTATTCCTTCGACATCAGATATTCTTCTTGTCATTCGATCAGCTTCTCTTGGCGCCATGAGGTGGCTTCCGCTGGGCGCCATCTTCGCTTCTGCGATCATGCAGAAAGCGGCTGGGGTCTGTGGTGTAACTTAATATACATATGTACATGTGTACATACAAATATAATGTACATATATTGGGGACAAGTTTATAGCAATGTATACATTGTTAAGCCATTTCCTACATGAATGAATTTCTATGACCTTACAATTAGAGTTGTGTATTTAAAGTACGTCTGTTACTCTGACCGCGACTGCCGTGTTTTCAACGAAAAGGCGTTCTGCAATGCTGACAGATCCTGCTGTGATCCATCTATGGTGAACATCAATGAAGTTGATTCCACCTTCCCCATCCACATATTGCATCTTCATTACAGGATTCGTCTTGTGTTGACACCTCATCAAGGGCGCCAACCACGACGACGACCACTCCTCCAGCTACTACTCAGGTGAAATCAAATCCTACAACTTATTTATGAATTTATCACTGGTTGTCTTATCTGTGCGAGTGGTTGGTTCCGTTATGATAACTGTATGCATATATAATCAGGCTTTTTAATTTAAAAAAAAAACCATATTTAAGAGAGCCTCTCTATAAAAGTCAAGGAGGGCACCTGCACAGGGAACAAATCTTCGACTTCGTTTCTACCAAAAACCCATATACATATGTTTCTATCTGAAAGTTTTAAAGTAATTTATTTTTTTTGACATCGCTATTTGGAATACATCACTCGATAACCGCTGCACAGTTTAAGCTCCATGCCTAGTTTCCACTACTTTCCATGGATCAGAAGGGATAATTTTTTGATTTTTGTTAATCCCATTTCAAGATTATATTTCCTTGTTAAGGTTCCTTTTAACTATATGGTCTTACACCAGTTTGGGCACCACTTTTAGATCCATCCTTGCTGCCCGTCCGACGGTGTTTGGTCCGAATGGACGACCATCCCAAACAGCACATGCCCGAGCGAATGCGGTAGCTGCTCGAGGCAGAAGGCGAGGCGCATATGCCTCTCGAAAGATGACAACTGCGACTGCAAGTATGAAACAAAAATCCTTGTAATATTAACAATAACAATAATAAAAATTTTTTGGAAAGTGAATTCAAATCTCGCAAATTTTAGGGGCGAGTCGACTAAGGATGATGTTCCATGTGAACGCACTATATGTCTCACTCCGAAACCTACGTGCTGTGCCGGCGTGAAAATGATCAATTACAACACCATCGCATTCATATGCGACACCGAAAACATCAAAAAACGAATGGATCCTCCCATTGGATGCTGCCTACCCAGTATGGTTTGCTAATAAGTGGAAGGCACATGCCATAAACCTTTCTCTCTTTATTAACTTTTTTTGAGAATTGTTTTAAAAGATCTATCAAAACGCGAAATTCGAACTTTAACTTACATATGTGCTTGTTTTGTTGGATCCGGGTTCTCACCTGATTAGCTTTCCTTGCAGATAGCCATAAGCACTGGAACGAGTGGGGCGTGTGGTGGCCGTGTAAGGATAAGGTGCAGAAGCGTCGTCGCTACTGCGCCGGCGTAGGATACGACTGCCCCTGCAGGCATGCGAGCATTCCTTTTACATTTTTATAATTGATGCAGACTAGTTTAAATCCGAGAAATCAAATTATTTGACAACTGCCTATCATTAAACAAATTTATCCTTCTTGTCCATTGCAGTGGCAACGATACAGAAGAGCGGGCCTGCTAACTTTAAACAACAGTAACAGAGGAATACGCAAAAGAATTTGGTTGTATTTAACAAAATGAGGTACAAATAAATTATGAGAATCTGAACACGCAGAATATTTTGTGAAAACGGCGCATGCATTCTGTACCCTCCGAGGTACATTTTGTAAAATGAGCGAGTTCCGCAAACCATCTCTGGAAGCAAATAAGAACTTGAAGGAATCCCCACATCTGTGAGGTTGATCTTAATACTCTGGCGGTTTTTGATGTTATTAGTAACTAATGGTATAAAAGTGAAATTTGTTTTATTATTTATTTACTTACTCAATAAATTAATTATATAGTGCCAACATAAGCGATATGTATGTTCTTGATTAATAAGAAATACGAAGAGACAATTAAAAAAGAGAGAAAGAGCTAGCACCGAGAGACAGAAATTTGGACGGGGAGGGGCTAAAAGGACAGTGAACCTCTCGACTCGCCGGATGTGGTATGCAAGGTCCCGGATATGTTTATGTATTTTAACACAATATTATACTGATCATTTTTTTTGCCCCCAACATATACTTTCAAATTTCAAGCTATTCCGGGTCAATTTATAAAGCTGTAAATAAAGAGGCAATTAATGACGTCAGACAGCAGCTGGCTGCATTGCAAAAGTCACTCGGAATGAACGTATTGCAGAAGTCATCAGTGGACCAAGGAAACTCGAATTAATAATAATTGCTTTTTAACAACAAATGATCTTTAATAGAAAAAGTTCAAAGTTGCAATGTGAACATTGAAATGAAGGACAATCCACGTACAAAATCGTTCTGAATAACTCCCAGTTGGACAATCGCTACTTTATGAGAGACGTATATTGAAAGCCACGGCGTCGTCGGTAGAAGTTCATCAGAGATGAACGAAAAGTTACTACTGAAAATAAAATACGAATAAGTAGGCGGTACGACCTTCCCACTCTCGCGTTGTCAAACGGTAAAGTATAGGTAGTTACTATATTTTCATGTTTGCTTAAAAGACGCCAACTAAGAGCGTCACTAGGGGCAATAATTCAGAAATAAAACGCAGAAGAATGCGCTGTACACTGGAAAATTGAATCGCATCCCTTCTATCGAAAGACTTCATGAAAACATTCGCTTGAACCGTCACACCGGCATGTTTTTTTGTTATTCTACATATCCCATACATTCAGCTCGCTTTTCATTTGTCGATGAAGGATGCGAATGTCATCTTACTTTTCGAATTATCTTGAATAACACCTCTGATTCGCTATTTCATCCAACTGGTAGAACCGAATGAGCCAAGCGGTCAAAACAGAATGCATCAACAGTCCCTTCCAATAGTCACAGTTCTTGAAATGGCTTCGATGAAATAAGGTGAATTAGAGATAAGAGAGTTAAAAGTAGGAAAGTATGAGAATGAAATAGCATAAGCAAGAAAAATGAGGGAGGTGAGAACCGGTGAAATAGAATGGAGATCATAGAGTGATTGAGCACAGGAAAATTGTCCCTTTACTTTGTATTTAAAAAAAAAGTTCGACAATGTTTGAAGACAAATGGTGGCAGTCATACTTTCGCTGAGGTAAAATGTGAAAAATCGCGTTAGAATTGGCCAGAGATGTTAGGTTTTCGATTCTTTCACATCCCTGTCAGAATTGGCGCTTTCTTCGTAGGCACTTTTTAAATACTTCGGAATGCCATTTTATTTGTTCTTCTCCTACGGTCACACAAACATAACCTAACAGCAACCGGTTGCTTTACTGCATATATAAATGAGGAGCGGGCTATAAATTCTGTCCATTTCTTCGTCCCGTTTTATGTTAATTCATAATGCATATATACATACATATGAGATATTCTTTTCAGTCGGTCAGCTTCTCTAGGCGCCATGAGGTGGCTTCTGCTATCATGCAGGGAGCGGCTGACGATGTAGTGTCTCATCACTTACATAAATCGTAAATCGCATCATATATGTATGCATTATGTATATTTGAGAATAGTAAATCGCAGCCTCTTATAATTATCATACCTGGACAAGACCATTTCCTTCATGAATTTCTATGACCAATGACTTGTGTATGTTTAGTACGTCTGTTACAAGGACGGTGATTGTGAAGCTTTTAGCGATAAAGCGTTCTGCAATGCCGACAGTTCCTGCTGTGATCCATCCGTGGTGAGCACCTCTCACGGTTGATAGTTTGATGCCACCTTCCCCATCTATGTACACATTATTGCAGGATACGTCTTGTAGCACCTCATCAAGGGCGCCAACCACGACGACGACTGTCCCTATAACGAGCACAACCACAACACCAACTTCTACCACTCAGTCAACTACCACCACCAGCACCACTTCTGCTCCTCCAACTACTACACAGGTTAAATCAAAATCCTCCAACTTATGTTTAGATTCATCAGTTGTCAGTCTTGGTTTTATCAGCACGAGCTTATTCTGTCATGATAAATATATGCATATTTAATCATTCTTTTAAAACAATTCTCAAAAAAAGTTAATAAAGAGAGCCTCAGTCAAGTAGGGCACCATTCGTGCCTACCACGGGGACAAATGTTAAATCACCTAGTCGAAACCAATCATAAATGATAGCATCTAATGGTAAGGAAAACTGGATGTTCAAAACAAAATTTTTCACCTAGCCGCCAACTAAAATATATTAAAATAAAAAAAAAATTTAATTTGCATTTTGAAAATAGGCATTTTCGGATACAATTAATTATGTTGCTTGCTAAGGCAACACTGGAATGCAGGAGCACTTGTGCACATCGTTTTGTCAATAGTAGTTTGTGGAGCATCTGATGTTTTACTAATCTACGGACATAATACACCAATTTACGGCCGATGTTCGCGGATTATATTCGCACCAAAGAAAATGAACTGATTTTTGAGGCGTTGCGGTCGCGATGCACGTTTTTTTTCATTAAACGGCCACGGAAAGATGGCCCGATGCTACTAGGCAAAATGCTGATTGTGAGTGAGAAAAGGTAACCGTGCAGGAATGATAGATTTAATAATCATCTTACATGGTATATCATCCTCTAGATGACACAATTGTTTAAAACTAGAAATGATTTTTTTTCATTTTCTGTTTTCCAGAGAAGTGATTCCATAATATGAAAGTAGAGGGAAAAGTTCTTTATATGTATATGGTTCTGCTAAAAATATTTGATGACATTAATTATTTTTGATATCGCTATTTGAAAAATCATTAAAAAGGGACACTTTACTACGGCGACAGGATTTTACTAATTTGAGCTGTTGCGAAACATGTACCAATGAAAATTCTGCTATTAAAACTAAAAAAAAAGCGATATGCTGTTCTGACAATGAAATAAAAATAAACATGAATCTGATATTAATTTTTGTTAACTTTGTGTACCAACTTTTACTCAAAACGAAATTTTTCTTCATATTATATTGACCCTTCGTACAAAACCTCATTAAGAACACTAGAACTAACCCTAATAAAGTTTTCAAAGTTAAACTAAATAAAAGTTCCTCCGGGTAGGCACTCTTCGAACCTTACAGAGAGGTTCTCTCAAGCTCCATACATTTTTCCCCTGATTTCTGGGGGATCAGAAGGGTCCGTTTTCGCACGCTCCGCGCGAGTATAGATGTCATCTATTTGGCTTCCTGCCCGGGAAATTCAATAAGCAGAGACACACTTCCCCTTGCTAGTAAAGGAACTTGCATAAAAGTAGATTAGTTGGAAAGAGTACTGAGAATTCTTGATTTTCGTCTATTTTGTTGGCGAGTTCCAGATACTGACACTTTTCATTTCCTCGTCATAAACTGCTACGAACGCAGCGGTGCAACCCTTTTTATACACCCAATTTCGTGGCACCTTTTAAGAGAGCCTGTCAGTATCGTTCGACCAAGGCCTGCCCTAGGAATTTTTTTTCGAACTTCTTAACCAAAATTGATTATAGTATACAACTCGACGTGGTGAACAAAATAAGCTGTATTTCAAAGGTGAAAAAAATTTTCCGCGCTAGACCCAGTACCGTAATCTTATAAATTCGATTGGTCATAAGTCGCTTCAAACTTATTATAAGACAACCATCTAGCTATCATTGGATAGCTGATTGAACGGGCTTTAATTTTGATCTTGGATCATATTTTCTAAAAATTTGAATTTGTCCCTAAAACACGGCCCTAAACATTTTCGAAGGCGGTTTTTACCGAAATTAAGTATTTTATGTTCATTTCGCTACAACCGCTCCTGGATAGGCTTAAAGTACGTGAAATTTGCTACAACATATATCTCTTTCAAAATAATTGAAGGTCTCGCTCTTAGGTTCCCAAACGCTTGAACATGATCCTGTGTAAACTGTAACACCGTGCAAGCGCATTATTCGATCCATAACTGCGCTCAATGTCAATATTACAAAATCGTAAGTATATCATCTAAGAGCTCTCGCGGAGATCTTCAAATGTTACATACATTAATTTATTGAAAAGTTTCAATTTATATGGGAAATTTCGTTATGTACAATTAGAAGGGTTAAAAAACTACTTTAAAAACACTTTCGCCTGTCGAGACATACATACATCATAAGAAAGAGGATGAAATTTGGTACAAGATGAACCCGTTTCAATGGAATTCCATGCATACGATCTTTTGTTATAAGCCATAAGAATAGGATCACAAGGCCTTATGGGAAAACTGTAGAAAAAAAGGATTGGAATATTCTAATTCGAATAACCTAAAATGTGAATTCTTGGGTGAAATGACAGCGACGCTACTGGCATTACTTTTATGATTTATAACAAAAGATCGTAATCATGGAATTCCGTTGAAAGGGGTTCATATAGTAGCAAATTTCATCCTCTTTCTTATGATGCATGTTTTGACAGGCGAAAATGTTTTTAAAGCAGTTTTTTAAACCTTCTAACTGTACAAAACGAAATTTCCCATATAAATTGAAACTTTTCAGTAAAATAATGTATGTAACAATTGAAGGTCTCCGTGAGAGCTCTTAGATGATATACTTACGATTTTGTAATATTGACATTGAGCGTAGTTATGGATCGAAGAATACGCTTGCACGGTGCCTCGGCGGCCGAAAATGCGCCATTTTGACCGATTCGCGCGCTTCCTGTTAAAGAATTGTAAATAGGTGTACGGATTTCTGAATGAAAGGCATCTATGTAGAGGTTTAAAATGTCGCTCTTTCACGTGGTGCTTTCACGTTTTTAACATGGGGGGTTTTTGTGCCCCAAACGCACCACTCGAAATATTAAAATGCCAAAATGAGTCCTTTAATGAAATATTTTTAAAAAGTGATCAACAACATTTTTGTGCGCCTTTTAATTTGGAATTGAATAAACAGTTCAAAATTAATATATCTCAACAACGAATAAAGTTATGATCATTTGAGTTTTTTCGGGTTTTCAGTGCATATTCATGGTGAAATAACAGAAAAAAAATTTTGGAACAATTTTTTGGGATCTCTATAGGGTGCTACATCAGCCATTAGTAGGAATAAAAAATCAAAAAAATAATTTTGTTCCCGACATGTCTTGTATAGAGGCCTGCTCGAATCTCACAGATTGGCTCTCTTAAAGGACCTCTCCATCGAATATACAAGTTCTCGTTTTATGTTCTTATTCGATAATGATCGGCGAGAAACATCCATTAGAAGTGGTCCCATTTCAAAACAATGTTTTCTTTGTTAAATATTAGCAGTTTTTGATCAGTGTTACGGTGCATTTTCCGCCCGCGATCGTTCTTTGAGCTCATGATCATGGCTAAGCCACCCTCCTTGCCCATGCCAAGCGTGGCCGAGAAATAGGGCACCGGATGATATATGACGGTGCCAACTAAAAAAACGACCTTTTTTTTAGTTGGCACCGTCATATATGAATGTCATCGATTGTTCACTCTGAGAGAAAGAGTGTAGAAGAGAGATAGAGAGCGAGACATAAAAGCGAATGGATGCGCTGTGCTGCCATTTCGAACACATCCAACACAATCACAGCGTTCCAAAAAATTCCACCCTCCCGAATACTGTAAGAATTTTAGGAGGGTTGGTTTTTTCGAACACCAATTATTAAACGAGCGCGAAAACATTCGCCGGAGTGATCCTTTAACTACGTGGATTGACAACAGTTTGGGTATCACTTGTCAGACCCATGCTTGCTGCCCGCACGACGGTGTCTGGTCTGAGTGAACGACCCTCCCAAACAGCCCGTGCCCAACAAACTGCGGTAGCTGCTCGAGACAGAAGGCGATGCGCACGTGCCTCTCAAAAGTTTATGACAACTGCGACTGCAAGTATGAACAAAAATCCTTCTAATAGTAATAAAAAAATAAATAATAATAATAATAATAATAATAATAATAATAATAATAATAATAATTATTATTATTATTATTATTATTATAATAACAATAAAGCTTTTTTGACCGTAAAATTTGAACACCAAAGCTATTTAAAATCTCGCGCTGAATTGAAGGGGCGATGCGACGATGGATGATGCTCCATGTGAACGTTACACGTGTAAAACTATGGCATCCTGATAGAGACGATCCATGTTGCTTCGGCAAGTGTAAGGTCAATTGGAACATCTACCAATGGGTCTGCGACATCCAAGACATCGCAAAACGAACGGATCCGCCCACCGGATGCTGCCTTCCCAGTATGGTTTGCGAATAATTGGAACGCAAATACCATAAACCTGATTCGCACATCTATCAGGGCGTGAAATTCTAGCTTTGTCTTCTAAGTTATATGCTGTAATCCGGCTTCCCACATGGCCAGCTTGCCTTGCAGACAGCCACAAATACTGGAGCGAGTGGAGCCAGTGGTCGAATTACTCTTATAATAAGAAATATCGTTTCCGCGGCTGCGCAGGCCTAGGATACGGCTGTCCCTGCAGGCATGCAAACATAACTTTTACGCTTTAATAATTGACGCAGCTTGGTTTAAGTTCGAGAAGCAAAACTTTTCGACAGCTGAATATCTGAAATAAATTAAATTCCTTGCTCTTTGCAGTGGCAACAATACAGAAGTGGAGAAATGGTAACCATAACAGAGGAATCCGCTCCACGAGCCATCCTTTGCACCAAAAAAAGACTTATAAGAATCCCTACGTTTGTGATTTGATGTTAATACTCTGTGCGTTTTTGAAGTTATGAAACTGATGGTATAAAAGGGTAAAACATTATGAGCACCCGAATGAAGAAACAAATTGCAAGAATTATCGCGATTCGCAGAGAAATCAATATTAACTATTTTTAAAGCATATTTCGGCTCAACATATTCGCATATCGGGCCAATTCGCTGATATGTGGACATATGTATGTGTAAGGAGCATCCAACCCGCGGCGAGTCGCTCCTCCTCGCTTGAAGGGCCCCATCACTACATTGGCAATTGCCACTCCTTCCAGCATGCCCCCATAACTCAGTGGTATAGAGTCTACGACTCTAGAGCTAGACGTCGCGGGTTCGAATCCGCTGGGGAGCAAACTTTTCGGCAGCCCCGCCAGTGATTCCCTAACATGGGGGCCGAACCGGGATATCGGTCGGGAGTGTACCCGCACCAGGTTCCACCGACAGTGATCACATTGGTGGACGCCGATATCCGAATCTAGGGACCTGGCCGGGTGTGGTACATGCCGAGAAGAGACCTGGAGCTAAGTGCTCGGTCGAGACCTGGAGCTGTGTGCTCGGTCGGCTGGAGGTGATAGGAGCCTTGGAGTCGAAGAGACGCCAGCGAGGACGCTAGGCTGATCGAACCGGGGGGATGTAAGGAGCATCCAACCCGCGGCGAGTCGCTCCTCCTCGCTTGAAGGGCCCTATCACTACATTGGCAATTGCCACTCCTTCCAGCATGCCCCCATAACTCAGTGGTATAGAGTCTACGACTCTAGAGCTAGACGTCGCGGGTTCGAATCCGCTGGGAAGCAAACTTTTCGGCAGCCCCGCCAGTGATTCCCTAACATATGTATGAGTTTCTTGTTTTGTTTATTTTTGAGTTTCTTATTTTGTTTATGTGTAAACGGTGAGAAAAAAAAACAAAAACAAAAAAATAAATGCCTTGACCGGGTGTCGAACCCGCAATCCCGAGATTCGCAACCAAACGCATACGCAATACTCTATAGAGGCTTAGGAAAGGTACGATGAAACCTTTCTTTTGACAGCGTTTGTCGTAAACTGGGTCGCATGCCATAATCTGTCCGGGACATCGGTAGTAACCGCGAGCGTGTCACTCTGTGCTCTCCGCGTTTATGCACTCTCTCGCTATGGTCATGACCACGTAAGGGACAAGCCCACAAAAGTGTCCATGACCATTAAGATTTTTTTCTTTTTTGTCCAGGACACGTCCACTACATGTCTTAGACATGTAATAGACCCCTGTGTATTAAGATAGGTAGAAATGGATGTGTCCAGGACATGTGTTCGTTTTATTTTGGAACGGTCATGACCGATTGTCCTTGACATGTCTTGGACAAACGGCAAGATTAATGTTGCGGCAGATTCCGTAGTGAACATTTTCATTCCACTAGATCACTGCATCCCTTGTCAGTCATGATCTTATGAAAGCAGGCGATTTGTTCTATAAAATGAAAGCAGAGGGGAAAGTACATTACATATGTTTCTTCAAAAAAAAAGTTGAGGAATTTTTTCAATTCGCTATTTCAAAAATCATTCAACCATACCTTATTTCCCCTGATTTCCGGGGATCAGAAGGGATATCTTTCTGCGCTCGCACTGCGCGAATATAAATGCCGTCTATTTGGCTTCCGGCCCGGGTAGTATTATAAGCGTCTGTTTTTGAATGATAATTTCACTTTGCATTGCCGTGTCCTGCTCTGCTACGGACGCCGCTGTGCACCCTTTTTAAACACTCTCTTTTGTTGCACCCTTAGTTTCGTGTAATTACATGGTCAGACGCCAATTTGGGTACCATGTTCAGAAGCATCCTTGCTGCCCGGACGGCGGTATCTGGTCCGAATGGACGCCCATCGACAACAGAATCTGCCCGACCGACTGCGGCAGCTGCTTTGTACACAAGGCCAAGCGCACGTGCCTCTCGAAAGATGACATGAAAAATCCTTATGATAATAAAAAATAATGATAATAATAATAATAATAATAATAATTATTATTATTATATCCTTTATGACTGTAATATTTTAAACTACAAAAGCGAATTAAAATCTCCCGCCTATATTGAAGGGGCGATGAGACCTTGGACGACGTTCCCTGTGAACGTTCCATGTGTTTCTTTCCGAAAAAGTCGTGCTGCGCCGGCAGGAAAACGATCAATGGCCCCATCAATCGCTTTTACTGCGGCAGCGGTGTAGACCTCCCAAGACGAGTATTGCTGCCTTCCCAGTATGGTTTTTGCAAATATATGGAAAGCAAATGCCTTTAAGCTGATTCGCACATCTTTCAAGGCGCGAAATTCGAGCTTTGAGACTTCTAAAGTTGTTTTGCTCGGCTTCCCACTTGGCCAGCTTGCCTTGCAGATAGTCACAAGCACTGGAACGAGTGGGGCGTGTGGCGGGCGTGCAAAGATAGGCAGAGGACGCGTGTTCGAACCTGCGCCGGCGAAGGACACAAGTGCCCCTGCAGGCATGCAAACATTCCTTGTATTTTTTCTTAGTTGACGCAGTCTAGTCTAATTTTGAGAACTCAAAGCTTCTAGACAGCTGCATATTCTGAAATATGTTAACCTCCTTCTCTATTGCAGTGGCAGCCCGTCGGAAACTCAGTACTGCTAATAACACGGGTCCGCTCCGCGAGCCAACGCTGGATCCAAATAAGAATTTGAAAGGATCCCTACGATTGTATGCTTGATCTTAATACTCTGTGTTTTCGATGCTTTTTTAACTGATGTTATAAAAGTGGGAAACATAAAAAAAAACTTTATTCGCGCTTATCGGGCCAATGTGTTTTTGATGGAATACACGGGGATCTATCACATGGAAGTGGGCGATCGATGGGCACCGGCGGGTTCGTCGAAGTGGTAGACGAAGATCAGGCAGATCTTACCAGGGAATGGTCAGAAACCCTAAATTCCAAAAATTCTGAAATTTTGCGTATGGATTGACCATCACATTGGATGGTCCGAAATGAAAAAATTAGGACCCGAATCCCTCTAGAAATCTTTTTATTAACATTTAAAGATGCGTGAAAATCACATTCATCCATAAGGTGCCCGCGTTAACAACTGTTCCAACCAAAAAAAACAAGACCGGATGGCGCAGTAGGTAGCGCTTCTAGCCAGTATTTTTCGGTCACAGGTTCAACACCCCGTTGGCACGATTTCTTTTGCTCGTTTAAGAATGCAATTTTTAAGGTCGTAGAGTACTTTTTACGTACTTTCTTGCTTATCGATTTGAAGGCGGACTTTGCGAAGTGCAAGTATCAAAAAAAAATCTTTTTTCCTTTGGGCTGTTTGTAGGTATGAATGTGGGTTTAAATGCATGATTCCGTGGCGAAAGGAAAATAGAACTGTCAATTCCTGCACCATGCTCCCCACAGTGTACGCCGATCAGAGATGGTAAAAAACCCAAAAATTTTGGGCCGGCCCGGCCCATAGGGCCCAAGGTCTCGGCCCGATCCATGTACGGGCCCTCGAATTTGGCGGTGACATATTCAAGGGTGCGGTCTGCAGCCGAATCGAGGGCGGCGCAGGAGAATTTAGAAAGAAATCGTGCCAATGGGTCAATTTTTAATTCAATTTTTAAGGTCGTAGAAGAAAGCTTTTTTTGTGGCAAGCCAACAAATCAACAAACGATGCCTTCTTCGTTGGCGAACCGGTTTTGAGGCACCGTCAGCTCATCTCAACAGTTCTCTCTCTCTCTTCACAAAATTTTTGGGTTTTTTACCATCTCTGATCGGCGTACACTGTGGGGGAGCATTGTGCAGGAATTGTCAGTTCTATTTTCCTTTCGCCACGGAATCATGCATTTAAACCCACATTCATTCCTACAAACAGCCCAAAGGAAAAAAAATTTTTTTTTTTGATACTTGCACTTCGCAAAGTTCGCCTTCAAATCGATAAGCAAGAAAGTACGTAAGAAGTACTCGGGTTTCTGACCATTCCCTGGTTAGCCCGGCCAGCCAAGCGGTTTCTCCGGGAGCAACGTCGATTGATAGGAATTGAGGATGATCGAGCGCGGGTCGGGGCGAGGGGCGAACTTGTCATTTTTGACAAGGGAGCGAATGAAGAGCGGCGCCACTTGCCACTGGGCCACACCGCCCTAAACATATATGTATATACATGTATGTATATGAACTGGAAACCTAAAACGTCGCCGAAAACATAGACTAAACAACACTTTCGCTCAAAAAAAGGAATTGTCACGATTCGAAGAGATTCAGCGATTTTTTTACAGCATATTTCGGCTCTGCTGATTCGCATATCGGGCCAATGCGCCGATGGAATGCATTGTGATCTTATAGATAAAAGTGTGCGATCGGTGGGTGAGTTCGTCGAAGTGGTGAACCTGATTTTCTTACGTATTTCCGGGGCGCATGCTGCATAACTCGGCGACGAAACTAAAACTGCAACCGAACGATACTACATCTACTTCAAAATGTGCGAGTAACTTGGGTCATCAGCACACCCCTCTCCCTACGCACGCTCAAGTCTCATAGTAATTGCTTAAAGGAGGAATCCGGGGAATAATCAACCTTGGTTTTTTTTCCATATGGATAACTTCATGTTGGCGTAAAACATATATCCTGAAAGTTTTAGCGATTTTCTTCCATTACACTCTGAGCAATAGTAACGTGAAAAATGACAGGTAGAGAATTAGCTACGGGAAGCGGCTGGGGTCTGTGGTGTAACTTAATATATGTACATATGTACATACATACATATATGATGTACATATATTGGGTGACAAGTTTATATCTATGTATGTATACATTGTTAAGCCATTTCCTTCATGAGTTTCTATGACCTTAGAGTTGTGTATTTAAAGTACGTCTGTTACTCTGACCGCGACTGCCGAGTTTTCAACGAAAAGGCGTTCTGCAATGTAGGCAATTCCTGCTGCGACCCATCCATGGTGGGCACCTTTTGCGGTAGAGAACTTGATTCCTCTTTTCTATTCTAATATTGCATCATCATTTCAGGATTCGTCTTGTATTGCCACCTCATCAAGGGCGCCAGCCACAACGACGACAACTACAAAGGTTAAATCGAAATTCAACTTGCAGATGCATACTAGATGCTTCCCTTGTCAGACGTGATCTTATCAGCGCAAGCGGTCGGTTCAGCAGTGATATAAATATATCCGTATAAGAGTCAAAGGGCACCATTGTTGCCTGCGCCATGGAACAATGTTCAATTTTGACTACCAAAGTTCAATCAGTGATATGCATAAATCGTAAATCGCATCATAAACATATGCATTATGTATATTTGAGAATAGTAAATCGCTGCCTCTTATAATTATGAGTTGCATCTCCGGAAAACTGGATGGGCAATTTTTTTTAATTTGTTCACTAAGAATTCTCGACTTTTGTCTGTTTTGTTGACGAATTTCATGATAATCTCAGTTTTTATTACCGTGTCATGGCTTGCTACGAACTCCTCCTTACAATGAGTACCATTTTCAGGCCCGCCCGACGGTGTCTGGTCCGAATGGACGACGCTCCCAAACAGCCCCTGCCCGACCGACTGCAATAGCTGCTCGAGGCAGAAGGCGGTGCGCACGTGCTTCTCGAATGTGTATGACAACTGCGACTGCAAGTATGAACAGAAATCCTTTTAATAGTAATAAAAGAAATATTAATATAATAATAATAATAAATAAAAATAATAAAAGCAATAAAAATAATAATTACAATAATTATAATTATAAATAATAATAATAAAAATAACAATAGTAATAGTAATAATGATTATAAATAATAATAATAATAACAATAATAATAGGTACTTTTATAATATTAAATTTGAATCACAAAAGCAAATTCAAATCTCGCGCCAAAATTTAAGGGGCGAATCGACGAAGGATGATGTTCCATGTGGACGCTCATTGTGTCCATCCTTTAAAAACTCTACGGTGACAATGGAACCGTCGTGCTGCACTAATTTTGTAAAAAATATCAATTACAACCTCAACAGTTTCTTCTGTGGCACCCACAACGTCGTAAGCGACATCGAATGCTGCCTTCCCAGTATGGTTTGCAAATAATTGGAAGGCAAACGCCATAAACCTCTAATTCGCACATCTGTCAAGGCGCGTAGTTCAAACTTTGACTTCTAAAGTTGTTTGCTGTCCCACATGTCCAGCTTGCAGACAGCCACAAGTACTGGAATGAGTGGAACGCGTGGATGCCGTGCATTAACGGGAAGCAGCACCGTGTTCGCTACTGTGCCCTCGAAGGATACGACTGCCCCTGCAGGCATGCAAACATTCTTTTTACGTTTTCATAACTAACGCTGGAAGGTTTAAGTTCGAGAAGTCACTTGAGCACGCCCTGAAAAGCGAGTTGAATTTTTTTAATTAAACATAATTGGTATTGTTTTAACTTGTCGATAGCTGCATATTCTGAAATTAATTCAACTCTTTTTCCACTGCAGTGGCAACAAGAGGGAGGTTCGGGACTGCTAATCTTCACCAAAATTAACGGAAGAATTCGCTCCACATGCCATCACTGGACCCAAAAAAAGGATATAAAACAATTGCTACGTTTGTGAGTTTGATCTTATCACTCTGTGCGTTTCTGATGTTATTTGTGACTGATGGTATAAATGGGCAAAAAAGTGTATGAACATATGTTTGTATGCACTATGCGATATATACTTGGCGGACTCGGGGATGAAACGAAAGCTGCAAAACGAAGGATACATCATCTACAACAAAATGTGTGAGTCACTTGGGTCATCAGCACACCCCCCCCCCCCTCCCTTCGTTACGCACAAACAAGACCCAAGTCTCATAGTAATTCCTTAAGATCATTGCGTAAGAAGAAACGATCATGACCGATGGCCGTCCGGATCCGCATCAAATTATTACTCTAGTCTAAAAATGGAACTGTTCGACTGCGTAGAGTGGCAAGATGTCTGGATTGCGCCAAGACGGACTTAAAAGTTTGTTATTTAACCATTGATCACCTTAGATTATGAGGGGAAACGTCTTGCCAACGAGCGCGTTTTCATTAATACGTGGCCAAAATGGCGTAAGTTTTGTCAAGATTAAAATTCACGGCAGAATTGATAATGACACGATAAATTCACAAATGTGTTCTTAAACAAGTGTACAGCATTCGTTCATGGAAGTTCAAGCAAATCTTCAACAAGAAATACTAACTGGGTCCCGGTTCACTTTCATCAACTATGCGTATCAGAATTGGCGCTTATTCCGCATGCATCTTTTTATATATTTCTGAATGCCTCATATTTTTTCGTTCTTCTCCAACGGTCACACCTTTCAACGGTTGCTTTCCTACTGATATAAATGAAGGGCGATCGATGGGTTCAGTTCGTTCATATATAGAGTTTCTCGTGGCGCCATGAGATGGCTTCCCATAGGCATCATCTTCGCTTCTGCAATCATGCAGGGTGCGGCTCAGGTTTTGTAGTGTAACTTAAAATACATGCCTTCATACATATCTGATGCATTGCGCGGACTTGTTTATATCTAGGCATTTTTAAGCCATTTCCTGCATGAGTTTCTATGAGCTTACCATTGGATGTTTTAAGTTCGTCTGCTCCTCTGACGGCGACTGCAAAGCCTTTAAGAATATCGCGCTCTGTAATGCCGACAGATCCTGCTGTGATCCATCTACGGTGGGCAACTTTTGTAGTTGGACATACTTATTCCACCTTCTCCATCTACATATTGCATCATCATTGCAGGATTCGTGTTGTAGTGCCACCTCATCAAGGGCGCAAACAACAACTCCTCAACATCAGAAAAGTGCCACCACCAGCACGTACTGGTAGTCAAAATTGAACATTAGTCCTCGGGGCAGTTGCCCTCCTTTACTCTTATATCTCAATCTTAAATACATAAATATATATTTTACAATTCTTTTAAAAGCCTGATTAATCAAGACTATTTTTATTACGGCAGAACAAACCGCTCGCGCTGGTAAGGCTACGACTGACAAGGGATGCAGCTATACCTAAGATGGAGGATGTTAATCTCACCTGTGTAGTAGTTGGAGTAATACTGGTGCTGGTGGTGGCACTTTTCTGAGTGGTGGATGTTGAGGGAGTTGTTGTTTGCGCCCTTGATGAGGTGGCACTACAAGACGAATCCTGCAATGATGATGCAATATGTAGATGGGGAAGGTGGAATCAGTATGTCCAACTACAAAAGTTGCCCACCGTAGATGGATCACAGCAGGGTCTGTCGGCATTACAGAGCGCGATATTCTTAAAGGCTTTGCAGTCGCCGTCAGAGGAGCAGACGAACTTAAAACATCCAATGGTAAGTTCATAGAAACTCATGCAGGAAATGGCTTAAAAATATATTAGAACCCCCCCCGATATAAACTAGATATAAACTAGTCCGCGCAATGCATCAGTGGTGCTATTAATCTAGGAAGAAAACGGGGCGAAAGTTGAGCTCAACTTTTTAACAAAAAAGATTGAGGGTGAACTCTGAAAAAAGCGGATTAGTATGGAAAAGAAGAAAGATGGGCCAACTTATTCCAAAAAGATCCCAACTTTAAAAAGCGTGCTCAGCCAAAAAGTGGTCAACATAATGGCCAACTCTTTTTCTAACAGCAAGAGTGTGGAAGACGAGAGAGGGAAAAGGAAGCTATAAATCATTGCTCCGTTTGGTCTCTTATTTTTGTGTACTCTCTCGCCGCGAAAAAAGGTTGACCTCAAAATGCCAGTGAAAATGAGATATCGCGTCTCGATGCCTCCGTTTTCGTCTATTAGTCCCAGCCTCACACCTCGGCCAATGAGCATGCTATGAAAAACCCGCCCGACATCAGTTGCCGCCGAACCTTTGGGATCTTTGCTGCACTGAGCAGGTTTAATTACCCAAGTTTTGAGGTATGCATTGGAATTCTATAAGAAAACTCGACGCGATTGTGTTGAGAGTTGAACTCAACTCTGAAAAAAGTTCCAGACAAAAAAGTCGAGCTCAGCTTTCTTTATTCCTAGATTAATAGCAAGCACCACAGATATGTATGAAGGCATGTATTTTAAGTTACACTACAAAACCTGAGCCGCTCCCTGCATGATTGCAGAAGCGAAGATGATGCCTAGGGGAAGCCATCTCATGGCGCCATGAGAAACTCTATATATGAACGAACTGAACCCATCGACCGCCCTTCATTTATATCAGTAGGAAAGCAACCGTTGAAAGGTGACGAAGGATGATCTTCCATGCCAACGGAACTTGTGTATTTGTGACAGCTTCTCGTGTCAATCTTCGTGCTGCGTCGGCGTCAAAGTGATCCATTACAGCATAAACGAATTCGCCTGCGGCACCGAAAACATCGCCATACGAACGGATCCTCCTAATGGATGCTGCCTTCCCAGTTTGGTTTGCGAATAATTGGAAGGAAAATGCCATAATAAACTAGTTTGCTGGATTCTGGCTTCCCACATGGCCAGCTTGTCTTACAGATAGCCAGAAGTACTGGAACGAGTGGGGCGTGTGGTTTCCGTGCAGAGAAGGGAAGAGGAAGCGTTTTCGCTCCTGTGCCGGCGTAGGATACGACTGCCCCTGCAGGCATGCAAAAATTAGTTTTACGCTTTCAAGAAATCAAAATTTTTCGAGAGCTGCATATTGTGATATACAGTAGCCTTCTACATACTACATATATAAAGTAAACTTCTCCACTGTAGTGGCAAAAACGAGGATTTGAAGGACTGCTAATCTTCACCAAAAATTATCGGACGAATCCACTCCACGAGCGATCGCTGGACCCAAATAAGAACTTAATAGAATCCATAAGGTTCTACGTTTGATGTTAACACTCTGTTCTTTTTGATCTTATCAGTAACTGATTTCATAAAAGGGAAAAAAATATGTAAACCTATGTTTGTTTGCACTGAAACCTTAAACGCCGTCGAAAACATCATCTCGATTCGAAGAGAGATCAATATCGCTTGTTTACAATGTACATATTTCGAACTACTTGTTCGGCTTATCGGGCCAATGTGCTGGTGGAACGCATGGGGGATCTGAAACATGGAAGTGTGTAAGCGATCGATGAGTACCTGCCGAGTTCGCTGGAGTGGTGAGCCTGATATGTTTATTCTAAAAATCGGGCCGCATGCTGTATGCGCCCGTTGAGCATGACTCGGCGGTAAAACGAAGGCTGCAATCTAAGGATCGACATCTGTAACAACATGTGACAAAAAAAACTAATTTCTTGGCCCGATGCCAATGCCTCTTGACATGCCCAAAGTGGCTCTTTTCGTAATCCCACTACTGTTTCCATTGTTTACCTGAAGTCCATGTTCGTGAGAAGAAAACTACTGATGTTATGCAACAGAGATGAGTCAGAGTGCGACAGAACAATAAACAAAGATGAGCCAGTGGGAGATGATAATGGAGTGGTACAGAGAATCGCAGATGAGACAAGTGAGACGAAAACAACAGAGGGCGGGAGATGGAGTGGCCTAAAAATGTTTAGAAAAATAGAAAAAGAAAAAAGATAACGAGCAAATGGAGTATCAGAGGGACTTGGAGAGAGCCAGACGAAGGCAGGAAAAAGTGAGAAAGAGATATCGAGCGTGAAAGAGGCGTAAAATGAGCAAAGAAATGCTATGCGAAGTATGGGTGACGGAGTGGAGTAAACGTGCAGCAGCCGGCGGTGTGATGTGGCAGTGCCTAGATTTTAAAATTGCTAGCAGGTCTAAAACATAGATGCATATATGTAAATATGCAGATTAATCTTCATTACACCAACTCACTGTCATCTGTTGAGAAATACTTCGTCAAATCTGTAAAGACTTAGTCAAATTTTTATGGATTTAGTCAAATGAGTAGGGCTCCTACTTACTGCACTTCAATATACATACATATATCAGTACTGATTGAGACACTAAACAATTTACGAAACGTTTGCAATAGAAAAATTCTCCAGCACTTTTGATACCCTCAAACATTCCTTTCAAATTCACTTTCGCTGTTCGCCTAATTTTGTTGATTTATTTTTCTTTTTTTCCTTTTCTTGATAATACTTTCTGCTGAGCTATATTTTAAGCACTCCCAAACTTCGTGCTTGGATGTTCTCTGCGCTTGCTAACAATAATGGTTAGTCGTTCGGTTAGTCTACATTATTATATTAAAATGTTTAGAAATTATATATATATTTTTTTATTTTTGAGTTTACTTTTTCTTTATGGTGAATCTCAGTCCATTTTTTATTAATTAAAATAAAATAATTGTATTAACGATTAGATTCAATTTTTTCGTCTTCTATTTATTTTCTTTCATTTGCTGCCACTCCCCGTCTGAACAGATGTGAGCCGCTAGTTGGCACTTCGCTTCTGTCTCTGTCTCTCTGTAAAGCCTGCTATCGCACTCTTTCTTTACCTAGCTCTCTTTCTCTCATCATCTCATATCTCATCCTTCTACGCATCCTCTATTCATGTTTTCAGCTTTACGCCAGCTACGCAATAGTTCGCACGTCTCAATTTCATTCTCTTCTTCTTGCCTTTTCTCTCAGCCTTCATTCTATTCAATTCCCTTTCCACCCTTTTCTTTTCCTGCTTTCAGATACTTTCTATCCAAAGTTGTTCTCGCTCTCATATTCCCGTCGTCCTCGCCCCGTTCGCTTACACTGATTCTCTCTCCTCTCCGCCCACCTAACTCCCCCCCCCCCCGAGTCTTCCCCAGCCGAGTCTACTGCAGCTGTGGAGCACCTGACATTGTCAGCTAGGGAGAAGAGACACAGAAAAGGAGCCACATTCGTGCATCGAGAGGGGACAGAGAAGCAGAGAACAAGAAAAAATAAAAGAAGGAGAGACTGAAAGAGAGCGAGAGAAAGAAAGTGAGAGAGAGGCAGAGAGATTAAGAGAGAGAGAGAAAACAGCATGAAAAGCAACCGACACCGAGACACATGTCACCCAGTCGTCCTCATACGTGTGTGAGAAGGTTCGCGAGAAGGCGCCACTTGAATTCTCCTCTCCCATAAAGTAATCGTCCACTCAATTCTGCTCCAACCGTAAAAGCAGCAATAATTCATGATAAATATTTTATCACTTTATTGATCCAATTGATTGATCCGATTAGTTGTCTAATTAATTGTTTTAAAGTAATTTCAGAGAATAAGCCATATGGACTTTTTCATCAATGATTGTATTCATTTCAAGTGCATTCTTGGTTTTAATCTCTTTTATCCTCTTTCAGCAACATGACGCGCTTTAATTATGTCACATTTAAAAATAAAATGTAAAAATATCGCATACTTACCGTATTTTCTCTATTAGTACCCCCGGGGGTTCTATTTTTCAATACCCTTGCGAGAGGGGGGCACTATTAGAGGGAGGGGTTCTATTAGAGGGAGGGGTTCTATTTTTCAATGTGAGAAACTAAAAGTTTAATAACAACATTTCAATCCCAAAAAAAGAAGAATAGTAGCCCGAATTCATTGGAATCATCACTGGAATATCCGCTATACAACAGATTTATCATGAATTTGGCATCAGATCATTGGTAAGAGCATCCCATGCCTCCAGGATCAATACGCGGTACATCTAGAGCTGAAGTAATAGACTATTAGGGGGGTGGTACTATTGGAGGGGGGGTTCTACTAGAGGGAGGGGTTCGATTTTTCAATGGCATTTTCAGAGGGGGGTACTATTAGAGGGGGGGGTTCTAATAAAGGGGGGTACTAATAGAGAAAATACGTTACATACTTCTCACACCCAGATTCTTTTTTCTCTCTCTTTTCCATTTAGATTTGTGCTTATGTTCAACATTAAATTTATCCCCTGTGAAGGCCTTGCACTTCCTTATGGCTAGCTGAATTCTTGCGGACTGTGTTACGTGCGCTTTCCTACATTTATTTATGTAAAATCGTATACGGTTGAATTCTGCCAGCTTCTTGCATAAGGCGAGCCGAAAAAGCGTGCGCCAGAAAAGGAAGAAAAAATATATGAACGGAATGGACATATGTGAACGTATGTATGATGAATGGAGTAGAGAGAAAAAGAGTCAGCTAGAGAAATAGGATATGGAGAGGAAGAGATAGGCGGCTAGGACAGATGGAGTAGAAATTCGAGGAGCAATATTACTTTTTCATAAATGTGACTGGATATTGAAAAGAGAGCAGAAGACAAATCGTGCTAATTCTTTAAAAACTTGTGACGAAAGCGCGCCCCTACTGGACATTATGGAGCACTCTTTGAGTCTCTCTCTCTCTCTCTCTCTCTCTCTTTCTCTCTTTCTCGCTGTCTTTCACTCTCCTTTTTCTCTTTCTCTCTTCCTCTATCCCTCGCTTCCTTCACAATTTTCCCAAGCTCTATTTACATAGCCCCTTTCTCCATACTCTTAATCACATTATTGTACGGAGAGACGAACAGAGGCTACCATTAGGTAAAAAACGGCATGATTGAGTCGGAGAATGTAAGCATCGACAATGGAGGTGAAATGAGAAAGAACAGAATAGTGAGAGAGAGTTAGAAGAGGGTTAGAGAAAGAGGGAGAGAGAGAGAGTGAGAGAAAGAGAAAGATGAAATATAGAGAGAATGATAGAAAGGAACAGCGTGACCTGAAAGAGAAGCCGAAAGGAACGAAAGACGGAGAGATAGAAAAAGAGAGCGAGGAATTACGCGAACAAATGCATAGGAGAAAAAAGTAGCAAGAGCAAGGATTTTATTCACAATTTATTCACTTTGGCGCTCTCACATTCAAGCGACTACTTTTCATTGTTAATTTTTTTTCGCACTGTAACGTTCTCATTAGGGCAATTTCTGGATAGTTGATTGACCATGAGATGTTCGAACAGTTTCAAAAGTGCATTTTTGCGCAAGTATATTAAAAAAAGCCCATTCTTGACAGCAAAAGCTGGCGCGTGCCTTGGTTATCGTGAGTTGCGTCAGACTCTTAGAGGCCTTTTGATGCTTTGATGCTTTGTGCCTTTCCTGCACACACATCATTCATAGTTGTTTTTTTTCTTTCCTTCTCTTCTTCTCTAGCTGCACCTTCTGCTTATCTCTCGCTCATAGTTGCTTTTCTCTTTTGATCTTTCTCTGCAACTCGTTATCTCTCGCGTACAGAGCCGAGCACGAGTTTGCATGGCTCCTGGTCAAGTGACCCATTCTGCATTGGCTCTCCTCCTCTTGTTTGTCTCTTTTCCCTCCGCTCGCGCGCTCTGTCTACTCAGGAGTCTCCTTACTCTCTTCATCTCTGCGCTTTAGCTCTCTACACTCTAGCTCTTTCTCTCTCTATCTCGCGCTTTCTCTATCTCTCACCCTCTCGCCCTCTCTCGCTCATCGTTTCCGCTGTTTTGCTCTGTTCTTAATTCGCTGCTGCCTTCCACTCCCCCCTTTTTCCTCCCATGAAGGAATGAGGAATGACCGTGTGAGATTGCACGTCGCATTGACTGCGTTCGGTCAGATGACCGCCTCCTCCTCCCCTTCTCCCATTTCTACTTATTCTCCCTCATATGTGAATCTCTAGCTAACCTTGCAGCATTCCTTCCTCATTTTAGCCACAAGCGACGAGAAAGAAATGAGCGATCAGCCAGCGGATTCTGCTTCTGCCTCTGCGCCTCCTGCCGCAGGTTTTATCATTTCCATCGATTTAGTTTTTTTTATTATTTCGATTTTTTTTAAACGAAATATTTATTAATTTTATTATTCACCTAAGAAAACATGGATAGTTCTTGTTAATTCTAATAGTAATGTCGATGTAGCGAATAAATGTCTTATTTAAATTTTAGAAAAGAAGTCTGGCGGCTTTTTTGGCGGCGTACTCGACGCGGCTAAAGACGCCATCAAGAACATTGACGAGAAGACGGTCCATGGATTCGGTGAGGATCGATTAATGTTTTTGTTCTGATTTATTTCCATCGAGTCTATTTTTCGCCACCAAAGATTTTTCTTTGATTTTTTTTGTGTCTAATTCCTGATGCATGTGCTTCGTAGGGATTAATTGAAAAATAGAACGAGCCAGGCTCTGCATTTTTATGAGAAAGAGAGTAGCCATAGAAATATCTTTTTCTCCTCGGAAGTTGAAAGCAGTCATTCTAGAGGAAATAAGATGGCGAACGGGGGGAAATGTCATCGACTTTACAGCCGCCAGAGTGCAAGTAATGATGAGGAGGCTGGGAACTGGCGAGTGAGAGAGGAAGAAGTGAGAGAGGCGAGACAAGCAAAGAAAGCGAAACTGAAACCGCCTGTTGTTGACGCTATGCAAATAGGTAAGAGATTATTTTTCATGTCTTCGTTTCAGTTGACGTTGTCACGGGAAAGCCGACGCCAGCTGCTGCTGCCGAACAACCCGAGCAGCGTAAGTAGATTAAAACAGGAAACATACTAGTTGTTTAATCGCTCACAATTGAATCGCCTAAACAGATAAGTTGAACTATTTTTATCGCACCTGTCTAGATCGATTTTGCAGTCAAAATTAGGTGGTTCTCTTACAAGCAAATTTTTAAGAGGAACGCATTTCCGAAACAAAAAGTTAAACCAAAGCAATGAAACAGAGATTGGCATCTTGAAATATTTATTTTTTTTGAAGCCGAACCAGCTGCAGCTGCTGGCTTTGAGATTGTTGAGCCGGTTGTCGATGATGTTGAGGAAGCCGGTAAGCCTATTGAAGAACGAAATATTGCAATAATCAAATAATTACAGTCATGATTGAAAATTTAATTTAAATTTTTTCTGTTTAGTTGAAAAGAAGATTATCAGCCTTGACACGGAGAGCAAATCAAGCGACGATTCCAAGGGATTCTGTTAGCTTCATGCCTTTAATTTTATTTAGCAGTAACAAGCAAACGTTGTTCAACCACAGTGTGCATTTTGAATAACTGAAATTTTGAATTTTTTTAGTTGGCTCTCTTGGAGGTAAGATCGCTAGCACTGCTTCGTCTGCTGTCGAGGGAGCGCAGAGAGCAGGTGTGTTTCGGGTATTATAGTACTTTTTGGAGAAATAAAATTACAGCTTTATTTTCTCAAGAATGGCTAAAGTAATATCAAATGAGCGAAACATACTTACATATATAGCTTCTTTATTCGCATACATGATATTACTTAGTGCGACAACATTAAAAGGATGGCATAGATATACTTACTATATGAAAAGTAAAAATACTTCCAGCTGAAGCCGTCTCCGAGAAGGCAGTGGCTACTGCCGAAGGAGCGCGAGATGCAGCGACGAGCGCGGCAGCCGCCGTTTCGGACGCGGCATCAGGCGCGGCAGCTGCAGCGAAAGAAAACGCCTCAGCTGTCTCGGACGCTGTAAAGAGTGGTTTCACCACGGCCTCCGACACAACTTCCGAAACAGCGAGTGATGCGGCTGAAGCCGTCGCTGAGAAGACGACGAGTGCTTATGAAAGCGGTGCAAACACAGCAACAGCTGCCAGCGAAAGGGCGCAAAATATTGCTAACGAAGCTAAAGAAACAGCCACGCACGCCGTCAATACAGCGCACGAAACTGCTTCAAACGCAGCCAAAAGTGCAGGTGAGGCTCTCAGTTCGGCTTACGACACCGCAGCAGACGCAACTGCTTCTGCCTACGACGCAACAGCAAATACAGCCTCCACGCTTGCTGAAAGCACAACTAGCACGCTCGACTCCTTCAAAGACACTGTTACAACTGCCGCCTCTTCTGCGTACGACACAACAACCAGCGTGGCGTCGTCAGCTGCTGCGACGGCCAAAGACGCAGCGGCTGCCGCTTCTGAGGCAGCGACAAATGCTGCAACATCTGCCTATGAAGCCGCTTCAAATGTAGCTGTTTCCGTGACCGAAGCGACGACGAATACAGCTTCATCCGTTACGGACACGATGACATTAGCTTATGAAACTGTCAAAGATAGCGTGGAGGAGGCAACCGATGCAACAACCAACGCGCTTATCGCTCACGAAGAGGCCGGTTCAAACCTAACAGCTGACGCGTCTGAGACGGCGTCAGATGTGCCGTCTCACAACGTGGCTACGGCCACGAACGCATCTGAAGCGGTCGCAAATATCGGTGCTTCTGCGTATGACGCAGTTGCGGAAGCAGCTTCAAATGCCGCTACCGCAGTCGCTGACACCGCTTCGTCGGCTGTAACGGCTGTAACCGATGCAGCCAAACATTTCGCCGATGAAACGAAGCAGGTTACTAACAAGGCTGAAGGCGCGGCCTCCGAAGCAGTTGCAGCCGCTTCTGATATTCTTGCGCCACCGGCCGAAGCGGTTGCTGATTCGGCCGGCGAAGCCGCGTGCGAAGTTAAGAGCTTTGTGCTCTATGCTGCAGACGCGGCGACCTCTAAAGCGTCGGAAGTCGCATCTAAGGCATCGAACGTATTTAGCGGCGCGCATGAGGCTGCATCTGATGCGGAAAACGCCTCGGCTCCCCCAGCCTCTGACTCTGCGGACAGCGCTGGTGGAGCGCTATCCGACAATGAAGAAAGAGATGAAACCACTGATGCGGCAGTCCCAATTGCTGACTCGATCAAGGACCTTGCGGCAGGTGCTGCGCAGAGCGTTTCCGATGCTACCTACTCCGCCGGTGAAGTCGTCTCCGAAGCCAAGGTAATGATTCAAGATGCTGCCACACCTGTTGTCGATGCCGTCGTGGATGCGGGAGAAACGGCAAACCAGGCGAAGGATGCGATCGGCGACCTTGCTTCCATGGCTGCGGAAGTCGTGGATGCTGCCTTCAGTGCGGATGAGGAAGCTACAAAGACATCGGCAGAACCAGCCCTTGACGACGGTGCACAGAAGCAAGTTGATGAAGCTGAAGATATTGCCGCGCCCCAGCCTGAGAAGGAAGAAGAGCCTGCGCTGGAGGAGCCGTCAGAGGCTGCGCCCGAGCTGACAGTTGAAGATGTTATTGAAGAGCCTATTTTCGAAGTGAAGAAGATCGTACAAGACGAAGTGGCACCGCCCGAAGCTCCCGAGACTGGATTCGTGGACAAAGCAAAGGAAGCGGCTGTTGCGGTAAGCGAAAAGGCGGCTGCCGCCACTGAAGCAGCAACGGAAGCCGCGAGCGATGCTGGCGAAGCGGTCAAGCGCGCCGCAGAGGAAGCGGTAGACGCGTCAAAACAAGTCGCAACCTCCGCAATAAAGACAACAGAATCTGCGGGTCAGCTTATGATTTATTTTTTTTATTTTCTCCGATAATTATGCTGTAGTGGTTAAAAAATAAGCACTCATGAAATTAATTTCAAATATTTTTAATCACTTGACTTTCACAGGCGATGCAACCATGAAGAAGGCAGCCGAAGCGCTCGAGGCGCTGAAGGAAGCAACTTCACAGCCAGCATCGTCCGTGGCTGATACGGCCAAGGGCGCCGGTGTGTGGTCTCTTTGATCATTTTACACAGTCTTTAATGTTGGATTTATCGATTGAAGGAGCGCGAATTTCGCATTTTCCTGACTTTTCAAGTCGTTCCTCTTGCTCACATGCTCTATTGCCTTAGTGCTAGGCAAACAGTCGCGAACTCAAAATTGAGTTTTTCGCTACTTTATGCCAAATTTTTTTTTACTTCAAAATAAACAAATAATTTGTATAAAAGTAAAAAAAAAAGGAAAATATACTCTTCAGGGGCCTCGCTGACTAGCGCCGCGGCCGCGGCACTCGGCGCCGTCTCCTCTCTCATCAGCACGGTCACTGAAGGCGCGCAGACGCCCGGCGATGACGATGAAGCGAAGAAGAGTGCGTGACCATATTCAGCACATTCGCACATCATGCTTAGCACAGCCATTGCTTTCCTTCCGTAATCCTTGTAAGATGCTTATTTACATGTACAAAAAACTACTTGCAGAAGGATATGCTGTAATCGATTGCTGCTTAATACTTCTGTTTTTTTTTCATTTTTCAAGTTCTTTATTTAAAAAAATAAGAGCAGACGTGATTGAATAGCATCTTCAATTTAAAACCTTTAGTTAATCGATGTATCTCATAGTCCCGCCTGCTTCTTTGCCAGCTTCGCCAAAATATATTCGCAACATATTACCACCAGACCGGAGCGCACCGTGCACGAGAATGATATTCAAAATATATTTTGAATATAAGCATATATTCAAAAATATATCCACTTAAAGTCCTAAATATAATGCACAATTTTTTTTCACATGACAATTAAAACGCAATTGCCCGAATGACACCTCTCCCTCTCTCTCTGTGCAAATTACTCACTACATCTTTATAACGTAATTCACTTCTTTTGTATCTTAGAGCACCAACATACTTATTTTCAAAGTGTTCTCTCGCTAGTTCTTTATTTCTAGTGTCCTCCTCATTTTGGGTGTGCACACACTGTCTGCTGTTTCCAATTCAGATGCCGACGAGGAGCGAAGAGCGCAGCTGCAGCAATTTGTGGCAAAGTGGTGGTGGTGCCTCGTGGCGGTTGCAGGCGCATGCTGCCTGAACCTTGCCGTGCTCCTCTTCATGTACCTTTTCTAGAGAAGGCGATGATACCTTTCAATTAGCCTGAAATGTAGGATTTAAAAAAACAGGATCCCATTTTCATTTCAGTATCCTGATACATTAGGATTTAAAAAAAACAGAGCCTGTTTCATTTTTGTTATCGTCCCTTTCTTTGCCAGGGTTTCTTACTTATCAATCCAATATTTTCTAGCGCCATGGGTAACATAGAGCAAGCTATACCTTCTTGTATTTGAACTTCAGCTTTGATTTGTAGGATTGGTGTTAAAACGTTTAGCATGCGAATGTTAAATTCCGTAGCTTTTTTCAAGTTTAAAGAGTCGAATGATTTTTGGGTCCAATAACACGAGAAACACTATTTACAGTGTGTTCCTATCTTTTGCTTGATAGTCTGAGTAATTTTTGGTTTTTTCACAAAGGTAAAAGAGTATTATTCCGGCGATCCCACATTCAATTACAGCAATTAAATACCAAGCTTGGTTGATTCCAAAAGAAGATTTTGAATGATCATGCAATTTTGCTGGAAATAACGAGCCGTGAACACGGAGCACCCGGTCAAGTGCGACGCTTGCTTTTATAAACGGTATGCTTAGAAATGCGATGAGATTATCCACCTTTTCCCAGTGATTGAAAAGCCTTCGTGTGTTGTGGGGTCTTCTTGCTATCGTTTGCTTTTACATGCCCAAATACAATGTTATGTCTCTTGGCACTTTATTCTCACATGACGATTTCGATTCTTTTTGCAAATAAAAGAACATACATGTTCGTACATACATTTACATGAATTCAGAATCTGTGTACATACATATATGAGATAATCTATATGAGAGACAGAGAGAGAAAGCTAGAAGATAGAATATTGCAGCAAAGACGAAAAGACTTGAGAGCGAACAAAATAGCATATAATATGACGTCATATGTATGTAGTGACTCTACCAGGGAAACCGACCAGCAATTGGATAAAGATGCTCAGCCATTCCCATACATCTCATATAATTTGAGGAGTTATCACTAAATTTAGAATTCATTCTCTTTCAAATGCTTCCTTTCTTTCGGGATTCTATGTATTTGTGAATTTTTTTAATTAAAAAAAGACGCATTTCAATTCATTGGCACGTTTCGCTGAAAATTTTCCCAAACCTTTGGCTACGTTAAATGTGTCATAGAAAAGAGATTGATATATTTTAATTCTTTTACGTTGAGAGTGACGATTTCTCATGAAGTCGGTGATGACGTGGCCTCGCTTCCTTTTCTTCGTGCTCGCCGTTCTTCTAATCCGCTGCATTCAATGCTGCCAGAGTGAAAAAAGAATTGTTTGTACTCAGATTTTCTGTCTAAATTTATTAACAAAATTTTTAATTTACATTAAATATTTTTTTAACGTTAATCTAACAAAAAACTGCATACACTTACTTAGAAACTTGACTTGGCCGAACACGCACCACTAGCGTGCCAAGAATGTGTCAAGAAGGTCTACAACGCTGTACTAAATAGCAATGATGTCAGTTGGCCAGCTTGATACCCATTTTTATAAACCTAAAAAAATTGTTCTACAACGCCTTTAAAACTAATATAAAATTAGTTTTGGTATGTTTTGGGTCAGAAGAATCTGTATCGCGTAAGAGGTGAAAACAGTGGCAATTATCGCTATGATACATTTTTCATTCCTGTTCAATCCGCAAATCGACGATGAAGGCAAACCACCGCCGTACCCGTATGTATGTTTAAATCTGTCGTCACAGACGTCTGCAATAGTTTGGGGACGGTAAAGTGCAAGAGCGACTTCTATGAGATCGGTGCAAGTCTTTGGAATTACCAATGGAGATATTAGCCGGATTCTTCGGTCGCAGTTAGACGCATGAAAGTGGCATGCAACTCAGCAGTAATCAATGTAATTACTTTTCCTGACCATTGAACATGCGAAAACGACGCATGCTTTCTAGCTGTGTCAGGCGAAAAGGCGCGAATTTAAGTACAATTTGTTTGGCTCCTTTAAAGGAGGGCGATCACCGAAAAATATTTAATGCAGGTTCGAATTGCCGCGGCTGCCCTGTGATTCCTCACTCCTCGCAGGTCGCACAAATCCACTGCGTGAAAATAGCACGCGCGAATGAGAGTGCGAAGGGCCGCGGCAATTTGAAATAGCATATAATTTTGCGGTGATCGCGCTTCTTTAAAACACCTCTAGGATACAACAGATTCAAAATTTATTTAAGATTGCGATCCATACAGAAGTCGTATCACTTTTGTTCAGGTGCGTGATCTCATCACTTCTGCGGCAGCCTGGAGACTTCGTCCGCATCGCACGTGCGTGCTCGCGCGCTTCTGCGACCCGTCTGATATAGTGCTAAAGAATAATTGAGATCAAGGAGTTTATGTATTTATGTATCGTATAATAAATAAAGAACTTCAATGTGACAGCATTAAAATGTTATAATGTTGTATTTCAATTGCCGAATAGTTAAGGAGTACAATTTTCAAAACGAAGGAATTGTATCATTCTCTTCATCATTCTTCTTTCTCCTATTTTAAATGCCTTTTAAACATCACTAGTCAATCAAAGAATTATTGTAGAATTATTTCTTCGTGATGTTAAAATAAGTTGCATCGTTGTATTTATTTCGCATCCCAAATGGCGCGTGTTCCAACAAGTTCAAATGAACAATCTTTGTGTTATCTTTAGCGCGCTTAAATGTGGCCCGGCCCGGTAAGCTCGGCCATAGGACGCGATGCGGTTGCGTCGCGGCTGCTGCATGTTATCGCGCGGTGCAATGTCACGACGAGCCTGAGCGCGTCGCGGTAGAGGCGCACGAAACATATGATGAGGAAGGGATCGACTGCTGGGAAGACATCGATCACGAGACTCATGTAAAAAATCGTTGATAATTCTTCAATATACTTTTGTGTTCTTTTGTTACTTTTGTGTTCAATATACTTGGCCCGTATCGGATGTGTGTGCTCGCACGCTTCTGCGACCCGTCTGATTTAGTGCTGAAGAAAAATTGAGATCAAGGAGTTAAGGAGTACAAATAACAAAACGAACGAATTGTATCATTAGCTTCAACTTTCTTCTTATCTTATTTATCGTGCATTTTATAAATCGCTAGTAAACCAAATAATTGTTGTTAAAATACAGCTAAATTTCTTCGTGACGTTCAAATAAATAGCATTCTTGTATTTATTTCTCATCCCAAATGGCGCGTGTTCCTATAAGTTCAAATGAACCATTTTTGTGTTAAATTTAGCGCGCTTAAATGTGGCCCGGACTGGCAAGCTCGGCCATAGGACGCGATGCTATTGCGTCGCGGCTGCCGCATGTCTTGCGCGGTGCGCTGCCGTGCGCGGCGCGGGTCACGACGCGCCATTAGAGGCGCACGAAGCATATGATGAGGAAGTGATGGACTGCTGTTAAGACATCGAGCACGAACGAGGCTCCAGTAGCCGTCGAGGTTGCCGAGATTAGGGCATGAAAGAAGGGCAGAACTCTCGAGTCAAAAATACTTGTACATTTACGTAGCACGATTTAAAAAAAAAGCGAAAAGCAGCTAAGGACAGGCTTGGTTTGTATTTGAAAAAGGAACAAATCTCATTCATATCTCATAATCTCATACATTTCCAATGATTTTTTTAGAAAATTTAATATTAGAATAGGCGATAGGAAGATGACCGACAATGGCAAGTATGAGAATATCTAAGTGTATGTACATACGCATGTGTGTAGTTGCAGATATAAAGCATGCATGCGCAGATATGATTTATTTCAGCCTGCACAGAAAATTCATGTCTAGTAGGAGCGTTTGGTGAAGTAATATGTCTATGGCTTTTATTGTCCGGATTTTTAATCCTGTTTTCTGGAGATGTTCACAGTGCAATCTGGTACCGGACGGCCGTCTCTGGCCAAGACGAGCAGTAGCGCAGTCGGCTCGTTGCGATCCGTATTCCCCTCATCTACCTTTATCTATTTTTACTATTTTTCAATCGAATGACCATATTATTATAATGCCGTTACATTAAAATACCTTATTTCATTAACGATAAATAAATAAATAAATACGCACATCCCATAATGAAACATAGAAAGACAATAGGCAATATATAAATATGCATGTACGTACATACCTAAATATGTGTATGAAAGATGTCGAGATTTTCTCGATGCTGAATTTAATCCGAATCGTTTCTCATTCACAACCGTTTATCAGGGCAGGCCGAACAGGACGAAGGCGATCAATGACAAGGCAATGCCGGTAGCGGAGATGGAATAGGGCCCTCATCTTCTCTGGAAATACGGTTTGAGTTAAAATTAATTATCTTACCTTCAACGTTTTTTTTCTATGTATTATTTAGAAGATTGTCATATGACTCATTCGAATCTCCTCTTTTTTTTAAATCTTATTTCTAAAAAAATTTCTTCATTAAAGCAGCTTATTAAAAATAATTAACAACAAGAGATCGCTTTTTTTATGGATCAACAAAGAATAATGACCAATTTCCTGACGTCAAGGCGTCCAAAGTGGTCGTCGATGCGGTGGTGGTGGGCGTAGTGCTTGAAGAAGCCGCAATTGTCGTCGAGCTGCAATCATTCAGCACCGATTCCCCGAATGGTGTTTTGTTCAAAATAGAAAACAACCTTTTCGTTGTTGGAAGTGGCGTTTCAAGTGCTGCCAACACCTTGGTTGTGAGAAGTTAATTGGTTGCATTTTTCTTATATTTTTTATATTACAACAGAATAATTTTATTATTCAACAACTTCCATTAATTCTATATTATTATTTTTATTTTATTTTTGCGGACAAAAAAATTGCCTGTCGAAAGTTTCTTATTTTTCTTCTACTGAGTGATTCGACCTCTTCAAAGGAAAGGAGCACATGACCGTCCGGCTTCTTTGGGAATTTCTCGCGAATGAAGCGGCCGATGCGTTCGTTTGCGTCGGGGATCGCGGACAAGTTCAGCTTGCAGTTGTCTTCAGCACACACGCAGATTAGCTGCTGGAAGATGTGTTCCTGCCACTCTTAAAATTCGATACTAAACATAAAAAAAATCAATTTTGTTATTAAGGATAAATTTGAAAAGAGAGAAGAAATTCTTACCCAAATTGCAATTTTTCGGATCTTCCTCCGAAAAATTGACCCCCTCATCATCGGTTTGACACTTCTGCTCCGCTTTCATTCATTTCCCAAATCGATGCCGGCAGTTACTATCATAGTTGGACAAAAGATATCCATAACATCTCACTATCAATGAAGTGCCGTCGGTCCAGTCGTTGCATGTCCTATAGAGGAAGCGCAAATGGGCAAACTGTGGATTGAATAAAAGTTGAGAAATCATAAGTAGTACTAATTGTAAGAAATTTTCTCGGTTTTCATAAAGAATACTTACAAGGAAATGGTCTCGGCTTTCCCGAAGTAATGAAATGAGCTATATTAGCTTTCGAACGGCATATATGTAGCTCATTTCATAACCTCTGAGGCAGCCAACCCATTCCCTTGTTAGAAGTACTTGTGATTTCTCCACTTTTATTCCATCCCTGGTCGGAAGCCAAAGAGGCAGTTATTTTATCCTCCCGAGAAGCGTGAAGGAAGAATCCTTTCTAAACCGCCGGAAGCATAGGAAAACAAGGGTAATATTTCAGAAATGAAAAATGCAATACATGTGGGTCAAAAAAATACAAATCGTTGATAATTCTTCAATATACCTATGTGTTCTTGCGAAAGTTGAGATATGAAAGAATTCCATCTTTTGTGTAGTTCATGTTCATATTTCTAAAAAAACGATTTATAATATTCTTCGATACCAATTAATGTTCATTTATTCGGAATAAGTGGAACGATGGACGACAGAGAGAGGAGTGAGGATCGAGAAGGTAGAAATACAAAAAGTAGCAAAGGATTCGAAAGGCCTGGCAGATGGGCACGAGAAGCACGTCGAAGAAGGCGAGGCGAGGGGGTGACTTGAAAAGGGGGAGGATGAGAGGGGAAGAGTGAGAGAGAGACAGAGACAGAGAGAAATAGACAGGGAGAGAGAGAGAAAGATAAAGAAGATAGACGAGTATATAGCATAACAGGACTCACAGAGTCCATATCCAAATGTACATAGTACATACATATGTAGATATCATTATCTACACAACAGGAAGTACAACGCGCTGCGCATTCTTCTGAAAAAGAAAATGGAAAAGTCACCAAACATTAGTTCCTTCATGAATTAAATGTGCCTTTCGTAGCACCTTTTCGGCTCCCTATCCCTCTCCCTCTCCTTGTTTTTCTTCCTCGCTCTCTCAATTTTTTCACTCTCTTGCTCCTGCTCTATCTCTTTTCATTTTCTCTCTCTCACTCTCTCCCTCTCTACTTGCCATTCCTTTTCTCATTTCTATTTTCTTGTCATTTTATCTCTATAACTCTCTCTCCCTCTCTCCTTGCCTTTTATCTCTCTCTCATTCTCTTTCTCCCTTAACCTTCTTATTATTCTCACCATCAGTCAATATAATGTCAATGTGCAGCACAAATCGATCGCAGCGAGCCATAATGACGTTGGAATGACGTAAATTCCACAAATTGTTTGTCAATACTGCGAAAGCGATAGATAGAGTGAGATAGAGAGAGAGTGAGAGTGTGTGTGAAAAACATTTAAAAATTTTACTGTAGCTGCAAGCGTTAGCCACCCTCCGGACTTAATTCTTAAACTATGACTAAATTTCTCCATTCTTGATGCCAGATGTCTTTCTTTTTTATGCAAATAAGTTACGAAAGATTTTGAAGTTTATGTGACCGAATATTCATAATCAACGTTATCTTCTGTGCTTTGGTTGTCAATGAGTGAACTGAGCTGGGAGAAAGGGAATCATTTCAAGAGACAGCGCCTGCGGTGAGAAGTCGACTGCGAAGGTGCAGCGGCTTTTCGGGAGAAGAATGAGCGATTTTGTCAGCCATCAAAGCATTTTCGTCCTTTTTTCTTCTGTCCTATCTTCTATATTTTCTTGTCTCAAAATGAAAATTTGCCGAAATATTTTCAGGGATGTACCCTGCTGTATGAGGGGAAAGAATTGACGTTCACTTGCCGAGGAGCCTGCTGGGCCAGAGTCGTTCTCTACCTCAACATGACGCTGAAAAGCTACTCCCCAAACGGCTGTGCTCCTACTCCTCCTAATGAGCAGTGCGTCACTGAGAACCTGTTCAATGCTTCGGAGCCAGCTTATAATTGCTTCTGCTCCGAGTCCAAGTGCAATGAGAAGAGCAAATTCGAGAACAAATCACGCGACGAGGCCGAGCGACTCTACCGCAAGGATGGGCACACTCCGCTAATTATGAGCACCAGGACCATCGAGGTCTGAAGTGTGGTTTTTTAGGTTTAAATTCATAATTAAACTGGAATCAAATATCAGCGAAGTGCCAAATGGACGGTGGCGAATAATTTGAACATTTGAAAAACTGAATATATCTTTAATTCTAATTCTAAAATATGCAAAAATCAGAATTAAAATATTACTGTTAATTAAGACTTTTTTATGTCTTAAGACCACCACTCATAATGAGGAGAAGAAGAGCAACTCGCTCGACCTCTTTTCGACCCCCTTCCTAATTGTGGGCGGCGTGCTTCTCTTGGCGGGCGTCGCCGGTGAGAGAAAGAGCAAGAAAATGGGTGGATTCTTCGATTTTCGATTTATAAGGAAACTAATTTAATGGCGCAATTTTTCAGCAATTAATTCACATATGATTGCGATAAATTCATAAAAGAGAAGAATTATGTTAATAAAAAAATTCAGGCGAACAATTTAGCATTTAATTCTTTCTTAGGTAGAACAAATGTGCATAAAAAATAGTTATATTTTCAAATATACGTGAAAAGTATTTCGAATATGTTTTTAAAATATATACGAAAAATATTTTGCAATTAGAATTGCAGCAAATTTGTTTGGCACTTTGTCTCATATGCACATACGTGATTAATATAAAATATTTAGCAGTGAATATAGTTTTAATAATTGCAATTCCGCTAATTATTGAAACATATTTCAGGCATCATTATTGGCATTGCCATTTGTTGGAAATGCTGCAATCCGAAGAAGACTAAGAAGAAAGGAGTCTACCCTCCAAAGCGGAACCCAACTAAGACTCGCAAGGATACCAAGAGGGAGCAGGCGCAAACGGAGACTCAGACACAAACGGAGACTTATGCACGTTCCTTTCGTTAAAGGCGTAGTGAGCGAGATTGATCAGCTATTTTTGGAAGACGATGATGCTGAAATGGACATTTATACTTTGAGCCCAAATTCGGAAGTGGGCAGGTAAAATCTTTCCGTCCGTACCAAACCAAAGATAATCAATGATAATAGGTGATCAGTGGAATGTCCCAGCTAAGACCTGGACCATTTATTGTTTAGAAATAGAGAATTTTTTTAAAAATCAACATAGAAGTACTTTCAGAAAATTCGAAAGCTGGTTTGTGGAAATGAAGCGAATATGAATTATTCAGACAAAAACCTTCTAAAATAACATTCAAATCATTTGAGGCCGTATTTTAATGATGAAATTAAATTTTTTGAAGATGATATTCCAGACAAAAATTAATGCCTATATTCGGTTAGCATTCAACTATAAAAGTTCTTTTCCGTAGCGGTCAAAATGAGAACCTAAAAACATTGGTGCCTTTAATAATAAATTTGAAATTAATTATGACAAATGTAAATTATAAAATTACTGTAAATAGAGAATATATTTGAAAGAGTGGAAAATAAGGTTCTTGAGGTCCCTCAACATTCTCAAGACACCACAGGCGGCGACACCTTCCGGGCCGATATGGTTGATTAACATTTTTAGTGATGTTATAACAACGCATGTAATTATGAAGAAGAATAATCATTACTGTTTTCAGAAGCCCGGCTTCACTGTCTCTGTGTTGTCTTTCCAGAATAAGAAGACCAAAGCCTTCGACGACACGATCATTGGAGACCCTTTAGGGCCAGCGAACAAAGGTACGTTGTCCAGCGTTTTGCATCACTCTTCTATTTTATGTACATTAAATTTAAAAATTGATAAATTATCAATTTAATCTTGAGACGACGTCTTCAGCACTGGCAGCAGCAAGCAGTCGACTAAGAAGAATGAGCCGTGAGGCTTTGTTTCTTCCCGTCCCTTCCTCCCCATGAATCCTTTTACAAGATCCTCCGACCTACCTCCCCTGGCACCACTGCATAACGTTTTTTTTATAAAGAGCACTATAACTGGCTACTACTACCTATTTTTTAAGGTTTAATAGGTTTATTCAAGGCATTAATGAAAAGTCGAAAGATCAGAGATCAGAGATCATACATCAGACTTGGAAGGATCAATCAGAAGGGATCCTTTCTTCGCGCTCTCCAAGCGATTATAAATACCGTCTATTTGGCTTTCGGTCCGAGATTGAATGAAAGTAGAGACAGCAAAAATTTTTTGTGATGTTATGCCAATGCATACCATTATGAAGAAGATTTCAGAAGGGCAGAAAGCAAGCGTACGCTGACAGTATCTCTGTGTTCTCGGTCCATGGACCTCTAGAGGCGGTTGCTTCTTGACAGCTCTCAATCTCTCTCCGAAGCAGTTGCAAACATGATATGATATGCTGTAATCGATTGCTACCTAATACTTCTGCTTGGATATTTTTCATGTTCATTATTTAAAAAAAGTGATTGAATAACATCTTCAATTTAAAAGATTTCGTTTATCGCAATATCTTTACTGCTTCATTGCCAGCTTCGCCAAAAAACATATTCGCAACATATTACTACCAGACCGGAGTGCACCGTGAACGAAAATGATATTCAAAAAATATTTTTATTACAGCATATAAGCAAATGTTTCTACGTACAGTCCTAAATAATTTTTTTTAGGACTGTACGTAGCACAATGTTTTTTTTTCACATGACAATTAAAAAGTAATTGCCCGAATGGTGACTCTCTCTCTGTGCAAATTAATCACTATACCTTTATAACGTAATGCACCTTTTATGTATGTTAGAGTGCCTACTTATTTTCAAAGTGAACCACGTAGCTAGTTCTTTATTTCTAGTGTCCTCCTCATTTTGGGTGTGCACACTCTGTCTGCTGTTTCCAATTCAGATGCCGACGAGGAGCGAAGAGCGCAGCTGCAGCAATTTGTGGCAAAGTGGTGGTGGTGCCTCGTGGCTGTAGCTGGCGCATGCTGCCTGAACCTCGCCGTGCTCCTCTTCATGTACCTTTTCTAGAGAAGGCGATACCTTACAATTAGCCTGAAATTTAGGGTTAAAAAACAGGATCCTGTTATCATTTCAGTATCCTGATATAGTAGGATTTAAAAAAAAAACAGATCCTGCAATCATTTTTATTGTCTTCCCTTTCTTTACCAGGGTCTCTTACTTACCAATCCAATATTTTCTAGCGCCATGGGTAACATAGAGCAAGCTGTACCTTCTTTTTATTTGAACTTCAGCTTTGATTTGTAGGATTGGTGTAAAATGTTATATTTTGCAAGACAACGAAGTTGTTGAAGTAAAATATTTATTATGATTTATTGCGAATAGTAATCACGATAGCTATGAGAATTATGCTGAGCACGGGGCGCATAGCGAGAATTATGCTGAGCACGGGGCGCATAGCTATCGTGATTACTATGAGCAATGAATTATAACTTTCAGCTTGCAAATGTTAAATTCAGCAGCTTTTTATTTAAGTTTGAGGAGTCAAATAATTTGTGGGTCCAATAACACAAAGCAACTCTATTTACAGTGTGTTCTTATCGTTTGCTTGAATTTTTGGATTCTTTCACAAAGGTAAGAGAGTATTATATTCCGACGATCCCGCATTGTTGGAATCAAGCATCATCAACAATTAAAGCAATTAAATGCCAACCTCGGTTAAATCCGAAAGAAGATTTTGAACGATCATGCAATTTTGCTCTAAATAACGAGCCGTGAACACGGAGCACCGGTCTAGTGCGACGCTCGCTTTTATAAACGACATGCTTTGAAATGCAATGAGATTATCCATCTTTTCCCAGTGATTGAAAAGCCTTCGTGTGCTGTGGGGTCTTCTTGCTATCGTTTGCTTTTACATGCCCAAATACAATGTAATGTCTCTTGGCACTTTATTCTCACATGACGTTTTCGATTCTTTTTGCAAATAAATAAACATACATGTACGAACATACATTTATATGAGATCAGAATCTGTGTACACACATACATATATGAGAGAATCTACTATATAAGAGAGAGAGAAAGCTAGAAGATATGTTATTGAAGTAAAGACGAAAAGACTTGATAGTGAATGATGATGTGAAGAAAGAATAACATATAATATATATGTAGTCATTTAAGTGACTGTACCAAGGAAACCGACAAGCAATTGGAAAAAGATGCTCAGCCATTCCCATACATCTCATATAATTTGAGGAGGCATCACCAAACTGAGAATTCATTCTATTTGAAATGCCGCCTTTCTTTGGGTTCAAACTTTTGGCTATGTTAAATGTATAATAGAAAAGAGATTAATAAATTTTAATTCATTTTCGTTGAGAGTGACGGTTGCTCAGGATGTCGTTGATGACGCGGCCTCGCCCGCTTTTCTCCATGCTCGCCGTTCTACTAATCTGCTGCTGCCAGAGTGGAAAAAGCATTGTGTGTACTCACAATCAGATTTTCTGTCAAAATTAATTAACAAAATTTTTTAGTTTACATTAAATATTAAAAAAAACCAACGTTAATCTAAAAAAAATTGCATGAACTTACTTAGAAACTTGGATTGGCCAATCACGCACCGCTAGCGTGCCAAGAATGTGTCAAGAAGGTCTACAACGCTGTAATAAATAGCAATGATGTCAGTTGGCCATCAGAATACTCATTTTTATTTACCTAGAAAAATAGTTCTACAAGGCCTTTAAAACGAATATAAAAGTTGTTTTGGCTTATGGTTAATAAAGGCCTCTTTCTGAGTCAGAAGAATCTTTAGAGGTGAAAACAGTGGCAATTATCGCTATGATACATTTTCATTCCAGTTTAATCCGCAAATCGACGATGAAGGCAAACCAGCGCCGTACCCGTATGTCTGCTGCCGAGACAAGTTCAACTCTGCCGTCGCAGACGTCTGCAGACATTTGGGGACGGAAACGTGCATCAACGACTTTGATGAAGTTGGTGCTAATCATTGGAATTACCAATGGAGATCTTCACTCGAACTAAGACGCATTAAATTCCTGACCATTGAACATGCGAAAACAACACATGCTTTCTAGCCGTATGAGGCAAAAAGGCGCGAATAGAAGAATAAGTTTTTGGCTCTTTTGAAACATCTCAACGCTGAATCTCTAGGATGAGCAATGAGATACAACAGATTCAAAATTTATTTTAGATTGCGTGTCCAAATAGACTTCGTATCAATTTTGTTAAGGTGTTTGATCTCATCACTTCTGCGGCAGCCTGGAGACTTCGTCCGCATCGCACGTGCGTGCTCGCGCGCTTCTGCGACCCGCCTGATATAGTGCTAAAGAAAAATTGACATCAAGGAGTTTATGTATTTATTTATCGTATATTAAATAAAGAACTTCAATGTGACAGCATTAAAATGTTATAATGTTGGAAAGCGCCTAATTGGAAGCCGTCACTGGTGACCACCGGCAGGCCCAGCCTTGATTCAGGCTAACTTTGTACCCTTTGTTAATGTTGTATTTCAATTGCAGAATAGTTAAGGAGTACAATTTTCCAAACGAAGGAATTGTATCATTCTCTTCATCATTCTTCTTTCTCTTATTTTAAATGACTTTTAAACATCAATAGTCAATCAAAGAATTATTGTTAACATACCGCAAAATTTCTTCGTGATGTTAAAATAAGTTGCATCGTTGTATTTATTTCGCATCCCAAATGGCGCGTGTTCCAACAAGTTCAAATGAACAATCTTTGTGTTATCTTTAGCGCGCTTAAATGTGGCCCGGCCCGGTAAGCACGGCCATAGGACGCGATGCGGTTGCGTCGCGGCTGCTGCATGTTATCGCGCGGTGCGTTGTCACGACGCGCCTGAGCGCGTCGCGGTAGAGGCGCGCGAAACAGATGATGAGGAAGGGATCGACTGCTGGGAAGACATCGATCATGAGACTCATGTAGAAAATCGTTGATAGTTCTTCAATATACTTTTGTGTTCTTGCGAAAGTTGAGATATGAAAGAATGCCATCTTTTGTGTAGTTCCTGTTATTATTTCTACAAAAATGATTTCTAATATTCTTCGAGGCCAATTAATATTCATTTATTCGGAAAAAGAGGAACGATGGATGACACCGAGAGGAGTGAGGAGAGCGTCCTGATCGAGAAGGTAGAAATACAAAGAGTAGCAGAGGATTCGAAAGGCCTGGCTGATAGGCACCAGCAGCACGTCGAAGAAGGCGAGGCTAGGGGGCGACTTGAAAAGGAGGAGGATGAGAGGGGAAGAGGAAGAGAGCGAGAGAGAGAGAGAGAGAGGGAGAGAGAGGGAGAGAGAGGGAGAGAGAGAGAGATAGGGAGAGAGAGGGAGGGAGAGGGAGGGAGAGATGAACAGAGGGGATGAGAAGCAGTGAGAAAGATTAGGAGAAAGAGAGAAAGAGAGAAAAAGCTGGTACTGAGAGATCGCGATGAATGAGTATGAATCAAAGGAAATCTATACTAGTGGATGCTGCACACAAACCGTGACAAAGATCTTGCTAAGGTAGACGAGGAAGATCGTCCATGCGTAGAACATTAAGAGAAGCATGAAGGAGAACGGAAGATCGCTCAACTGAAATGGGCTGCATTCACGCAATTGTTCTGCGAAAATACCTATGTAGGAAGTATGAACAAGAAGATTACTGTAGCAGCACTAAAATACTGTAATTAGGAGCAAGCAATAATTGCTCTTACGAATTCAGTAATCAAGCACAAGGTCACGATGACGACCCCGGAGATGCACGAATGAAGGAAGGCGGCGTTGGCAGCTGGCTGAAGTTGAGGTAAATATTTCAAAAGTAGCGGGGGAGGAGGGAGGTTTTCTACAAGTTTTTGTTATTTTATAATAACAAATTTAGAGAACTGTCATTACAATATGTATGTTGGAGAAGATGGAATAATAATGAAATGATCAGAGATATCATTAAACGTGAAACGTAGCTTGTACATATGCACACATATGTTATGTTCCGGGTAACTTGGTTAATTACTTGAACTTATTTACTCCAACTTAATTACTTGAACTTAGTTACTTGAACTTAACTCGAACTTAATTACTCGAACCCAAAGCACGACGGCGACGATGGCGGGAATGAGCGCGGCGTGTGCTTCAACGATCACTAAAGAGGGAGGCGCAAGCCAGAGGAAGACGGCCGGGATCGAGCCGAGCAGAAAGGGCAGCACGACAAGGGCGCAGGTGAGCAGGAGGAACGGCGGGTTGGTGGCCTGCGGATAGAAGAGGCCAATTAGAGGCTAATTAGACTAATTATTTATGCTAATTAGTTTGGCTAATTAGGCTGATGGTGAGACTAATTTGGGCTCGGGTTCCAGTGTGTTTGACTTTACAAGTAATCTTAACAAGTGTTTTACTACACTATACCATTTCGCCCATTCTTCAAGATGTTTAGGCCAGTTATGAAGACTTTGCTTACCCACGTCAGATACCACCCCAGAGGATGATGAAGCAAGAGCACGGCACTCAGGAAGCACAAGGACCAGAAAGAAGGCTCCAGGAAAAGCAGCGTCATGAAGCAGCCGAGCCACGTCCAACATGACAGAAACGCCATCCACGTAAGCGGATTATTCATCTTGGCGGGAAGATTTCGAATTTGAATTTGAATTTTTAATCTCCTCACTTGGTCAAGAAGCAGAATGGGAGTTTGCTAACCGTTTATAAACTAGCACATTTTAAAGGAAGGTAAAAAAAATCACTGATAAAAAAAATTTAAATTGAAACGGCCCTTCGCCTTTCTTATTCACGTCTTCTATTTTCACGCTGCGTCACTTTCAATTAATTATTTTTTGGTAATTGCCTCCTTTAAGCTCTTCAAATGAAGAGACTCGAAAAAGTGGCCAACTTGCTGATCAAGAGAGTCCTTGAGCGACTGTAGCACTGCCAACGGGTTGAACATCCAGGGACCACGAGGTGGGACAGCCTGAAATCAGTTGAAAAATGGCTGTATTATTCTAAATTTGTAACTACTTTACATGTATGTATGTAAACTAATCTTTTTGCTAGACTACAACCTTATTTATGTACATACATACTTACATATGTACATTTGTACATGGGCTGCATGAAATTATTTGGGTAAATCTTGGCCCTGTACATGTGTAAAACAAGGCCTAAATGTCGTTACATCTTTCTCTTCCTCCGCGAGCTCAGCCACGAACGCCTCCTGCGTCAGGCGAAGGTTGTAATCGCAAGCGAGCGAGAGGCGGCGAGATCGCGAGAGGATGCCAGGGCGCGAGAGGTAAGAGTCGCAGCTGGAGAGAGAGAGAGAGAGAGAGAGAGGGATAGAGAGAGAAAGAGAGAGAGATAGAGAGAGGAAGAGAGAGAAGTGAGAGAGAGATAGCCTTTGTGGTCGCTAGAAGATTAAGAATATTACTAAAAATTGCTTGAAAATTATGAATAATCAAAGCACCGTCGCTTGACGTCATCGGCTTCGAATTCCTTGGCGAGACGAAGCAGACTCTCAACGCTCTCGGCGTACACGGGACGGGAGGAGTCGTAGAGCATCTGATGGAGAGAGAGAGAGGGAGAGAGAGAGGGAGAGATGGAGAGGGAGAGAGAGAAGGAGAGATAGAGAGTTAGAAGGTGGAAGAGAGAGACAGAGAGACAGAAAGAGAAATGAAAGATAAGGAGGGAGAAGAGGAAGAGGGAGGGAAGAGAGAGAGGAAGAGGGAGGGTGAGAGGGAGAGAGAGAGAAGTAAAAGAGAAGGAGGGAGAAGAGGAAAAGGGAGCGAAGAGAGAGAGGGAGAGAGAGGGGGACGGAGAGTGAGAGGGAGAGAGAGAGAAGTGAAAGAAAAGGATAGAGAAGAGGAAGAGGGAGATGAAGAGGAAGAGGAAGAGGAAGAGGGAGGGAAGAGAAAGAGATGGGCGGTGGACAGAAAAAGAGACAGGAATTTGAGAGGAAGAGAGAGAGAGATAGAGAGGGAGAGAGAAGTGAAAGAGAAAGAGGGAGAAGAGTAAGAAGGAGGGAAGAGAAATTTGAGAGGAATGGAGAGAGAGTGAAAGGAATGCTTTCTGTACCCTCAGAAACTCGATCAGCTCATCGTAGAGGAAGACTCCATCGATTTCGTGCTTGAGTGATCCTTTGAAGATCATCGAACGAAAGACGACCGAGTGAAAGGAGAGGACGGAAGAGAACCACACGGTCATTTGCTGGCTCTGGAAAAGAGATTATGAAGAGTGAGAGAGAGAATGAGAGAATGAGAGAGAGAGAGAGAAAGAGAGAGAAAGAGAGAGAGAGCGAGAGAGAGAGAGAGGGAGAGAGAGAGTAAAATGAGAGAGGGAGAGTATACAGAGTGTAGAGAGGAACGAGGTCGAGAAGAGTAACATAGTGACAGAGAGAGAATACATCTAAATTGTATTCACTTCGTTCTTCTGCCCGCGACTGGGCAATGACTTGAAGGTGAGAGATTCGTTTGCGATTCCATCCACGTAACGATCGAAGCGGGCACGTTGGTTGGAGGAGACACCCTGGAGAGAGAGAGAGAGAGAGACAGAGACAGAGAGAGAGTGAGAAAATGAGATTGAAGGTAGCTGGAGAGAGAGAGATAGAGAGAGAGAGAGAGCGAAAATGAGATTGAAGGTAGCCAGAAGGAGAGAGGGTGGAAAAAGGTTGGCGACGGAGGGAGTAAAGTAATTGCACACTCATTATTCCCCAATTAGACAAGAAAAGAATTGAAATATAGAATGGTTTCTAATCTTTTTTTTGCGAAATTGATTTATTTATTGATCTGATAACTGATCTCGTACTTTGATATCACGAATCGTGACTCTAATATCCAGAGTGAGAATGCCGTCGTAGAAAGGACCGGAGTAGTTCGAGGCGAAGCCAGAGAAAGTTTCGCGCGCGACCGCAATGCGTGAGCTAAAGCGTTGCGTCCAATTGCGCGTGAGGTCGGAATCTCCCGAGTTCTGAAAGGGATTGTGTAAAGATAGCTTTTGCTTTTCATAAAAAAGCATAAAACCACTCTTTTACTTTTAGCACAAAAAGAAGAAGTCAAATATTGTGCCAAATTGTGATTAATTTTATTGTTGACCTCTAAATTTAATTTTTTTTATTTATGAAAAGTAAATTGCGTAGATATAAAAAAAGCTTTAAGACCATTTTAGATGCTCTGCAAATAAGAATGAAATTGCAGAAAACCTCTCCCGCATAGACGATGAAGCTTCCGCTCGCATCGACGGTCCAGGGGCCAGCGGAGGCACCCGCCGGTTGCGCGACTTCCACGTGCGCCGTGAAGCTGTAATGATTTTAAATTTATTCCAGATCAAAGATTAAAGATAAAGATCATAGATCAATGATCAAATAACGAGCAACATCTTCCGCTGCAAACACCGTTTCCGCGCGTAAACAAAGGAAGGCTGGTCCAGCGACGATAACACAAGGATACGACGGTAACCTATTCTGCTCTGCCAGATTCGCATTCACCACAAATGACCAGTCAAATCCGCCGACCCTGCGAGGCTCCGTCCGCCGGAATCGTTCATTCTGAGCAAGTAATCGTGAAATTAAAATAAATTTATTTTAACGAAGACCTTCTTTATGAAAATTAAGCGAATTTATTTTTTTCTTTTAAATTTCCCTTCAAAGTGACTGCGCATAATTGCTCACCTGTTTAATACGAATCTGAAAGGCGAGATCCAATTCATCCTCGAAGACGGCGTTCTCTTCGTAGATGTACATTATCTCAAATGCAAAAAATGCAGCAAAACGACAAAATGAAAGATAGTCAAACAACACTTCGGATCATAATGAAAGTCATTTTCACTGCCGCTTTTATCTCACTGCTATATCTTTACCCTTTTATTCCTTTAGTTCTCTCCTACTCTTTCTCTCTCTATCTCTCTCTCTCTCTTCCTCTCTCCCCCTCCCTTCTCCTCTATCTCTCCTTCTCTCTATTTTTCTGCAAGCACTAACCTTATGACGAATTTAACCCGGCCGCACGCGATGAGCCAATAGGGAAGAAATGACTTTGTGAGCGAGCATGGAAAAGGAAAAAGAAGAAGAGTACAATGACACTTTCAAAGAATAATATGCAAATATGCACTGCTTCTGGCTTTTGCTGATTTAATTTTGCAACCTATTCAACTCTAATTGTAAATCCTCTTGCAACATTGCATCTTACATTTAAATTGTCTCTATTAAATTAGTTGTTTCAGATAAGATTCTCCAACTGTTATCATATCCTATGCTCATTTTTCACGTCAATAAATTAATTCTCATCACCATTCTCATTTGACTTATTTATCATGTCTTTATGCATCGCTAGTATAGCAACTATAATAGTTAAAATGTCGCCAAATTTCTTTGTGATCTTCAAGTTATAATTGTATGGCATGTCATGAACCACGATTTCCAATCGTACAAGTGAAATAGATTAAACGTGTTCAAATGTGGCCTGGCATATGGTGATGCCCGGCAGGCACAGCCATTGGACGCGACGCGGACGCGTCGCGGCTGCTGTGTTCTTGTACGGTGATACGAGTGACTCTCGACACGGCACGCCTGAGTGCGTCGCGGTAGAGGCGTACGAAGCAGATGATGAGGAAGGGATCGACGGCCGGGAAGACCTCGACCACTAGAGTCAAGTAGCCACCGAGGTCGCCGACTTCCATGCATGAAAGAAGGGTGGAACTCGACTCGCAAAGACTTGGACATTTGCGGGATTAAGATTATGTTAGTTTTCTAGAAATTTGCATGCAATACCAATGATCGGCGTTATAAAGATGATCGACATTGGCAAGTACGACAGGACGAATGGCACGCATGTCTGTAGTAATATGTAGATATAGAGCACACAGTTGTAGATTTGGTATATTTTTTTTTCGTGCTTGCAACATGTACATACATACTATTGTAGCAATTGGTGACCCTATTGATTTTTGGTACCTTCAGCCCTAATTTCTAAAGGCCATTAATTGAGATCTTGGCAATGGAAAATAAGCTAAAAGAACCCTGCACGACGAGTGCCCGAAAGAGCTGGCGCTGAAGAACACGTGTCTGAATTTAGAAGGCAATTGTTTTTTTTATTAAAGACATATTTGAAGGGGCCTGCTGGACACCCTTTTTAAATGCATTACGGTATGAATTGTTATGTTCGATTGTCTAACCTGTTCGGCGAGTTTGACACTCGCGAGCGCTCGATTGATGCGAATCGTGCAGAAGACCATGACGGAGGAAGTGACGCAGAGGAGCCCGGCCATGCCGGCCATGACAACCAGCGAGGTCGTCTGCCACTCACGTCCGCCATCCGGCGTCCGGAGCTGTTCAATCAATAGATCGTCAATAAACGGGTCAGCAAAGTTATTTTATGAATGAATAATTCATGTGATTACATTACAGGCTCCGGCAATCGAAGCCGAATTAGTAGATCAATCAACAAGCAAGTCAATAAATGTGTCCGCAACTTTTTTCAATCAATAATTCACGATTCCGTCCTCAACAATTTACCGACTTGCTGCGTTCATCAAAAATCAGTTGCTAATTCAAATCAAATGCATAAGCAAATCGACAAAATATTTGAAAAAGTAATCTTAATCGATGCCAACATAATAGTTGATGCCGACGTAGCCGACAGGTCTGATGTCAAGGCCAAAGTATTCGAGGGCAGAAGGCGCAAATTGCTAAACGGTACCGGTTCATGATTTCATCCCAATATGGTAAAAATAAATAAAATTGCCTGAATTTTTACAACACAATCATGCTACATGTATACATACCGTATTTTCTCTATTAGTACCCCCGGGGGATCTATTTTTCAATAGCCATACGGAGGAGGGGCACTATTAGAGGGAGGGGTGCTATTTTTCAATGTGAGACACTAAAAGTTTGATAACAATATTTTCTTCTCAAAAAAAAAGAAGAATCATAGCTCTAATTCATTGGAATCAGCACTGGAATATCCATTTTCAAGATCCATTCGCGGTACGTCTCGAGCTGAGATATTAGACTGTTAGGGAGGGGGGCACTATTGGAGGGGGGGGGGGTTATACTATAGGGAGGGGTTCTATTTTTCAATGACCTTATCAGAGGGGGGTACTATTAGAGGGGGGGGGGGTTCTTATAAAGGGGGGGGGGTACTAATAGAGAAAATACTATAATATGTGACGCTGTAAACGAAAATAAAATCCGCGTTTTGACTGATAAGTCAAAAAGGCAAAAAACGCGGTTTATATTTTATTTTTAACCGAAACCGTATATATAATATTGCGACCTCGTCAGCGAGCGGCGTTGGAATGAATGGAATGCCGATGAACATGATGAAACCGCTGAACGAGAACACGATCAGGCCGCAGAGAAGTACGACCGAGTGCGTTTTCATGCCGTCCAGCCAGCGCATCCATCGAGGTCTGAAAAGAACGAAAAAAAAGAGACCAACTTTTTTTCATCCCTTGTTATTTCTATTCATAAGGTGGTTTTTTTCTCTCTTTTTTGAATCCTTTATTGTGTTATTGTCCATAAAGTGAATTTTAGGCAAATTATATTAAGGAGAAATGTTTTTATAAATATATTTTTGGCAAAAAAAATGCGCACTCGCAGATGGACTTGTATCGGTAGACAAAGTGGAGGGCGAGCAGAATCCACGTCTGGTAATAGAGGAAAGTGAAGACAAAGCACCAGACGACGCCAGTGCTCCTTGAGAAGTGGATGGTGTGCACGAGGAAGTAGTACCAGCCATTCGAGGTTATGTGCGCGATCTTGTATTCAATAGCACGTTTTACAAGAAACATCTTGAAGTCTGAAGAACCGCTTGTATATGAAATGTAGGTGAATTCATTTTTACCGCTTCTGTATATTATATATGCAATAATGATAATGTAGACATATGAACACGTATAACTAGAGAATTTTTTTTGATAGATTATTCAAGGAGTTAAGAAGGAACTACCAATTTAATGGCGTCCAATTTCTGATTTACGCATTCTATGTTTCGTGTTTAATTTTGTTGTATCCCAATCATGCAGTTTTTTGTCGCCCGGTCTTCCTAGCCCGATCCCTTTCTACATTCGTTGCTCCAAGCTACCGGCACTGAGACGACGTGATCAATGGAGATGAGAATGTCGCAGATCGCAAAGGCCAGAAGGAGATACGAGTAGCTGCCGACCTTCATTTACTTCACTTCACCATCTTACAATTAATTGCGAGTTTTCATCAGTTTCAACAGCTGAATTATAAAAAAACAACTATAATAAATTAATTAAAAAGTGCGATAAAATAATACACAATTGTAACTAAAATAAAGACAATACAATTTTATTAGTGTCAAAAAAAATAAAATAAAATTGACCTTGCTCTTTCCCACACTAATAATGAGTGCGACCAGGCAGCCGTTTCCGAGAAAAGAGAACGCGGCGATGAAATATGTGAAGATTTCGTGCAAGAGGACAGTGCGCTCGTTGAGCATCATGAAAAAAGTATTCAAGTAGAAAAGAGTCTATACAGGGCCCTTAAAATCGACGGTAATACTCAAGGAGAGAATATGCAAGCCGAGAGACGCAGGCAGTAAAGAACGCGACAATTTCAAGATCCATGGACAGCCGCTTTAAATTCCAGCCAAAACGAACAATATTAAGACAGACTGTCTGCACACACACCCAAAGTATTCTAACTTCATTTTAACTTTAAAAATCTCAGCACATGGTGGAACACCATGAATTAATAAATATATATGAAGATGAAGGCTAATGAAATACTGTAAGAGAGCCTACATATACATATCTATTGCAATTGATATGGAGTTTAAACCACCTTTGTTTGCGTTTCAACTCGCAATTTTGCCGCTGAGTTGAAACTACTTTGGTAAAACGATCTCTCATGTTATACAATGTCTGTATAACAGAAGAAATTTTCCTTCATCATTTTTTTTCTCTACTTTCTATGATCTCTCAACCCTCTCTTGATTCCAAGAAAGTACGGTAGGTCGATTAGAGGGCGTGCGACAACACATGGAAATAGCGTGTGTAGAAGACAGAAAAGAAAGGCGGAAATTGTCTTCTAATATTCACGCACATTCGGTCCCTTAAAGGAAACCCTTCTTAGAATCCTTTTCATTGTGTGGTCGGTTTCATTTCGGCAGAAGAACATTATCCCACGACTAGAATTTTTTGCGAATGCTCTCTTTACACTTATTCATATGAATTCTACGAACTGAAGCATTTAAGGCTTCTCGAAACGTGTTTGTTTGTACTCTTGAATTCGCACGTTTTTATAGCATCAAAGAAATGTACTCATTGTTAGAAGTGGTTGGTCACAGTCTAGAAACTCATTCTTCTAACATAGACTGTGACAATTTATGTTGATGGTGAGACTACTTTTCTTAGTATTTCTGCAAAGTCGCACACTCCCACGATAAAGAATATCACACACAGAAAACGATGTGACAAGGGATGTCACAATTTGATGTCACAATAATGTACCGATTTTACTTCGGTACATATGTGTTCCACCCCATGTCACATTTAGCCGCGGAAAATGTGACATCTGAATGTGACATCTGAGCACCACTCGCCCCGCCCCTTTCCCCCCCCCCCCTCACTTCATGCATGCCTTGTATTATTGGATCATTTCATATGAGATTATGCAATAATCTTGAAACCCAAAAAAAGTTTTGTAGCATGTTGACCATGAGAATGGTGTTAGGGTGCCAGACAGCAGAGTCAGCTTCTGACGCATAGAGCATGATGCCTTTCTTGTTCGCAATTTCTGCGAATAACCCCACCCATATCGGCACAGCCTAGATTAGGCGGCCTTTTTCGACTGTACATTTATATTGTGCTTTGCGACCACTGCGGGCGAGAGCTGGAGGAGCGAGCACGGCCCGCAGTGAAAAAATGTCACATTTTTCTCTCTCAGCGACTTGCCAACAAAATGTGACATCCTTGCCACCAAAATGTGCCATCCGATGCCATATTTTTCGATGTGAGCTCTCGTGTCACATTTTTGGTCACAATTTTGGATGGAACATTAATTGTGCGTCACATTTTTTTCTGTGTGCAACTTGATCAGTGCATTTACTCTCAAGTATGTAGAAAAATTTCCGTGGATTAAAAAAAATAAGAATTTCATGAACAAGGAGATTTTCATGAGATATTTACGCATATTGGCGTGGGACAATTTCCTTAAATTTGCATTTCACCGTCGCTTTCATATTTTTGTTGAACCTTCATGCATTAACAAGGGAAAGCTTTATTATATGTATTGTTCAAAAGTTGGCTACTAGGAGCTATTAAAGATCTTCCAAACGATAGTGCAAAAGTATGCACGTCAAAAGGATCAAACTTTGATCCTTCATATGCTAAAATAAAAAAAAAATTCTTAATTAAAATTGTTTTTCCGTCGAAATTACTCTTGGTTTTTTTAAGTACATAAATATATAAGTAAAAGTTAAAAGTGAGGTATTCCTTTCCTTATCTTCTTAACAATTTTCCCGTTTCTCTTCGCCTTCTATTTCCATAATATCTCGTGTGCTAATCGAAAGAATGTGCGTCATACATATCTTCACGTCGGAAGAACAGAAGGAAATCGCCGCAGGAAAATGGTTGCATGATTTTTCGTCCAATTATTTTTGGATCATTGATCTAATACTTCAGCTGGATAATCAAGTTTCAGCGTCTTCAATCTTCTGCCACCGTGTTCGCCGCCTCTCAATCAATCAAATCCCGACAGGACCAGCAGCCTCCCCTTCCCAATTCCTCTGGCTCTTTCCTTTTTCGTATTTCATCTCCATGGTAACTACAAAAAGTTCCACTCTATTGCATAAATTTATGTATTTTACAGATTTAGTTCAAGCCTCTTTGCAAGTTTACAAAGATATGTACATATTGTGACGTTAAAGGAGGTATCCGGTTAATAATGAACCTAAGTTTTTTCTATATGAACGTGTTCATCTTGGCGTAAAACATGTATCCAGAAAGTATGAGCAATTTTCTTCCATTACATTCTGAGCAATAGTACCGTGAAAACTGGCGGATAGAGAATTAGCTACGTTAGGTCAGAGCCGCCCTCCTATTTCACATGCTCTCTCGAGCGAGCGACAGGCAACTTTATGAGCGCGCGCATTCAAACTGATTCACTGGCGCTACTGTATAATTATTCGCCGGATACTTCCTTTAAGGAGTGAGTGAAATGAAAACATCAGGACCAAATTAACTTCTTTCCAAAATTAGGTAGCTAGTCAAGCAAACTATGATAGAAAAGGCATACACAAGAAATGAGATCCACGTCCCGGATGTCTAAGTTTCGTCTAAGCTGTTGCTTCGTGAAGGATTGTCCAACTGTTGTCACAACATATTCTCACTTTTAATGTCAATAAAAAAATTATCATCATCATTTTCATTTAACTTATTTATCATGTCTTTTATTTATTTATCATGCCTTTTATGCATCGCTAGTAAAGCAACTATAGTAGTTAAAATCTGGCCAAATTTCTTTGTGATCTTCAAGTTATAATTTTATGGCATGCTGTGAAACACAATTTCCAATCGTTCCAGTGAAATAGATTAAAGGAGCAGTTCTTTAAAACATTAATTAACATATGGTTCTATGAACTTGGACCTGTTCGCATTTGCCTAAAACGTACATCTACATAGTTTGAAACATTTTTGTCCGCGCAAGTATGGCTCGGCCAAATATTTTGCATTAGCTGTTAGCTACCCTCCAATTTCATACGCTCTCAAAGTCGAAGAAGGGCCAAATATTTGAGTGCGCGCGTTCAAAATGGTCCTAATGTACTACTGTTGAAACACTCAGTGTATGGCTCCTTTAAGCGTGTTCAAATGTGGCCTGGCATTTGGTGATGCCCGGCAGGCACAGCCATTGGACGCGACGCGGACGCGTCGCGGCTGCTGTGTTCTTGTACGGTGATACGAGTGACTCTCGACACGGCACGCCTGAGTGCGTCGCGGTAGAGGCGTACGAAGCAGATGATGAGGAAGGGATCGACGGCCGGGAAGACCTCGACCACGAGAGTCAAGTAGCCACCGAGGTCGCCGACTTCCATGCATGAAAGAAGGGTGGAGCTCGACTCACAGAGACTTTGAATGAAGTGGAAATTTGCGGGATTATGATTTAAAAAACGGTAAAAGGGTGGAGATGTGCTCCTTAGCATACCAGACATATGAATGCAATACCAGTGATCGCCGTTAGAAAGATGATCGACATTGGCAAGTACGAGAGGACGAATGGCACGCATGTCTGTAGTTGCACAGATTTAAAGCATGCATCGATATTTAGTCTAGTCTCTCTAACTAAGCCTCATGCTAACTCGCCCATTTGTCAAGGGCTTTTTGGCACCTTTAAAATCATACCTGCACGACTAGTGCCCGAAAGAGCTGGCGCTGCAGAATACGCGTCTGAAATTTAAAAAAAGTTGTTTTAGTTAAAAACTTATTTGAAACGGTCTGGGGTTCTAAATCACTGGATGCGCATTGTGGTAGATCAATTCACGAAAAGGTATGCATGGATTGTTCCGTTCGATTGTCTAACGTGTTCGGCTAGTTTGACGCTCGCGAGTGCTCGATGGATTTGAATCGTGCAGAAGACCATGAGGGAAAAGGTGACGCAGAGGAGCCCGGCCATGACGGTAATTACAATCAGCGAGATCGCCTGCCACGCACGCCCGCCATCCGGCGTCCGGAGCTGAAGTAGTAATCGATGATTAATCGATAATCAATAAATGAGTGATCAATCTTTTCAATCAATAATTCATACGATTACATTACTGAGCAATAAAAACATCCGCCGACAACGAGTTGTTGGAGTTCATTAATAATCTCTGCCGACAGTAATCAAATACATAAGTTTATTGATAAAGTGGCTTTAAAAAGTTTTCTTAATTGTAACCAACATAATAATTGATGCCGAAGTAGCCGACAGGCCTAATGTCAAGACCAAAATATTCGAGCGCCGACGGGGCAAATTGCTAAACGAGATTGCTGTTTTGTCTTCTTTAATCGATAAAGTATAATGTATGAAATTCCTTTTTTCCAACAATTTGGCTGTTTACTACAGAGATACATTCATACATAATGTGGAACAGCGCGACCTCGTCCGCGAGCGGCGTGGGAATGAATGGAATGCCGAGGAACATGATGAATCCGCTGAACGAGAACATGATCAGGCCACAGAGAAGAACGACCGAGCGTGTTTTAAAGCCGTCCAGCCAGCGCATCCAGTGAGGTCTGAAAAGAATGAAGGAACAAAGTGATTATCTTTTTTCTATTTTCATCCCTTGTTATTTCTATTCATAAGGTGTTTTCTTCTCTCTTTCGAATCCTTAATCGTGTTATTGTCCATAAAATGAACTTTAGGCAGACGATATTAAAGAGATACATAGAGATACAAGAGATACGTTCATATGTTTCTAAACATATTTCGGGCAAAAAGTGCTCACTCGCAGATAGACTTGTATCGGTAGACAAAGTGGAGCGCGAGCAGAATCCACGTCTGGTAGTAGAGGAAAGTGAAGACGAAGCACCAGACGACGCCGATGCTCCTTGAGAAGGGGATGGTGTGCACGAGGAAGAAGTACCAGCCATTCGAGGTCATGTGCGCGATCTTGTATTCAATAGCATGATTTACAATTCACAGAATGAATGATTTTTTTAACATAAATATAGATGAATGCATTTTTAACACATTTTGTGAAAAGAAATTAAAAATACTAGAGCGTTGTGACGTGAATTAGGCATGTGTTTAGAAAAATAACAATTTTCAGACCAATTTATGATTAACTTTATTTTGCTTCATTTCGTCTGAAAATATTTGTCGGTTAAGTCGGGCCAACTCCTACATACACACAGAAAAAAAAGTTACGCTCAAAATAAGTTATTCTAGCAATGTATCGTGGGTAAGTTACGTGGAGAAACACTTGTCAAGTGTTCGCCCTCCACGTCGTCGTCTCCTCCTTAGAAACAAAGCATAACTTTTTCAGTGGACCCCTGAAAGATACGAGGGGTTATACTTACGACGAGCCAACACAAAAAAAGTTATGATTGAGCGAATCCGCTCCACTCCACTAAGAAATGCAAGATACGTGGAGCGTAACTTATCTGCATGAAACAAAAGTTACGATCTCGTCACGAAGTAGCCATCTCGTCCGATCTGGCAAGTTAGGCAACGTCGAGCTGCGACACTTTCGGGTTCACATTCACATGCACAGCGTTTTGTCCCCAGTACTTTGAGGAGCATCTGATGTTTCACTAATCTACGGATATATTACACCAATTTACGGCCGATGTTCGTGGATTATATTCGCACCAAAATAAAAATGAACTGATTTTTGAGGCGTTGCGGTCGCGATGCGCGGTTTTTTTTTATTTCATTTAACGGCCAAGGAAAAATGACCCGACGCTACTAGGCAAAAAAGTGCACATGCGAGCAAAAGTGCTCGAAAAAACTTTTTGTGCACTTTTTCATATTTTACATTATTTTGTTTTCGTGCAACATAATAAAATGTACATTATTTCGTAATTTTTTTTTCTTTTTCAGCTGTTTCTCTACGATTGTAATTGTCTTGAAATAAAAGCGTCAGTCAGTCGCGTTTTAATTGCAATTTCTCTTTAAGAGAAATGTTGAATAAAACTAATTCCGAAAAGTAATTTTAGAAATTTGCTGTAAATTTACAGTTGTTTTTCTGAAAGTCCCCGTTGTTGAGGCGAATGCACCCATTTGTTGTGCATTTTAACCCTTTCCTGTGACTGTTCCCTCTTTTTTGCACGTTTTAAGAAGTTAATCCTATAACGGATGTTCATCATCCGGTCGCATTTAGAGATAGTTGTAAGTATAAGTGTGAGAAGGAGAGAGCGAGAAAAACTGAGAAAGAGAGAGAGAGAGAGACAGAGAGAGACAGAGACAGAGGGACAGAGAGAGAGAGAGAGAGAGAGAGAGAGATATCTAATTTGTCTCTGGATGCACACGTAAATGAAAGACCATAAACGTGTACGGAGCGAGCACTGGCGGGGATGCTGTACGCGTTGCGGTCGCGTTGCGGTCGAGGGGCAGCAGCGCGAACAGCCGGCGTCCCGACATTTCGTCAAAAGACACTTCGTCAATTGACGTTTCGTCAAAATTTTTGGTTACATTTCGTCAATAGGCATTTCGTCAAAAAAAATTATCTTGGCGACTTTTCGTCAAACAGACATTTCGTCAAACGACTTTCCGTCACATTTTTTTCCTAATGTAGACATTTCGTCAATTTATTACCATTTTCATTCTCGCATCAAGCTCATCAATAATTAATGTAGTATACTGTTGTATGTGTATTTTTCTCCACTGAATGCTTATTTGTGGTTGCATTTGTCTCTGTTCAATTTGACAGAATAATTAAAGGAATAATTGAGTTAGGTATGCATTGCATGTACAACAGTTGAACGATTGCAGAGAAGCGATCATGAACTCGATTCAAGAGGCCATTTAGAGCATGCTGCATTTTGAGAGAGTGCAGGGTGTTGTGCTTCTAGTATGAGAGTCCGTTGGCCTTTAATAGAGGGTAGAGTAACGATGCAGAGCTTCTGGCAAGAAGACATGGGCCTAGCAAAGTGAGTGCGCAAAATGAGTGTGAAGCTGTTCATCCAGAGAGACTTAGAGAAATTGAGAGGGTGAGAGAAAAGCTCTCTCTCTCTGGTCCATGGACGATATGGAACCATTCATTGTATCTCCCTGCATTCTCATGTCGACGCCAAAAATTCCCCAGACCACAACGGCCCTCTTCAGGGCCAGCGGAACTATGTCAAACCTCGTTCCATACTCTCCTTCTCCATCCCCTCCTCCTTCTGCCCACTCTTCGCCCCTTTCGTCGTCTCCTTCCACACGCTCTTCTCGCTCGCCATCGCCAAATCTGCTCAATGTGCCTGTCCCCGCAACGCAATCGTCGCCACCGCGCTTCATTGTCACGAAACGAGGAGGCTCCAAATACGTCGTGCATCCTTCGGTTTGTTTTAAGAAAACTTTTTTCTCCAAACACGTCATTCAAAAATTAAAGGTCTACAAGTTTGTGAGCCGGCTGATGGACGAGCAAGGACTGACTGAGTACAAGCTTATGCGTCTTCAGATGGGATCGCCTCCCACTAAGACAAGCAAGAAAAAGTACGCCAAGCTGAACGACCGTCTGAAAGCCGTCCTAGGGAAATACAATACCCTTTCACTTCCCAATTTCCTTCATGCCATTTCGAGTAACATCGTCGAACCCTCCATTACCAAACGCTGATGTTTCTCCCTGCCTCTATGTCAATCTCTCTCTCTCTCTCTCTCTCTCTCTCTCTTTCTCTTTTACGGTTGAGTGCGTCGTCCTTTAACAAACAATTTGTCATTTAGCTATGTGTACATTTCCTACTAAATAATCACCAATCTACTACTTAATAATTGACTTTCACTGCATATTAACCGATTGTCACTACAAATTAATTATTTGTCATGTCTTACTGGCGAGCTTTATTCGAAAATGAAAATGGTAATAAATTGACGAAATGTCTACATTAGAAAAAAAAGTGACGGAAAGTCGTTTGACGAAATGTCTATTTGACGAAAAGTCGCCAAGATAAATTTATTTTGACGAAATGCCTATTGACGAAATGTAACCAAAAAATTTGACGAAACGTCAATTGACGAAGTGTCTTTTGACGAAAAGTCAAGGAACCGAACAGCCGGCCTAACATTTCGTTTCATGCTTTTGTTGTCTCTAGAAGTGCACGTAGGCAACCAGGAGTCAGACATTCAGACACACAGAGTCCGTCTCTGTCTGTCTCTTTCTCTCTCTCACTCTCTCTCTTTCTCACTCTTATTCTCACTCACGCTCTCTCTCTCTCTCTCTCTCTCCACAGGTACATGCCTGTCTATGTGCATTTGCGTGCAGAAAAACAGACAGACAGACAGACAGAGAGAGAGAGACAGAGAGACAGAGAGAGAGAGAGAGAGAGGGAGAGAGAGAGGGACAGACAGCCAGACAGAAATGATGAATACATGAAAGCGTTGATCGATTAGAAGATCTGCAAAATGAACGGTGAAGGATGATATGATGCATTTCGACTATCTCTTTCTCTCTCTCTCTCTCTCTCTCTCTCTCTCTGTCTCTTTCACTCTCTCCCTCCGATGAGCAGGCTAGGCGAGCACTACACTGAACCAATTGAGCAGACACATGGGCGCTAATCAAGTGTCAACCGCCGGGTGGTGAAATGGTGCGGTGGTAGTGGGTTGCGCGCATGGGGCTGGGGGGTTGGGTTCGGTGCCGGTCGGGTGAAAATATCTTTCTCTCTCTCTCCTTCTACTTCCAGATCCCAACGAGACGGCTCAGCGACATCGGACAATCACAGGTCAGTTCTATGCACTTTTGTAATATTTATAATTAGGTTTTGTTCATATTTTATTATAATAAGTATTTTATTTGATAAATATACATAAAAACAACATACATAAAATTCAATCGCCTGGCCGAAAAAATGAGAGACGTAACTTTTTTGCATCGACGTATAAGTTACGCCCCACATATCTTGCGCGATTGATCACGCAGCCGTCGGCGACGCGAGAACGTAACTTTTTTCATGCACATAAGTTACGCCCCACATATCTTGTGGGTATGCACTTTGTAAGCAACGTCCAGAACCACTTAAATTGTTCCGGAGCATTAGAACCGCTTATAAGTGAAGGTCGAAAGTTACGCTCCACGTAACTCCCTTTTCTGTGTGTACAATTTTCGTTCCCAGACGACCAAGTGTTCCTTGACAGAGCATTTACTACATATTTTCTTTGCCTAACGCTACCGGCACTGAGACGACGTGATCAATGGAGATGACAATGTCGCAGATCGCAAAGGCCAGAAGGAGATACGAATAGTTGCCGACCTTCATTTACTTCACCTCATTATCTTACAATTCATTACGACCATTCATAATGCTGCAGTTTCAACTGCTCAATTGAAAAAATTGTAAGAACAAGTAATAGCTCAAAATAAAATAAAATGATGACGAATATGAGGTGTAAGCAGAACAATTAAAAAATCACAAAAAAAATAAATACCTTGCGCTTGCCCACACTAATAATGAGAGCGACCAAGCAGCCGTTTCCGACGAAGGAGACGACGGCGACGGCGTACGTGAAGATTTCGTGCATGCGCATCGTGCGCTCGTTCAGCATCATGAAAAAATATTCCTGTTTAAATTCCCGCCAAAATGAGAAGTGTTAAGATTGTTTGCACACGCGCACAAAGTCTTCTAATTTATCCTTAACTTTATTTGTTTCGCTACATCGATTAAGCTGTGAGAACACTGTCATAGATGTGGCGTGACCTGAGAAAATATATGCTCGATAATAATAAACTAATGTAAAAGTGGCGTCCGAATCAATTACGACTATTATATGGACAAGAACTTTTCAACTTGCAATCTGTTATGCCCATAAAGGTGAAACTTCTCCGATTTAAACATACTCTTCTTACAATTAGAATACTTTCCTTTGTGTGGTCTCTTTCATATCAGTTCAAGAGCACAATCCCACGGCGAGACATGGCTATTATCGGCACTCCAATAACGCAACTTCACGAAACATCTTACAAGTAGTTTGTACATTTCACACACACACATGTATTCACAACACCAAAAACATCTCGACTGGTCACGATCTTACAATTTCATCGTTTAACAAAGAATGTGACAGTCACAAGTTGATTGTGAGACGACCTTTTCTATTATTTCTGCAAAGGCACACAATCCTACGATAAAGAATTTCAACCCGTTCTATGTATCTGGTCTCGGTCGACCAGACGCTTCCATGGATTTACAATTAGTGCATATCAGATGAAATATTCTTTTTTAGATTTGCATGTCACTATAGCGTTATTTTTTTTAACTATTAGTAGTCTAACTAAATAAAGAAGCAACCCTGTAAATTTCATTAAGTTTCATCTACTTTGAAGGAAAATATGCGAGAAAGACCTAAATATTCACCTTTCTTGCACGCTGCCGTATGTCAACAGAATTATGCTTTTGTTAAGAAGGAGCATGCTAAAAGATTTTTAGAGGATAAATCTATATCCAACTTGTTTGGAAATAAGAATGTTTCTTAATTGTGCGCCTTGAAGGTGAAAAAGAGCTGCCAGAGTTTTCAAAACTATAAGTTGATGTACATATCCTTGTCTTAACGAAATGAAATCTTAAAATGTTTCATAATCGAAAAAAACCGGCAGAATCAGTAAACTCTCCTTCTCCATAACCTTTTTTTTACTATCACTACTTTGCCTTTCCTGTATCTTATATCATCTCTCTGCTAACCACTTTATTTATTGGATAAATTTATCTTCCAAGTGGAGTGCGAGCACCTTTGCATTATTAGGAATCTCTCTTGGATTTAAGCATTGAATGAATATCATTCGAAAATTAACGAAATTCGCTATTCACATTTCTGGCTGCATTGGTGGCCGATGGTGGTGAATGGTGTTGTTTGAGAGTGTGTGTATAGTCGGATGCGACGCGGTCGCGTCGTGGCTGCTGTATGGCTCGTGCGGTCCGATGCCGCGAGAGGCACGCGTCACTGCACGTACGAGCGCAACTCGGTAGATGCGTACGAAGCCGATGATGAAGAGTGGATCGAGCGCAGGGAAGAGTGGGGTAATCAGGCAAATGTACGCGCCGAGGTCGCCGAATTGGATTCATGGAAAGTGAAAGAGATTAACAACAAGTAGCCACGGGTATTTTTAAATCAAAAAAAGTACTTCAATTGACAACTACTTTTTAAAACAAGCCACTATTTCCTTTTTTAAGCATTTTTTGTTGTAAATTAGGCTGTCATTTATTATCACGGGAAGTAGAGTCGAAAAAATGAACTGTACCAGTAAAGGGCGCGAGGTAGAGCACTGTCATTGGCAGATACGAGATGACTCGTTAGGATGAGAGACTCAGGTGAGAGGGGGGGGGGGGGGGGTAATTTCAACTTGCTTTTCAAGCTGTTGCTGATAGTTCTGCTTTTAACAAAGCCACTCCATGGAATTTATAATGTTTGGATATATGCCGTCTCTCTTGATGTACGCATTTGAAAGCTCCACGGATAGCTAATTGGAAGAGAATATAAGTAAGTAGGCTCGTATGGCTAGAACCCGTTCAGGTAGCGAGTGGCGATGGCACAAACGGAATGACGACAATCATGACGTCGCCGCCGAAAGCGAGCGTGATCAGGCCGCAGAGCAGAATGACCGTGCACGTCTCGAGCGCATCCACCCAGCGCAGCCAAGGCGGCCTGTGGCAAGGAGAATGGGCTTCGAACAGAGCAGATAGTATTTTCACACTGAACTATGTAGTTGCCAATTTCTAACAAGAAGAAGACGAGGCTATTATCGATAACCTGAGGCAAGGAAAAGCGGCTCGGCCATTTGTTTACTCGCAGATGGACTTGTATCGATAGATAAAATGGAGCGAAAGCAGAATCCACGTCTGGTAGAACAGGAAGGAAAAGCGGCCCTGGAAGAAGTGCCAGCCGTTCGTGGTCATGTGCGCGAACTGGAATAATTTAGTTTTAGTTTTATAATTTACTTAATTTTTTTTAATTTGACCACATATTCTGCTAATTAAGACTCTTTTGAATCTTTTGTTTATGAACTTTGAAGAGACAAATCAAAACGAGAAGCATTCCTACCGGAACTGTGATGACGTGATCGATCGAGATCGCAATGTCGGAGATTGCAAATGCGAGGAGAAGAAAGGCGTACCAACCGACCTGGCATTATTCGTAATTTGGAGTGGAAGAGAAAAAAAAATCGCATTTTTAACACAAGAATAGCAAAATTCATGTAATAACCATGACTATTTTTCGGTGTCTAATTTGATTTTTTTAAAAGTATTCCTTCGAACCCTTCACCTTACGCTTCCCGACCACTATGATAAGTGCGACGAGGCAACCGTTCGCGACTAAGGAAAGCGCAGCCACAGCGTAGGCGTAGATCTCGTGGAAGCGGAGGGTACTTGTGTTCAGCATCGACCAGAAAATGCACATGGGGAAATGTAACGAAATGGCGATAAACTCTGCAGAATTACGAATAACACAAGCTCCCACGACTGGAACTTCGAGCGGATGAATGACTGGGGATTCCTGGCTTGCTGGCCTTTCCAGCAATCTATTGAGCTCGAGTAGAAAAAAAGCGACTCACGTGGTCCAGCTGTTTATGCTGTGATCTAGGCTTATTGTTAGGAACTGATGGTGAGAAGAACTTATGTATCCAGGATGTCTGTAAAGGTAGACACTCGCACGATAAAGAATAACAACTTTTGATCTGGTTTCCACGATTGGATGCATTTGTATCTTCTCCTCATTCCTCCGTTATCGACGATGTTATGTCTTCTTCCATTATTTCTCAGTCTTGCGGGGCAGTCTCCTCTGTCTCTGTCCCCCACATCTGGAATCCATCCTCCAACACAGAGAAAGAGAAGGCGAATCACATTAAAGGTGGAAGACATTCAGTCTAATCCATTTGAATTTTGGTTCTGATCTTTTTAGTCTCGTGTCTATAAATCACATGCTCTCTGACCCTTGTGTCAGGCAAAACAGGCGCGAATTTAAGATTGAGTTTTTGGCTCCTTTAAGGATAAGCCTCAACTGCCGACGCCAACTGCAACTGGATCGTCAAGTTTAGTCTAGGAATAGTTGGCGCTGTAGTTCGCGGGTCAGAAGTTCACTCCTGCCCGCGAACAAAAAATGGCGGACTACGGACATGCAATACACGTGTTGCACACCACTTGACTGCTAAATGTGCGTTGTCAAGTGTTCTGGTACATTTGGGTCTTATGTTGTAGGCTTCGACAGTTCTTCAATTTCCCGAAGCAGTTTTCTACTTCGCTGCATAAGTCACGCCTTCAAAGTTAATAAATCATGTGACGAAATCAGAGAAATTATTCGCACATCTTATGAGTGCAAAACGAGTGTAAGATATTAAGAAGAAGAAAATGAGATGACTTTCTCTTCATTTTGGACTTGACATGAAAATAAATGGGCTTCGCATACTGAGGTTGCTAGGATTTGCTAGTCCCATTCGAACGGAAATAGACGAAGAAGATGACAAGCTGCCTTATGCGACATCTCAATGTCTTCTTTGCTTAACAAAGGTTTGAGTGAATATAATACAGCGTGGGTGCATTGTATTGTGTATGAGGTCCAGAAGGAATCAGAATTGGACACGTTTTTATTAACAATGGACCTCATCCATTCGTTGGCAGTTGAACAAGGAGAACAGCTGAGACGGAGTGGTATACTCGTCTTGCAACAATGACGGGCAGAAACACAGCGAGAAACAGCAACAAGACAGTCAACTACAGTACGAGGAACAAGAAGAATGAAAAGTGAAACAGGCGAAAAGTCATAAGAACAGATTCAAATTCAAAACGATACTGTACCGGATGAGGGCTATATTTCGATTCAGATTCCAAACAAAAACTACGGCAGTTGTTCAACTGTGACTAATTTATGACTAAGCGAAACAAATCTCTGAGATTACACGGCATTGAATAAGTAGTGAGAAAAATAGAGAACAGAAGAGCGAGATGTCTTGACAGGCTCATTTAAACTGGCAACTTAGAGACGAGTAAATGTGGAAAAGGCCTAAAGTTAAAGCATTGCAACCAGGTTATACTGGGGACACTGATGTACAGTAAAAATATTCCAAAGTGTTATCACTCTACGGTTAGAGCAAAGTAGCGCAAGTAAAGCATACGTTGGAATAGGCGCCTCCTTCAGATGTCATCCATGTATTCGGAACGACGTCACTGCAGTAGGGCTTCGACGTCAGTTTTGTCCATGTTTGCGCAGTATAGTCAACCATCTAAAGGAATCAAAAAAAATATATATATATACATATTTTTTTTTGTAAATGTATCTTCTAATTATTTTTTCAATCTAACATTGAGCGTTTGAACAACTAGGGAAGTCAGCTCATTCGCCAATATTTTATTTCGATGATTAAGGACACATCCACTCTGCAGCATTTTTCTTCATCTTCTGAAATCGCTAATGGTCCTTCTATCTCTCTAATAATTTCGCTTTTTGGATCAGGGAAAAGTAGGGAATCCTAAAAAAAAAAACAGTTTATAGGAACCAAAAACAGAATCGTTGGCATGCTCGGAGTACACAAACCATGAGCTGTTCGCCATAGCACAAGCGGGTGCAGCCCTGTGACGTCCACCCGTAGCTCACACTTTTGCATGAGTAGCCGGGCGCGCAGTAGTTGCTGTGGCAGACTATGCAGGTATTGCAAGGTGGCTTAGTTATGGTAGTCGTGCTTGAAGACGTCGTTGTCGTTGTCGGGGTGGTGCGGAGGTGGATGACAAGGTTGTATTCTTGGTTGTACTCGTGATGGTACTAGGCGAGGTCCTTGTGGCTGTAGTCGCTTCTGCTGCGATTGTGCACGTTGCCATCTTGACATGGAGTGGCTGGGGCTGACATGAATAATTGTAGACGGCGCCAAGCAGGGCGCAATACTCTCTGCTTGGGTCGAATGCGACGGCCTCGCAACCGAAGAGCTGAATCTCTCTTTTAATCGTCAATATAGCGCGAATAATAAAATCTTTGGAAAGATATGTATTTCAGGACCATGAGGGTCAAACGTTCAGGGACATAGGCAGGGATGTTGTGTCAACGAGGGGAATATTTAGCGATAAAGAAAACGAACCTGGTCACATGTATCTGTGCACGTGATCAACTTCGATATCCCGACGCGGAGCTCAAGCCGCCAACGCAGCTCCGTCGACGTGGCGTTTTCGGCGTAGTCACATGACGTCTGAGCAGAGAATGAAAGAGTATACCATTCATTTCTTCAAAGAAGTAAATAATTTCATAATCCTAAAAGATTTTGGAATGTTTCGAATCAAGATACATAAAATCGACATTACCACAAGGTGGACGAGTAGTGCAATGTGAAGGTGAGACTGCCGCATAATTATTTAAACCTGCGACAAAATAGTAATACCATGAGAAATTTCAACTCTCATACTAAAGTCAAAATAATAGTCATCGAATCAATTGCAAATTGGACGGTATGTATAATTTTGCTGTATAATATTCACTCAAGTCTTTCTCTGGTTAAGCAAAGACATTGAAATGTCGCATAAGGCAGCTTGTCATTTTCTTCTTCTTGTTTCTTTCGAATGGCTCTAGCGAATCCTAGCAACCTCAGTGTGCTCGGTCGAAGGACATTTATTTTCATATCCCGTCCAAAATGAGAGATACTCCTTTTGCACTCAAGAGATGTACATACGAATAGTTTTTCTGGTTTCGTCATGATGTTTGCGAGACAATCGACTTTGAAGACGTGGCTTATGAAGTGAAGTAGACAACAGCTTCGGGAAATTGAATAACTGTCGAGAACGAAATGTATCATAACACTTGACAACGCGCACATTTAGCTGTCAAGGGGGTGCGGAACACGTGTAATGCATGTAGTGCGCTATGATGGCGTCCGCCAAGCTGTCGATATGACAAAGGCCATCTCCAGATAGGTCTTCGTGTTGATCCAAATTGAGGCGTCGTAAATAAATTAACGACGTCTCAAATTGGACCTTAAATAAAGTAAATATGATTTCTGTCCTTCTTCTCACTCATTTCATTACACTTATTTCGCCACCTAAAAGTTATAGCGTCCATTTTATAGGATAAAGTTATTTTCCAGGATTAATTCGAGCACCTTTGCAAGTTTAGAAAACTCTCGTAAATTCACTATTGAATAAACATCATTCATGGTGCGAGATATTCTGATTCCTAGACAGGTCATCCAAAGAAAAAAAACGGTGAGTAAATCGTCGCAGAATTATTAGCATAGTAATCCACTTGGTACTTTGAGCCTGGACTTCGTCCACTATTAAAGGAACTATCCATGGAGTTTAGAACCTCCTTGTGGAGAATTAACGTTTGAATTCGCGCATGATATTGCAAAAAGTTTTGGCGGTATGCTAGCACAGTATCCATCACTACAAACTAGACTTTGTGAGTCTTTTTCTCTCTGCCTCTCTTCTCTTCCCTCGAATCTCAAGCGTGGCTTGCCGCTTCGCACCTAGTTTTCACCTTCTTTCTGGTTGAGAGCGTGAGAGATAGTCAGACAAGCAGAGCGAACAATGCTGACGTCATCTACTAAATCGTACAGTATGAACTATAGATCAAAGGCGTTTTCTCAGCATCAAAGAAATTTCATGTGTTGTAAATTTGCACAGCTATGTTTTAAGCTAGCCTGGTTCTCTCAGGCTCAAAATTATATGACATTGTAATCTTCATGTACAGCTCCTTTAATATAAAAATTGCTGTGTAATGGACATCCGGTTGTTTATATCTGTCAAGATACAATAATTATCTTGAAGAATTACATATGTAGATACTGCCGCTTTCATGTATGGCGACAGGATTTCGGCTACATTGGCCTCTGTTGGTGGTGAACGGTGTTATTCAATTGTGTTTGGGGTGTCGGACGCGACGCGGTCGCGTCGCGGCTGCTGTATGGCTCGTGCAATCCAATGCCGCGAGAGGCACGCGTCACTGCACGTACGAGCGCGTCGCGGTAGATGCGCACGAAGCCGATGATGAGAAGCGGATCGAGCGCAGGGAAGAGCTCCACCACCAGACTCATGTACGCGCCGAGGTCACCAACTTCTATTCCTGATTTAAAAAAAGGTTTTTTATCCGGTTAATCAATAAAAAATTGAAAAACTAGAGGTTGTTAAAAAAAATTCAATTGACAGTTGCTATTAAAATTGCCTTAGTCGTTATTATATCTTTTTTTTTTTGCAAATTAAGCGATCGATTTGCCTACATCTTTTGTAGGAGTCAAGAACTCAATTATGACTTCGCGCCATTTTGCCTAACATATGTATGTATATATGAAAGGACGAGAGTGAATTTCATACAGAGAAAGACGCGACCACAATAAGCAGAAGAATTGAAAAAGTTTACGCTTTGGTTCTTGCTTCATTAACAAGGCAAGACGAATCGAAAATGAGCTGTACCAGTGATCGGCGCGAGGTAGATCACTGTCATTGGCAGATAAGAGAAGATGCATGGCACGCAGGTCTGCAATGTTAAAAGCATTCTATTTGACAAGAAAACTTGTTAGTTATCAACTCGGTAGAAAGTGGTGGCAGCTCTGCACGTCTGAAAAGCGAATGCAAACCATCAGCATTACCTGCACAACGAGTGCGCGGAATAGTTGGCGCTGTAGATCACGTGTCTGAAGTAGAATTAAATTAACTTTATATCTTAAAACAATCTTGTTTAATATATCCGACAATTTCGCTTTAAAGAATTTTGCTTCAAATAAGTATTTTTTTTAATGAAGCACAATATGGTATCGTGCCAGCTGCAGTCTTACATGTTCGGCAAGTTTGACACTCTGAAGGGCACGATTGATGCGAATCGTGCAGAAGACCATGACGGCCATCGTGCTGCAGAGAAGCGCGGCTAGTCCACCGACTGCGGCCAGCGGGAGCGTCTGCCACTCACGGCCACCGTCGGGCGTACGCAACTGGCAATCAATCGAGACAATTCGATGATGAATATCCATTAATTAATGATAATGATAATAATCGCAGATAAATTGCAAGCGTCAAATATCATATGCTAACGTCATGGCAGATATAAAGTACGCAATTGCATTTAAAATCATAAAAGAAAATTTTTTGGACTAACATAGTAGACCAATCCAAGATAGCCTATGGCTCTGATGTCGAAGTCGTAGTACTCGCATGCAGACGCTACAAATTGCTGAACACGCGCTATTTTTAGAGACTTCTTTTTGCTTTGGGAAAATAATGAAGGTGAAGTCAAAGTTTGTTAAAGCAGGATTATCAGCTAAAGTTAGAAATATGTACATATGTGTATATGTATGTATGTCTGTCCAATCACATATTCATATGTACAATACCATTCAATCGCTATGGGTCACTGCAATTTCGGCAATAGCTGCCGCCCCATTTGGACCAAATGGAATATCTTGCTCTACAAAGTGTTTTCATTCAAATCACATATCATTAAACGAATCGTGGAAACTTTTAGCCAAAATAGGTTCTGGGGACAAGGGGCATTGTTGCTAACAAAATAACGATGACCTCGTCAGCGAGTGGCGATGGCACGAACGGAATGACGACAATCATGACGACGCCGCCGAAGGCGAGCGTGATCAGGCCGCAGAGCAGAATGACCGAGCGCGTCTCGAGCGAGTCCACCCAACGCAGCCAAAGCGGCCTGACTCAAGGAGAATAGGCTACGAACAAGGCGGATAGTATTATCAGGCTGAACTATTTAGCTACCAATTTCTAACAAAACTAAATAGTTAACCCTCAGGATACTATCGATATTATGAGACAAGGAGAATGGACTGCACACATTGCAGTTTGTATTATTAGGCAATTTTTTGCCAATATCTACCGTAACTAAAGCGCAGCAAGGAAGGATGCCCATATCTCAGATAGTTCTACGAGTTTGCACTATCAGGCCACTTGCTACCAATCTGTTCAATAAAGTACACCGAATTGGCTTCCATTGCTTTACGATTATTATTAGTATTCCTGGAAATCATCAGATGGTATCGCTTACTCGCAGATGGACTTGTATCGGTAGACAAAGTGGAGCGCAAGCAGAATCCACGTCTGGTAGTAGAGGAAGGAGAAGAGAAAGCCCCAGAGGACGCCAATGTTGCGTGAGAAGGCGACGGCGCGGCCCGGGAAGAAGTACCAGCCGTTCGTAGTCATATGTGCGAACTGGAATAAAAATGTTTTTTTATTTATTTAATTAATTTAAATAATTTAATTAATCACTGCTGGACCGTTTATTCTGCTAATCTTTTGTATATTATCCTTATGCACTTTGAATATCTACATAAATGACTATAGGTAGCATTCCTACCGGAACTGTGATAACGTGGTCGATTGAGATCAAAATGTCGGAAATTGCAAATGCAAGGAGGAGAAAGGCGTACCCGCCGACCTGCCGTGATTCATTCATTATTTGGAGAATTAGAGCGAAGAAAAAAAAACGGTTTTCATTGATATTTATGTAGTAATAGGCAAATAAAAGTAAAATGTTATAACAATAACATTCTCCTTCTTAATTGCTTATTACATAATATTTTTTACTTCCTTAGCACCCTTAACCTTGCGCTTGCCGACATTGATGATCAGCGCGACGAGGCAACCGTTCGCGACGAAGGAAAGCGCTGCGACCGCGTACGAGTAGATCTCGTGGAAGCGGAGAATGCTCGTGTTCACCATCAGCCAGAAAAAAATGCGCATTTGAATTACCGCCAAAACCCGAAACATTTCATGTGTGGACGTTTGCATTTGCAAAAAGTCACGTGGAATAGTGCTCTTCAACCAAAATGAAACAGGCCTAACAAAGGAAAGTATTCTAACAATAAGGAGAGTGTCCTTTTGTCTGAGTTGTTTCTATATGGTTGCAGACTATACGGCATAATAGACTGCAAGTTTAAAAGTTCAAGTCCAAAAGCAAGTCATAATTGATTCGGACAAAGCGGTCTATCGCACAATTATATTTATCACAAATGTTAAAGTTCAGCAGTATATAGAATAGTTGGAATAATTTTGCATAAAGAGCTAAAAATCATTTTCCTTACGGAGCAAATACACAATTTTTACTTTAAGTCAGAATTCTCGTACCATATGGGGACGAGGAACGGAATAAGAACAAAGTCTGCAGAAGCAAACAAAAACTCCCACGACTGGAACTTCGTGGGGATGAATGACTGGGAATTCTTGATATTCTGGCCTTTCCTGCAATCTATTGTTCTCGAATTAAAAAAAAAGCGAATCACATGGTTCAGTTGTTTGCATTTGGGTCTAGCTCATGTTATAGTCATGCACTTTTTGTTTTCCCCACGTCTAACAAAGCTTATGTATATTGTTAGTTGAGAGATTTTCTTTCTGAAAAACACGTGCACAGTCTTCATCAACCCTTGGGACCCTGGCCTTGTCATTGGTGGCGTTTAGTCATTATCCGAGTACAGTGGAGGAATCTAATGATTCCCATGAAACATGGGATAAAAATTTCTATATTTATTTTTTCCTTCTGATGAGTATTGAGGAACCTTTGTGGAACATAATTATAGTACGAGAAAAGTAAGAAAAGTAGATAGCGCCGACCACGCGATATAGCAAAGTATGTAGAAGGCAAACGCTAATACATACATTGTTAGTTTATTCATCAACTAAGCTCGCCTTTATATTGATCATTTAGGCCTCATCCATGAAACAGCTACATATCACGATGAACTTGAAGAAACTGCTGTTTTATACCTATTTCTAGTTTCTCGATAACTGCAGAATATAATCTAAATCCGTTGTGCATTTTAATCTGCTTTTTTTGTGACGATTTAGCGTAAATGTGATATGCAAATGTCAATATGGCCGAGATAAAGAATTGATGTATCGGCTTAGAAAAGCTAACTCATGATTCAGATCATAAGACGGATTAAAACGCGTTAAGCTTATCGTTAGGAACTTTGCACTTTATTATTATATTTAAGAAAAAAATACTCCATGAAAAATATTCTTTCAATTTTTCCCGGTTGTAATCCTTTTATTATTTCATGGTTCTCTGTGAGCGTTTTTTTTTATCTTCTCACGGTCGGGGGTGTTCAAGATAACACGGAGAGATATTCGTACATTTGAGAATCAAGGAAACACAGATTACGTTGCTATCACGTTGTTATAATATGTATGTACGCGTATTATGGAGACTATTATGGTGATATCAGCTGACTGTTAATCTTTGAAAATGCAACACAGAGAGGCCACAAATATCAAGTCACAAATTATTGGTTATAATAGATTATTTCCACAATACGTTAAATGTCATGGAAGCATTTTCACTTAATTGTAAACTTTTTCTCACAATTAGCGAAAACAAAATTGGTGCTCGACGCTTAATTTCTTTAAAAAACACTCTGAAGTATATGAAAATATTAGGATTAAATTTAAGTGAATCGAAAGACGAGGGTACGGAAAGTCATGACGGTCATCGGGGCAATGGGCAGCATTTATCCATTCACAGACATTCCCCAAGTATTAAATCGATCCCGATTTTTTTTTATTGAATATGGGTGAATGAGGGTGACTGGGTGAATTTCGCTATTTGCTGGGCACCGTGGGGCAGAGTTTGACGTTGATCGAAGAAGGGCACATTAGTGCGTCGTAGTAGTTAGTAGCTCTGCAAACAGCCAAGGGAACAGACGCTGCTTTTGTGTTCTTCGTTTTATTCCCACGCTACTATAGAATAAATCCGTAATCCGCTGTTCCCCTGTTATCCGTTGTGTCTTGTAGTCCATTTTCGTTGTCTAAAAACAGACATGCTGTGAGAAGTGCTCCCAAATGCGATCATTCGAGATGCAGACATACATACATACCTATGTAAGATAAGCGAATAAACAGTCAATAAACAGTTGTGTCCACGACTTCCATTATTTCATTAAAATGCAATATTTTTGGAGCATCGAGCAGCAGCGAAATTACATATACATTTTTTAATATTCCTGTGATGCAAAGCTCGTCAACAGTCGATGGGTTTGTCGGTGTATATACATACATTGATCATTTTTATTTATTGGTGTATATAGATATCAATAGGTAATGACCTATATATAGATCCTTTTTTAATAACATCGTGGGAAGCTAAGACCATTCCCTTGTGAGGAAGAGCGCATTGGATCTCATGCATAATCATAAGGACCACGGAGGATGCAAGAGCAATAAATGAGGTCGTTACACTCAAGTTGTAGAGAGAAAGAGGGAGGGTGGCGACAGCAAGCAAGAAGAGAAAGAAGGGCAGTGGAACAGTTCAAAATTATGAGCTTGAAGGAGAGGAAATAGAAGAAGTGAGAGAGAGAGGGATGGAGAGAGAGAGAAAGAGAGCGAGGAAGTGAGAGAGTAAAAGTGAGGGAGAGAGAAAGAGGGGAAGTGAGAGATATTAAGATAGAGAGAGAGAGAGAGAGAAAGAGAGAGGGAAATAGCCAGCTGGTGACAGAAAGGAGATGGCGCGAAATGTCAATTGGAAAATAAGAGCAACGAAATGCATAGGGGAGTGAGAGATCGAGAGAGATATTCGTAGAAGGAGGATATACTTTACAGAGCGACTGAAAGAGACATGACACTTATAAGTGAGGATAAACGTGGCAGAGATAGCAAGAGAAAGAGAGACGAGAGAGAGAGGGCAAGAGAGTAGCCAAGATGAAATTTGCAGGATCTTTCTTGCAACCAATGATGTAGAACGAACGGAAGTGAAAGTGAGGAGAGCCAGAAGACGCGAGAGATGATATCGCATGAGAGAGGGAGAGGGATAGAGAGAGAGAGAGTAGTAGAGAGAGAAGGAGAGAAAGAGAGAGTAAGAGTGTAAGAAAGAGGGAGAGTGAGAGAGAGGGGAGAGAGAGTTAGAGAGAGGGGGTGAGAGAGGGAGAGAGAAGGCAAGGGAGGAAAAGCGTACGCTGCGTGTAATGATGTCTTTGTTTCCTTGTTGCCGATTGTTGGGAGCGGTAATTCGACTTGTCTGCATACACTGTCTTCTCTCTCTCTTTCTCATGCACTCTCTCACTCTCTCTCTCACTCTCTGTCTCTCTCTCTCTCTCTCTTCCATCATTATTCTTGCATTTCTCCTCTGCCGACACTGCAAACTTTCTTAGTATTAGTATCTCTTTCACTCTCTCTCTCTCTCTCTCTCTCTCTCTCTCTCGAAATCGATGTGTCTCGACCACAAGGGAACGACATTGCTGGTGTTAGCGATGGCCGCCGCGCGCATTCTTCTCTTCTTTGTCTCTTTCTTCTTCTTTTCTGGTGACCACAAACAATTTTACTGACCGCCCGCCACAATTCAGAATTTATGTAATTATTCCGAATTAAAAAAAATATTCTGGCTCCTTGCCAGAAAGACTTCGGTAAGAGAACGCAGACTTTCGTCTCGGGACCCGGCGATGTGCTGCAGCACATCGAAATGCTGCTGTGGAGCATGTCGCATCGAAGTAAGTTCAATATTAAATTGTGTTTTAAAATTTTCTATGAATGAATGACTTTATTGTGGCTTCACACGTAAACAGAGAATAATAATAGTGAAAAAATAAATGACTGTATATACATATGTATATACATATTTACTCTGAATTACTTCACCATTTAATAATTGATTTATTTTATATCTCTAAAAATATTATCTCTCTCTCTGATTTTTAGGTAGGCGTTCGCTTTGCAGCCGCTCTCGCTGTCCTTCTTACGCTCGCGCACGTCGCCTTCGTTCATGCCATGCACTTTGATGCGCTCAAACGATTCGGCAGCACCACGGAACGAAACGTCGCTGCCGGCATTCTGGTTGACCAAGCTTTTTTTTTTTTAATATTTTTCCAGTATAAAAGGATTTTGGCCGATCCAAGCGCATTTGCTTTGACATTTTTTGTTATATAATATAATATCGTCGTTTTTTTCTCTTTATTCTCTCCAATATAGTTTGTGCATTTAAAAGAAATCTTTTTCGTTTTGCAGAACAAAATTTTGGGAGACAAGAATAACTTTTTCATATCTCATATAAAAAGCCATCTTTCTGTTTTATTGCATGAACTTTAGGAATAAAAAATAAAATTAAAAATTTTTTTTTAGCTCTCACTGATTCTGTGCCATCTATTCGCCGCGCTGCTCGCGTGCTGCGCCGTGCGCAAGGAGCGCGCTGCTCTTCTGACGCCGCTCATCATGCTTACGGTACAAAAAAGATTAGTTTAATTATCATTTTACAAATACATGCTTTTGTACAGTACCGCCCAACATTTCAGGTACATAAATTAATTAGATTAATTAGATTAATTTAAATAATTTCAATTGGAATTTGAGCGATACTAGGCACTTTTAAGCAGTTTCTTGTGTTTGTTAGGGTGGTTTTTGACATGCTGAACAAGTACATACAGTCAGATTTTAAAAGAATCCGAAATGACCGTTTAAAAACGAATTCGGCCGTTTTTAGAAGGGCTCATGGCCGTGTTTTAGGTGCCTTCGATAACACAAGACGACAGCACCTAAAAGACGGTCATGACCCTCCTAAAACCGGCCGAATTCGTTTTTAAACGGTCATTTGAGATTTTTTTTTAAATCTGACTGTATGTACTTGTTCAGCACGTCAAAAACCACCCTAACAAACACAAGAAACTGCTTAAAAGTGCCTAATATCGCTCAAATTACAATTGAAATTATTTAAATTAATCTAATTAATCTAATTAATTTATGTACCTGAAATGTTGGGCGGGACTGTATGTATATAAACAATTGCATTATCAAAGTAACATGGAATTCAATCTATTTGCATTTTTCTGACGATTTTTCTTGCGTCCCTCTAAATCACCCAGATGCTCACTCGCCCAGTCAAAATGGAGCGAATTGGAAGACTTGAGTTTTTGGGCCACCTACAGTCCCGCTCAACATTGTTGGGTCCGGTATTAATAGTATTAATAGTATTAATATAAATAATACAAACTGGAATAGCGCGCTGAATACGCATTTTCGTGCAATTTCGCGTAGGAGTTTACCTATTTCGACCATGAAGATTACGACTGTGAAGACCGTTTTCAAAAATATGCTGAAATTTCTGGGATCTCATAATGTCGCATTTAAGTTGGCCATGTTTGGGTTCCAAACGGGCTGGCTTCAACTTCTGGACTACAAAGTGCAAAATAAAGTGAAATTTTCAGAGCACTTCTTACCTTTTTTGAGTTTCTTGTTTTATATCTTTTGAGTTTCTCATTTTGTTTATGTATAAACGACAAAAAAAAAGCAAAAAAAATTTTCGTGCTTGCAAAAACCTGTTCTCAAAAGTGTATCGAACCGAGATCTCGAGATTGCCGGTCAAAGACTTACCAATACTCTACAGACGGTACAATCAGGTCTCATGATACCTTTCTTTGGACAGCGTCGATTGCCTCACAAAGAAAACGTCGATTCGGAACACGTTCGCTCATACTTTAGTGGGAGACAGACAGAGAGAGAGAGAGAGAGAGATAGAGAGAGAGATGGAGGGAATACGAGAGAACGAGAAAGAAGGAGAGAGGGAGAAAGTAAAAGAGGGACCGGTGCTTCAGCCTTGAAACGGTGACGCAGAGTAGATGTAGTCGACGCTGCACCTTCTTTCGCCTCTCTCTCTCTCTCTCTCCGTTTCCCACTAAAGTAGGAAACAGAGAGTGTTCAGAATCGACGTTTCCTTTATGAGCAATCGACGCTGTCCAAAGAAAGGTATCATCAGATAACTTTGTTCCGTATGTAGCGTATTGGTAAGTCTTTGACCGGCAATCTCGAGGTCTCAGTTCGATACCTTTTTGAGAACAGATTTTTGCAGGCACGAAATTTTTTTGCTTTTTTTTCGTCGTTCATATATAAACAAAATGAGAAACTCAAAAGAAATAAAACAAGAAACTCAAAAAAGGTAAGAAGTGCTCTGAAAATTTCACTTTATTTTACACTTTGTAGTCCAGGAGTTGAAGCCAGCCCGTTTGGAACCCATACACGGCCAACTTAAATGCAATATTATGAGATCCCAGCCATTTCAGCATATTTTTGAAAACGGTCTGCACAGTCGTAATCTCCATGGTCGAAATAGGTAAACTCCTCCGCGAAATGGCACGAAAATGCGTATACAGCGCGCTATTCCAGTTTGTATTATTTATATTAATACTATTAATACTATTAATATCGGACCCAACAATGTTGAGCGGGACTGTATATATATATATATATATGTATGTACATAAGTATTATTTCATTTTTAAATTAAAAATAAAAGAATAACATTGAGTAAAAGAATTTCACACAGGCCCTGCAAGCCATAATCTTCTTGGCCATCTGCATCATCACCGGGCTGCTACTGGCGAGGAGACTTCAAAAAACGAGCCAAATTCTGGCGTCCCTCGAAGTGATCCTTTTTTTTCTTCTGTTAATTTTTATATTCCTATATATACTTTTTTTAATTTTTTTTTTATTTTGTTCAAACATTCTTTGCTTTCTCGTCAAGAGAACATGATAAAATCTTGTCAGGATAATCTCGACGACCGGCTTGGCTCTAGCAATAAGAGCAATGACATCCAATTGAACGGTTCTCAAGAAGGCCGTGCTGGTTGCATTCGTCTTTATTATTTTATATTATTTTTCTTTTATTATGCAAATTATGTGCTTTGATAGTTTTATTATATTTTTAGTACATTTATTTATTTTTATTGTATTATGCTCGCTTCATCTGTCTGTCACACGGTCTCGCCATACACATCTTATACCATTTGCAGACCCAATGATACTAACACTGGCCTACAGCACTGCTGCCGCGTTGCTCGCCGCTTGGTGCTGGTGCATTGCGCTAAGCGCCTATCGCCATCTAAGGTATAACCTTTAATTATTATTATTATTATTATTATTATTATTGTATTAGTTTATTACTGCTATACTATTCGTAGTATGGTGTGTAGTTATTATAATAATGTTATTATGATTATTAGTTATTATTATGTAATTATTATAATGTGTATTCCTATTTGCAACTACTTACATCTTAATTAATTAATTTTTTTTTAATTTTTTTGATATGTAAATTTTTTTTATTAGAAAAAAATTCTAAATATTTTCTTCCAGAATATCGCAGCCGCCAATGTATCGCGCGACGTACGTGCGAGTTTCGCAATATGAGCGGAGTTGAAAAATTCATTTGTCGTTTTTTTGCCGTTTTTGCCGTATAGTAATTGTTTACTTTTCGAAATAAACATCTCTTTTTTTTTGGACATTATCTCTTCGACACGATCATGTTCCTTCTCTGTATGCATTTCTACTAATCAAGTTAATCTCTTTCTTCTTTCTCTCTTTCTTTCAGTCTTTCTCTCTTTCTTTATCTCTTTCTGTCTATCTGTTGCTCTCTCTCTCTCCCTCTCTCTCTCTATCTGTCTCTCTGTGTTTCTCTGTTTCTCTGTCTCTATCTCTCTCTCTGTCTCCCTATCTGTATCTCTCTCTGTATCTCTCTCTCACCCTCTCTCCCTCTCTCTTTGACCCTCCCTGCAACCTTATCTTGCAAAAGTGCATCGTGCAACATAAAAAGACACCGTCTTGTTGGCCAGCGGGTGGCCTGCACTATCAGCCCCGTACTCATGTCGTGCTGTACTATCGTTTGCATGGTATTGTTCATGAGAGAGAGAGACTGCGAGATGGGTAGAGAAAGAGAGAGAGAGAGCGAGTATTAAAGAGAGAGAATATAAGAGAGAGAGAGACAGAGAGAGCTACAGCAAGAGAGGGAGAGTGAGGGAGAAAGAAGAAACAGATCAAGAGAGATATGTTGGAATATAAGAGTGAGAGTGAGAGAGAGCGAGGAATGTGAGTATAAAGTAAGACGGTCTGAATGCAGCAGGAGAGAGGAAAAAGGACAGAGAAAGAGAGTGTCTGGATATAAAGCAAAAAAAAAGGAAGAATGTCGCAGTTGAGGAAGTCGAAATGGGCATGGCGGGAAAGGCTGGTAGTTGACTTAGATATAAGAGAACACGAGACTCAAAATGAATTGGAATGTGGGGGGAGGGGAATGTGAGAGAGGCTAACCATAAGATATGTATGTACATATATTGCAGAGAGGAAAGAGAAAGAGAAAAAAAAAGTTGAAGGGGAAAGAGAAAGAGAATGAGATGAAAGAGAACTAGTATGAGAAAGAGAAGAAAGAGAAAGAGAAAGGGAAAGAGAAAGAAAAGTGCAAGGAAAAGGAGAACTTGTAAGAGAAAGAGATAGAGAAAGAGAAAGAGATAGAGATAGAGAAAGAAAACTAGAAATAGAAAGAGAAAAAAAAGTGGAAGGAGAAAGAGCACGAGTAAGAGAAAGAGAAGAAAGAGAAAGAGAAAGAGATAGAAATAGAGAAAGAGAAGAGAGAGAAAGAGAAGAAAGAGAAAGAGAAGAAAGAGAAAGAGAAAGAGACAGAGAAAGAAAACGAGAAAGAGAGAGGGTGAGAGTGAGAAAGGCAAAGAAAAAAGAGAAATGGGTAAAGAGACAGAAGATGTCTCACTCATACATGAAGTCTAGTCAGAGGCTTACGCATCGCGCCAGCCTTATTTGTCACTCATTGGCCTTGCGAGACTTGCACGAGAGCTCCGTTTCGTATCTCTAAGAGAAAGAAAGAGAGAGAGACAGAGAGACAGAGAGACAGAGAGGGAGAGAGAGAGTGAGAGAGAGACAGAGGGAGAGACAGAGAGAGACAGAGAGACAGAGAGACAGACAGAGAGGAAGAGAGAGACGATAGAGAGACGAGAGGAGAGGAGAGAGAAAGAGAAGAGAGAGTCGAGGGAGAAAAAGAGAGAGGAAAGAGTGCAAAGGGAGAGAGTAGTGAGAGAGGAAAATAAAGAGACGAAACGGGCAAAGAGTCTTACAGGCATAACGAGATGAGAAAAAGGGAAGAACGGGAGCGTATGGTAAAGAAAAGGAAAAAAACGAATGTTGAACAAAAGAAAGTATCCCGCGGAACGTAATTGGTGGAATGCAAGAAATATCTCTTGTAGCTGCTTGCTACAGTTGAAAACTGAATAAAATTCCATGAATATATTTAGTGGTCGAAAAGCGAAAGGCTGAACTCTATGATAGTTATTGCAAGAGTACAAATGTGCACATGCACTAGTGTACCCTTCCATTCAATCTCATGATCAGGCGCACTAAAAATAGTGCACCATTGAGATGTTACGCCCATATAAAAGAAAGGAAGAGAAGAAGAAGGGAGGTTCTGTGTCAAAAGTCGAGGTATGTATGCAAATGACCAAATGACAAGGAGGAGAGATACGGAGAGACGAGTAGCCAGCCACTTTCCAGCAGGATATGCGCGGGTGGCTAGAGGCAACTACACCAGATTGTCTGTGGGAGTGGGCGAGGAATGGCCCGGATAACCACAAATATAGCCGATCCTGACACTCTTGCCGACTAGTACGATAATTTTTATTGCTTTTTCGGGATCAAATTTCAGCAGCTCTTACTCACCATCAGCACTTTTTTATTGCAGAATTTTTTGTTCATTTTCCAAAAGTCAGCCGTTTTATACTTCTTGGGTACTTTTTCATAGCCGGATGAAGGTTGGGTACCATTCTCTACCTTTTCCGATGTGCAGGGTGGGTAGATGACCCTGGCAGGTCGGCTCGAAGAACGTGTTCATATGCCGCCTAAATCGTTGTTGCCGCAGGCTAGAGGAGGAGGGGGCGTTTGATGTCCCCGAAGGATAAGGGCATGAGAGAGAGGCATTCTTCTTCCGTTTACACAGCGACTTTTCGTCAAGACCTTGCCTCTTATTAATGCCTTTCGGCTGCAGCTCGATTTTTACATTCAAAAACCATAAAAATAAACAAATTCATTTTAGCATCCTTTTTAAACATTTATTTGGCCCAAAAATGTTTTTTCGCTATACCCAGTCGCAATTCTAATTTCACAGATCCATGTATCCAGGTCATCGTGATGCAATACTTGACATGCTAACTGGGAATTCATAATGTCTATTTTTCGCTCCTTCTCTCACTATCTCTCTCACTCTTCGACTTCTTTCCTCTCTTTCTCTCTTTCTCACAATATCTCTCTCTGCGTCTGTCTCTCACTCTTTCTCTCTCTCTCTTTCTCACAAAATTTCTCTCTGCGTCTCTCTCTCTCACTCTCTCTCTCTCTCTCTCTCTCTCGCCTTCTTTCAGTATCTCCTCCCACCCTCTCAAGGAGTCCGGCCGAGGTTTGGCCTGCATTTGCACTCATCAGTCAGTTCAAGAGCACGTTCTGGTCATCAGTCATTTGTTTTGCATTCCATTTGTCGTTTCCCCTCATTCTGTCTGGTTCTCTCTTTTCCTCGTTCTCTCTCTATTGCTCTCGCTTTCTCGCACTCTCTCTCTCTCGCACTCTCTGATCCTCCGAGTGTCTCTTCGTCATTTCTAAATTACTTCGGTTTTTTATAACTTCCATGGATGATCTTTCTATCTCACAATCAGTATATTTAGTAGATGTCGACCAGCTTGTTGAAAAAGTAGAGAGAGAGGGAGAGAGAGAGAAGAGAGAAGTGAGAGAAGAAAAGAGTGGCTGCAATTTTTCCTAGTTTGTATCGCACCGGTTCTCTCGGCTTGGAAACTATTTTGCGATACCGCCTCTTCTCTTCTTGATCCGCTCTGCCTCTGATTCTTGTTCACTCTCTTTGCTTTTCTGCCAGTTGCGATATATCTCCCGCTCTACATCTCTCTTTCTCTATCTCTCTCCATCTCTATTTCTCTCTTCTCTCTGTCTCCTTCTCTATCTCTCTTCTCTCTCTCTCTTTCTTTCTCTTGGATGCCTGAATCATAATTAACAGCGATCAAGCGCGGTCCGAGTGAGATTCCTTGAGACATGTCTGTAAATTGAACATTCCCGAGAGTCTTCCTCGTTTTGCCTTAGGCTATGCTAGAGAATTTCTCCAGATAGAGCGTTTGCCCTCCATTCAGACTATCTAATATGCACTATAAAATTAATGTAACTGCATGCTAACTGGACCAAGGACTAGGAAAAACAATTAAGAAAAAAAGGCAACTACTACATTCCTTTGACTAGCGCCACGGCACAATGTCCAGAATGTCCTTCATTTATTGTCTCCTCGAACAGCTTCTGGTGACATTCAATGACACCCATCCTTTTATTGCGTTCCATATTTTTTTTTGCTGTCCTTCTCTTCCGTCCTCTGACTCGTCTCTCAGCTAATTCACCGTTTTATCGCTCTGCTTCTCTCTATTCAAGTCATGAAGCTTCATGGGGATTACTCGCTTTAAGAAAAAAATACATGAAACCTGCATCCATTACTTTTCTGGCACTATCACTCACTCTCTCTCTCTCTCTCCTCACAGTTATATGTTCTCAGTACATACATATATGTTCTCGGGTAGTGCATGGGTCTAGGACTGATCATTTCTTGCACAGGTTTACTTTTGCAAGATTTACATACGATGTACATAGTATTGTATTCTCGTACTTGAATTCCTCACTAGGGAATGGAATATCCACGGGTGACGGATCGCAATAGACAGCTGTTTTCTTGAAATTTTACTGGGGGCATCTATTTTCATAATTCTGCTTTAAAGAAAACCGGTCAGAATATCAAAGTTGTTATAAGAGTTTGTTTTCGACGGGTTTTGAAACATCGTCTCAGAAATGCTGCTTCTGCATGCCCTTCTGCTGCTCGCTGCGTCGTGCGCAGCTCGCAAGCCAATTCGCCTGCCCGACATTCACGACTGGCTCGACCAGAACAGCTACATCTGTCAGTAGATGGAAAATTTGTTTCTTATTATTAAAATTTTTTTTAATACAGTGGTAAAATTTGCACAAATTCATTTTTAATATTTGTTAGAAAAAAGATGTTAAAATAGCTTATGGTTTCTCTCCTATTTCCTCGCTCTGCAGTCTATGTATCTCTTTTATCTCTATCTCTCCTCTATCTCTCCGCCTCTCTCTCTTCCTATCTTTATCTCTCTCTCTCTCTCCTCATTCGCTGTCTCTCTTTTATTTCTCACTCCATCTCTATCTCCCTCCCTCCCACGCTCTCTCTCTCTCTCTCTCTCTCTCTCAGGCGATCTCGACCCTCTCCTCGGCCGCGTCCGCTTCCTCTCGGCGTCCGAGGCGCGCGCCTTCCGCTGTCGCTGCGGCGAGCCGTCGCGCACTCAGCTCGCATGCGCACGCAAGACGGGCCAGCGGCCGTTCTGCGCCAAGAGTACGGTAGAAGTAGAAGACACACTTAAAAACGACACTGGTAGACGCACTAAAAATCAAAGGATGTTGATGACGCACTCAAAATAGAAGGATATTTGAGACGCACTATAAACAAAAAAATCAAAACAGTAAATGAAACTAAAAATCAGAATTATACACAACGGCATATATATGTATGTATGAAAATTACATTTATATCTACGAAAAGAAATCTCATTTCAGTCCCTGAATTCTGCATAGACGAGTACCTGATTCAATTTGCGGGCCCCGACGGTTTGTGCTAGTTTTTTCTGGTTGTTTGTTTCTTGTTCGATATAATTCCGACATTTCATCTTTTCTATCGTGGCTCTTCTCAAAGTTAATCTCCGTTTCCACTCATCATTTTTCTCTTTCTTACTCTATCTCAAGCTATCTTCTCGTTCTCGCCCTCTTTCTCTCTCTCTCTCTCTTCCTCTCTTTCCCTCTCTCTCCCCTTTCTCTCTTTCCCTCTCTCTCTCCCTCTCTATCTCTCTCTTCACTCTCTCCTTCTTCTTCTCTCGCGCTCTCTCTCTCTCCCTCTCTCTATCCTCCAGCCAGTCTCGAATCCGCTCGTTCTGCACTGCCGCCCTCTCCACCGTCGCCGGCCAAGCCGAATCGTCCTCCCGCGCCCCTCAGCCACATCTCGCCCTTCCGAGCTGCAGTCGTCGCTCCGATTGACCACGGCGCAGCGATGGCGCCAAGAACAAGGATTACGGTATCCGCAACACCGACCCCGATCGAATCCACGGCCCCTCGGGCAACGCGTGCCAGCACCTTGTCACCGCCACCGCCACTACGACGCTCCACCATCTCGTCGGCCACAGTGTCAGCCGACTGGGGGAAGATGCGGAAAGGCAATATTGCTAAAAGATTAAATTTACATTACAGTTAGACGAAGAAAAAATTACGAAATTATTCATCGTTTGCGAGGAATATTTCGTAATTGGTTAGTTGGATATTCCTGAAAGAAGGGCGACCAGCGACAAATTATGCGAGCTTTCAAGTTACTCTCCTTCGTACATATGTGCTATTTTCGCGCAGCCATGGTTCTTGTGTTTTGTGTGACCTGTCTGTAAATATGTAGCGCACGCGAGGATGAGAGAGTCTATACTCCCAGGGTTATCGGCGGCAATTCTAATCTATATTTTTTAAATACATATATATTTTACGTTGATCATCCTCCACTCCTTCCAGAACGGCAGACATGCTCGTGTCGTTGCCTGCCGTCGGCGTACACACGGTGCTCTTCGAAACGGCGCCCTCTCTCGCGCAGCTCGCCGCCGACGCTGCGCTCACCAAGGAAGAGCGAGTGGCGCGCGAGGAAGTGCTCAAGGTAATTACCACTTGGCATCAACACTACTTTTAAGATTTTTTTTTAATAAATAATAAAAAATTAAATAAGTCAATGAAAAATAGACATTGCTTTCTAGGCCAATTTTTACAGATTTTTGGAACCAAAAAAAACATCGACTTAAACTAGCACTAACAGAAACACATTACAATGTTTTAGACCGCCTTCACGGCCGAGACGCGCCCCGATCGCTTCGTCGGCGAGCTCACGCAGTCGCGTGCAAATCGACGCACCCTGTCGGCCTTCACGACTACCGTGGCCGCTGCCTCATCGCACCCGACAATCGGCGAGTTTGCGACGCGTGCATTCGACATCAACGGGTGCGTTTGTGAGCCTATTCTTGCTCGTTTAAAATTTTTATTATTGAAAAAAATGAGGCAGACAGCAGCGCAGCGGTCAGCTGCGCTGCCCGCATAACTGTGAGCAGAAAGATTTGCACGGACCAATCGTTCTGACCTTCAGGAACGATCCCGGACTAGTTTTATAGTTTTCCTATAGCTACTGCTGCGGTTTTTGGCCACTGCGCTTCTGTCCGGCTCCCAAAAAAAGAAATGATGAAACTTTCAGCATCTCGACAACGACTGCTGCCTCGGCGACATTCCCGACGCTCATTGCGACGACTGCCACTTTCCCAACGTTGATCACGAATCGAATCGACGACGACGATGGCGGTCCCGTCACGACAATGCCGACCACTCGGGATACGGTATCCGATGAGTCGGCGAGAGCTGCTGCTGGCGCGATGGCCGCACTGCTTCATGGGCTGGTGAAGCAGCCGATGGATGACGCCATTATTACGGTAGCACCGATAATAGTCGGCCAATCTAAGGCTGTTGTTGACGAAATGTCGACGGCACTCGCTACAACAACGGAGACTACTGTTGCACTAAAAAATGGCGGCCTCTCGTCTTCGGTGGAAGAATCTCCTAGCACTCGGACGACTTCACCAGGTCGGAGTATTATTCAGAATCGTACCAGCTCACCGGCGACGTCGACGGAAACTCCGAATCGATTCACGTCGGACGGTGCCGTCGCGCTGTCTACGGTACTCCAAATTGTCGGCGCGGAACCCGCGACCATCGCCGCTCTCTTGGTGCCAAATTCGAATGTGACCGTGGCGAGCAACGTAATAAGCGTCACTGCAACGGATGCGATTGCCAACGAAGCGGTTGCATTCGACGAGACTACAACGACTGAGGAAGCGAAATGGTCGTACCCTACAGTATCGACGAGCTCTACGGTATTCTCTAGCACGACTACGGTTCCTCCCACTACGACGGTGACGCAGACGGTCGCCTCCACCAAGACGACAAAACCGCAAACTATGACACCTCGAGCACGTGTGCCATCTACGACCTCGATCATTGACTTACTGGATCCGGTACGTGCAAATTTTAATCTTGTTTCTGTCCGAATTTACACAAAAATAATTAATTTCATTAGTGCTAAGGCATAAAAGATACACAATTTCTGTTAAAAAAAGGAATAAATTTAAAAGTGTAAAATGTGACCCTTTGAAGAAGCCTTCACAAAAGCCGTTCAACCCGCGCGTCTGCGAAGACAACCACAACTACTGTGATGTGTGGAAGGAAGTCGGAGTGAGTCATCACCCACCTTCTTTAACGAATTGCCCCTTCCCAATTAATTATAAAGTTAATTACGCTTTAATTTTTTTGTAAATTAGTATGTAAATATGTAAGGAGAGGTTTTTTTAAAAAAATATATTTATGTGTTAATTATATAAGGAGAATTTTTTTTTAAATATTTACATACATTCTTATATTCGCAGCATTAAATTTACATAAGCTAAAAATTGAATTTTTTTTTTAGGAATGCGAAAAGAATCCCGGCTTCATGTTCAAGTTCTGTCGCGTTTCCTGCGGCATCTGTGCACTTCGTCGATCTTAACACGAACATTCAACATTTAAAATTTTTTTATTTCTTTAAAGCCAGGCTCAACTCTTCGTGGCCAGTGTCCACTTATCCGTTGCCTGGCATTCAAATGCCTTGGTAATTGAAAATATTTGAAACACAAACCGCCGTTTAAGCTTGTATGTTTGTTAGAAATAACTCTTGTCTTTCTTGCATTGCTTTACTGCCGTACATAACTGTGTTATGAAAAAGAGAACGTGCAATTTCTTCACAGACCCATTAATATTATTATTGTATAATTATAATTATCTTTACTATATTTTCATTTTCTACGATTGTTAGAATGAATCTACAATTCAGTAGTCTTTCAGCTCACTTTTTGCTCATGCGTTCGCTCTTTGTGCCTTTCATTGTTTCTCTCGCCTCTGTGATGTGATGATACGCACTCTCTCTCTCTCTCTCTCTCTCTCTCTCTGTCACTCTCAATCTCACCTTTTCTCTAATGTTCTCGCCTCTCTTACTCTGATACCCACTCTCTTTCTCTTGCTCGTTGGTCCTTTCTCTAACACACTCATCTCACTAACTCTAATACGCTCACCCTCTCTCTCTCTCTCTCTCTCTCTCTCTTGCAATCCATCTCTTTCTCTCTCTTCTAACATGCATGCCTCTCTCTCTCTCTCTCTCTCTCTTCTAACATGCATGCCTCTCTCACTCCCTCTCTCTATCTCACCTTTGCACTTTCTTTCTCTCCATCTTCGCCTTCTCTTCATCTCGCTCACTCTCTCCTCTCGAATCGATTCTAAAACCGGCTGCCTTCCTTCAGCAGGTGAATGTAGTATGTGATGAAAAGTGTTCGCTTATTATTTCTTATCTTTTTTTTTGGTTCGATGTTCAACAACATAATGTATGCTTTATTAAAATGAGATAAAGATAATAAAGGCGTCCACCTTTTCAAATCAGTTTTATTTTATAAGAAGAATTTATATTAGAAAAAAACAAAGTGCAACAATCCTTTCAATAGCTGATATTCTTATTTAATTTTATACTGCAATCGCTTGGTTTGCAGCGAGATTTTGAATAGAAATAAATCGACAATTATTTTTCTAGTATGTTGCCTGTGGAAGCGGTGGTTGCTAATTTAAAATGTTATGATTTTCAATATTCTGCCGTAGTTAAGATTGATCCTTTTAGTCTCGTTGTCAATACTCCGTCGTGTTCACTAGTTTACTCTCTTCTCTCTTCACCATCGCTATCTCCCTCGATCTGACCTCGCTACATTTCTATTCTCTCTCTCCCACTCTCTCTCTCGCTTGTTTTTCGCTCCCTCTCCCTCTTACACGTTCTCTCTGTGCCTTTTCAATAGCTCCCAATCGCTCTTTCCTCTCCTCTCTCTCTCTCTCTCTCTCTCTCTCTCTCATCCTTCTCGCAGGCTTTCTTCGTCTCTCACCACGGCGCGTCTTCTCTCGCTCCCTCGCGCTCTCTCCTCTCTCGCTATGACGGTCGGCTCTGATGTGAACGGCAACTTCTTCTACTACTTTGCTTACGGAAGCAATCTGCTGAAAGAGCGCATTCGTTACCGGGTAACTCTCTCTCTCTTTCTCACTCTGTCTCTCACTCTCTTTCACTCTCTGTCTCACTCTCTCACTCTCTTTCTCTGTCTCTGACACATCTCTGTAGCTATTACCATATTGTTTTCCTAATTACATTTCAGAATATCACCATCTCGATTTTTTTCTAATTAAAATTGTATCTTTAGTCATTTTTAAAATATGGTAATGTTTCTCACGTTCAACCCAGTTCTCTATGAAAGAATAGATTTTTTTTGTTTTCTTTTAATATATTCCCTCTTCTATCGTCTATACTTCTCTCTCTTTCTCTTTCTCTCCCTTTCTCTCTCTCTTTCTCTCCCTCTCTTTGTCTTTCTCTCTCTCTACTCTACTTTTCTCCCTTCCAGCAAAAGGGAGCCGAGTTCGAGTGCAATGGCCGCCTCGCCCACTTTCGTCTGGTCTTCACCGGATTCTCCGGTCGCTGGCAGGGAGCGGTCGCGTCGATTCTCGAGTCCGAGCATGATGAGGTGGGTATATTTACATATTTATTTATTTTATATATTTTCTTTTTAAATTCTACTTATTGTACATTTTTGATAAAAATTACTATTATAATACTGCAGTTTTCGTTAACGAAAGTTATACAAAATTTTCTTTTTTTGTGCTAAAAAGCATATTTTATTGAACGAAGAGACATTTTCGGTGTGGGGCTGCGTGTGGCGAGTGCCGAACGCGTTCGCCGAATCGCTCGACGAGCAGGAGGCCGGCTATCATCGACTCATTGGTTACTCTTTTTTATATGTATTTTCTTGTCAAAGTGTTTTCGTTGATAAATAATTCAGGCTATAAAAAAAACAATACAGATGGGTTCAAAATACATCTCTAATCTAATCCACCTCCATAGTTGTTGCATTTATGAAGCTAATTTTGGGCAACGTTTCTTTTTCATTCAAATGCAGCTGTTGAATATGTCGTACTGTACTAAAATTTATTAAAGTTAATTTTATGATTTTGATTACTTGCCGTTTCAGTTCCGATCACGGTTGCCTCGGGCGATGTGATTAAATGCCGCACCTATCAACTGCCTGACGTTGCTACCTTCGAGCTTCCATCGCGCCATTACAAGCATGTATGTTTTTATTTTTTTTATATGACTACCATAATCATCTTTAATCTCGTCCATTTAAAGCAGCGCGAAACTTTGAATTTTCCTGATTATTACAATTACGTCATTCTAAATCTTATGCTCTATCGCCGTTGTGTATACAAAAGGCGCCTGTCTATTTAAGAGTGAATTTTGGTTCCTTTAAACATGCACGTTTTCCCTGACGATTGTTGTCGCGTCTCCCTAAAACACATGCTCTTTCGCAATAAAGGCGCGAATTCAATATAGCGCTTTTTTGGACCTTTAAATGGCTTTGATCACCTACAGTATCCACACCATGATTCAGGTGATCGTCTCAGGAGCCGCCGAGCACCGCCTGCCTGAGGCGTACGTTCAAAAGCTGGCCGCGCTGCCTACGAACGAGTGCCGCGCGCGTTTGGATGGCATTCAACTCGCGTGCCTCGACCAGCTCTACGAACAATTTGAAGTGCAGATGAAGAACGGGTCCTAAGCGGAAGAAATAGGATACTGTATCTTGCCCTATTTATTGCTTACTATTACGGAGATTGTACATGCTTTATCATAAAGCTTACTGCAGTTTTCACTATGTGGATACCTGCGCACTAGTCTTATTATACAAGGCTATAGTATACATATATATTTTGAAGTGTAAAACATATAAGAAGTCGTGATCTTACGACTTGGCTTTAGTGACATTTTTCTGCTTAATACATAGGTGTTTTACTAGAATATTTTCTTTGAGATTGACATGCATTCCTTTATTGTACAATTCACTTTTGTCCGCGTCGAGGGATGAATAAACAGAATTTACAGTGAGTATTTCATTCATTGATGACACATTTTTAATATTCATGCATTTCTGCCCTTCGTTTAGATAAAACGAATGAAATAAATATTCAAGCAGGGCACTTGGGCAGTCCTCTTGTTTCCTGAGTATAGAAACAAAAAAGGAAAGAAGCTATCGCATAGCACAACAAGAATGTGGAACCAATAGGTCGTATCACCTAGCACATAAGTGTAAAAACAAATAAAGAAGAGAACAGATAAATAAATAAATAAATAAATAAGAGAATAGATATGTTACTAAATAAATGAACAAAATAAGAGCACAGATAAATGAATCAATAAATATGAGCAAAAAATACATGTATAAAAAATATGACACAATAGCAATAATTATGCGAGTCTACCCATAACCTCTCTCTACTTCGCTAAATTAATTTGTGGTCAAAGCGTTTTAGCTTTTAAAAAAGGGATTGGAAATGCACCAAACAACTGCGACGCTAAAAGTTGTTTTGGCGGGAAAGATGAATGTTTTTGCGGAAAACGAGAAACTCCACAACACTCTCATGCGCACATGTACGTGCCGGCGTCGATGATGCGCGCGTTGCCGATGGGATCGACGAACTTTGGAATCATGTTTTCCTGGTCGCACGTCACCGAAGCGACCGCAGTCGCGGTGCCGCCGTACTGAATGTTACTAATTGCAATGATTTTTTTTAGATCGTTATGTTCCTGGAATTGCTACGTTCTTGGGGAGAAATTATTTGCTCATCGTTTTTTTGCTTCCAAATATTGCATAAATATGTTGTTTTCTTCTGCATGATTATTTCTACGTGCTAATTCTTCATGATTCTGCTTTAATTTCTAGGCGTATATGCATATATTATCTTTAAATGTAGAATAATGAGTGAGATTTCCTGATCGCTGTTCTATGATCTTTGATCTTTGATCATTAAAAAAACATCTTCTCTGAACCTTGAAGTTAAGCTGCGCACCATTGTTGCAAGAGACGGTGCAGATGCCCCATGCGCCGGTGGCTATGATGGGGCCGCCGAGCGCGATGCCCGCGTTTGTGAGACACGCGTCGCAGCCATTCGGCAGTTGATAGGTGCGGCATTTAATCACAGCGCCCGAGGTAACCGTGATCGGAAACTGAAACGACCAGTAAACAAAGTCATAAAATGAACTTTAATAAATTTTAGTACGACATATTCTACAGCTGCATTTGAATGAAAAAGAAACGTTGCTAAAAATCAGCTTCGTACATGCAACAACTATGGAAGTGGATTAGATTGGAGATGTATTTTGAACCTATCTGTATTGTTATTTTATAGCCTGAATTAATTATCAACGAAAACATTTTGACAAAAAAAATACATTAAAAAATTACCAATGAGTCGATGATAGCCAGCCTCCTACTCGTCGAGCGCCTTCGGCACTAGCCACACGCAGCCCCACACCGAAAATGTCTCTTTATTAAATAAAATATGCTTTTTAACAGAAAAAAAAGAAAAGTTTGGATAACTTTTATTGACGAAAACTGCAGTATTCTAATAGTAATTTTTATCATAATGACTTGAATAAACTTTTTAAAGTGAACATTGTATATAAATAAATTGGTTTACAAATAAAATAAAAAATAAATAATATAAATAAGTAAATGTATCCACCTCATCATTCTTCGACTTGAGAATCGACGCGACCGCGCCCTGCCAGCGGCCGGAGAATCCAGTGAAGACCAGACGGAAGTCTGACACATCTCTGCAGCTGTTGACATATTGTTCTCCTTATTACATTTCAGAATATCACCATCACAATTTTTTCATGAAAATGGTACCTCCAGTTGTTTTAAAAATAAGGAATTGTCTCTCACGTTGAACCCTGTTCTCTATGAAAGACTAGAATTTTTTTGTTCTCTTTTTATATTTTCAATTGTCTTTCTTCTCTATCTCTCTCTCTCTCTCTTTTTCTCCCACTCTCTCTCTTTCTTTCTCCCTCTCTTTCTCTCTCTCTGCCAGCTACTCTCCCTTCCTCCCTTCCAGCAGAAGAGAGCCGAGTTCGAGTGCAATGGCCGCCTCGCCCACTTCCGTCTGGTCTTCACCGGATTCTCCGGCCGCTGGCAGGGCGCAGTCGCGTCGATTCTCGAGTCCGAGAATGATGAGGTGGGTATATTTACATATTTATTTATTTTATTTATTTTCTATTTTATTTTTTAAACCAATTGCACATTTTGATAAAAATCACTATTAGAATACTATAGTTTTCGTCAATAAAAGTTATCCAAACTTTTCTTTTATTGTGTCAAAGAAATTTATTTTAATAAAGACACATTTTAGGTGTGGGGCTGCGTTTGGCGCGTGCCGAACACGTTCACCGAATCGCTCGACGAGCAGGAAGCCGGCTATCATCGACTCATTGGTAATTTTTTTTTCTAGGTTTTTCTTGTCAAAAATTTTTCGTTGATGATTAATTCATGTTATAAAATAATAAAATAAAAAATACAGATGGGTTCAAAATACATCTCTAATCTAATCCACCTCCATAGTTGTTGCATGTACGAAGCTCCTTTTGGGCAACGTTTCTTTTTCATTCAAAAGCAGCTGTAGAATATACCGTACTAAAATTTATTAAAGTTAAATTTACGATTTTGTTTACTGGTCGTTTTAGTTCCGATCACGGTTGCCTCGGGCGCAGTGATTAAATGCCGCACCTATCAAGTGCCAGACGTTGCCGCTTTTGAGCTTCTGTCGCGCCATTACAAGCATGTATGTTTTTTTTAATAAAAATTATTATTAGTTCCATATTAATTGTTTATTGCGCTATTTATGACCCTTTAATGGCTTTGCTTGCCTGCCTACAGTATCCTCCCTGATTCAGCCGCGGCATTAATCTTGCCTTTTGTCCTGGACATGTCATGGACATGTCAAGGACATGTCAAAGACAGTGTACTGGATACAATTTTCTCACATTCTTAAATTTTTTTTGTCATTTTGATGCTTATTTGATATATTTTGCACAGCAATATTTTATAGGTAATGGCAGGACATCTTCTGAGGCCACCTTTACGACAGCGAAGGCCAAATCTTCCCTACATTAGGCAGAACTACAATCGGTTATGCTCGAGAAACGTGGATCTCTTTGTGAGAAGGTACCGTCTACTCCCTGTTGAAGTCGACTACCTTGTTGGTCTAATTTCTCCATTCCTGAATCTTCACATGCAAGGATCTTGGACGATCACACCATCTCATCAGGTTGTTAATTTTCGCTGTGAAAAGCAATGCTAGAGTGGAATATAACTTAAACTAGAGCTGGGTTACTAACTCGCGAACGAACGCGGGGTCGGCCTCGCGTAGGAACACGGGGTCGACCTCGGGTAGGAACGCGAGGTCGACCTCGGGAAGGAACACGGGGTCGACTTCGGGGACGACCTCGGGGACGACCTCGGGTAGAAACGCGAGGTCGACCTCGGGAAGGAACACGGGGTCGACTTCGGGGACGACCTCGGGGACGACCTCGGGGACGACCTCGGGTAGAAACGCGAGGTCGACCTCGGGAAGGAACACGGGGTCGACTTCGGGGACGACCTCGGGGACGACCTCGGGGACGACCTCGGGTAGAAACGCGAGGTCGACCTCGGGAAGGAACACGGGGTCGACTTCGGGGACGACCTCGGGGACGACCTCGGGGACGACCTCGGGTAGAAACGCGGGGTCGACCTCGAACTCCTAAAATGTGTGATGCAGGTTCTAATCGGTATTCGTTACCTGCTGGGCAGCGCGTCCTTCCTCGTCTTGGCTGACTGCTTTGGTTGCTGCGAATCAACAATCCGGAACTGCTTTTGGCGAGCATCCCGAGGGATAGCGTCAATTTCTCAAGAATGGATTCCATTCCCGCTCGATTCTCAAAACTACTGTAGAGCTGCGGCAGATGCATTTGCGACGAGATGCCCTTTTCCAAGTAAACCCTCTGAAAATCTATTGTAAAAAAGAAATATTGGTGCTAATCATATGGTTGTTTAGACATTATTGGAATCATTGATGGCAGCTTGATCCCGCTGAAGACTCCCGCAGTTGCACCGTTGCAGTATCGTTGTAGAAAGGGCTATTGTGCCATTAATGCCTTGTTGGTTGTTGATGCCTACGGGCGGGTTGTATATGTCAATGCCCAATGGCCTGGCTCTTGCCATGATAGTTTTATTTTACAATTCTCAGAGCTTGGCAATGTTAGCAGGTAGAATTCCACCGGGGTCTGTCTTATTGGGTGATAAGGGGTTCGCCAACTCAGCTACCCTTGTCACTCCTCTAAGGGCTACTAATACTCCTCAGGAAGTTGATTTTAATTGTGCTCTTCGTCATGTCCGAGTTCTTGTTGAGCAAGTTATAGGAGTGTTGAAAGCCAGATTCCGTGTCCTGTCAGATTCCCTTCGTAAGTCTCCCAGAGAAGCTTCCAAAGTCATCCATAATTGTTGTGTTTTGCATAACATTGTCATTGATAGAATAACTGGCGGATTTCCCATCACCAATGTTCGAATGGCTAGAATGCCAATGCCTCCAGTTGGAGCAGACCCACGCCAGCATATGGTAAACAACATGTAGTTCGTTTTAGAACTTTACTTCAGATGATAAATAAAGATGTTAAATGAAGATGTTAATATGCAAACAAGAGTGACGTCAATAACAAAAAGGAAGAAAACCTCTTACATAAAGAAATCGGGATGATTACAAGTAAACTGTATACGGTACTTCTACTGATGTGAGCATACTGTAAGTGCAACACAAGTTGATAAAATGCGGGGAGTATCAGGAGAATTGTTGAATTAAAAAAACAAGCACAAAAGAAGGGCCGGAATGTGCTTGAGAGCACGAATGTACTAAAGAGCACGAAAGTATTTAAGAGCATGAATCTACTTACGAACACGAATGTTATGATGAATAATATTAAATTTCTAAACAATTTCAATAGATTATGCTTTTTGCTGACTAATCTAAGTTAAACACTCGAGCCAACAGTTGAATTTTCAAGTGCCGGATCAACAGGTCCATCCGCAGTATTAGGAATGTACTGCGTATCATTTGCACCAGCGATATCCTTGAGCCTATCTTGAATACGGCCGAGCCGAGCAGAGGGCGCGCCCAGCGGAGAGGGATCCGAGTTGGCTCCAGTCAGCAACATCAACATAGCATTTGCGAGACGTGTATTCGCGCGGCTGGCTTCTCCTGTTTCTTCAGCTAGCTTCTTTGTCTGTTGACACATCGCAGAAACATCACGCATTGCCGAGCTCATCCGACGAAACGCGTCAGTTTCGACCGAAAACAAAACAGCTCATCAAAACTAATCCGCCAGGAAAGTGCAAACCTCGGGCAGCTCCATCTGCTTTCGGCGAATCATTGCCTCAGTCGCCTGATGAGACACGCGGGATGAATGAGGACGGCCTTCCTGATCAATCACCGACAATTAATATAGTGAGCTGAATAGCAGCCCTCTGAACAATAACTAACCCCAACTTTGAGCTGTGTACAAATTTACTTTAAAATATTTGAGCTAATAACCTCTGAATTGGCCGCCTCTTGAAGGACGAGCGGAGGCCGGAACTCGGCTCTTCTATTATGACGCGTCTCATTCAAATCCGGATGCTGGGGAACATCCACAACCTCGACGCTTTCGTCTTCGCTCAGCTGATCCGCATCGACGACAACTTCCTCTTGGATCGATAGGGAATGACGGGCCTTAAAAAAACAAAAAAATCTGAATATACAGAAAGGATATAAAGTAAAGTGAAGCGAAGAAATGTTTAAAGTAGTGCATATCAACAAAATTACCAGGCCAAGCACGCTTTCCTCGCCGCCATCAATCCCTGCGTATGCTGGCGTGTTCGCATAAAGTTCGAGAAGCTCATCTTGCTGTTGCTGGCCTAGCAGATCCATGGAATCGATTGCCTCTTCTTCTTCGAAATCCACTCCGCCACCCGTTTGATTTCGATACCTTAGAAGAAATTGGAATTTGATTTATTTTATGCCGGATGGATAAAAAATTTACGGAGAAAACCTATAAATACTTCGATTTCCTTGCAGCCGCTGCACGAGCACTTGACATAGCCCTGCTGAGCAACTTGGTCAGCTGCGTCTTCGTGACGGTGCGGCTCAATTAGTCGAATATAGATTTTAAACACATGAACACATCAATGCATTATTGTGCGATTAAGATCTTGAACATCGTCATTACGAAAAGAAAAAGATACCTACCCAAATCGTATGGCGGCGAAATTTACGATTCGCTTCCAAGTCTGCTCCTTCTTCTCCAGAAATCCGGGTTCGCGAGTCTTGTTGTTCTCAACCAGTATGTGACGATTCTTCAGCATCTCCTTCAAAAGCATGTCGCGCTGCTCGCCGGACAAAGGTGGAGACGGCATCAAGAATTAGGCTGAAATCTATAAAAGGAACAAATCAACATGAAATAAGTGCAGTCAGTAAAAAAAGGCAGAAAGTATGTCTTTCATATTTCAGAAAATTGCTGGCTCGTCTTAAATTTTCCCGCTAATTTAGTTTCAAACGTTACTGTAAAAGGGTGCCATATGTCAAAAACTGTGTCGCATGATATAATTTGTCCGGGACATCGGTAGTAACGAGCGTGTCACTCTGTGCTCTCCGCGTTTATGCACTCTCTCGCCATGGTCATGACCACGTAAGGGACAAGCCGAAAAAAGTGTCCATGACCGTTGCGATTTTTTCCTGTTTTGTCCAGGACACGTCTGGGACATGTCTTAGACATGTCCTAGACCCCTGTGTATTAAGATAGGCAGAAGTGAATGTGTCCAGGACATGTGTCCGTTTCATTCTGAAACGGTTATGACCGCTTGTCCATGACATGTCCAGGACAAAAGGAAAGATTAATGCCGCGGCAGGTGATCGTCTCAGGAGCCGCCGAACACCGCCTGCCTGAGGCGTACGTTCAAAAGCTGGCCGCGCTGCCTACGAACGAGTGCCGGGCGCGTTTGGACGGCATTCAACTCGCGTGCCTTGACGAGCTCTACGAACAATTTGAAGAGCAGATGAAGAACGGGTCCTAAGTGGAAAAAGTAGCTAGCCATATGTATTGCTTGCTATTACGGAGATTGTACATACTTTATCATAAATTTAGTGTAGATGTCACTATGTGGATAACTGCGCACTAGTCTTATTAAATAAGGCTATAGTATATGTATATATTTTTTTAAGTATAAAACATATCAGAAGTCGTGGTCTTACCACTTGGCTTTAGTGACATTTTTCTGCTTAATACTTACATTGGTGTTTTTCTAAAATATTTGCTTTAAGAATTAAATGCATTCCTGGTTGAACTGTTAACGCTCGTTCGCTACGAGTTCTGAATAAAAACAATGTATAGCGAAAAGTTCATGTAATGTTGAAACTTATATTCCTTATGCATTTCTGCCCTTCGTCTAGATGAAACGAATGAAATATATATTCAAACAGGCCACTTTTGTCAGTCCTCTTGTTTCCAGATTATAGAAACAAAACAGTAAATAAGCGATCACATAGCACAACAAGTATACGAAACCATTAGTGTAATAACAAATAAAGAAGAGAACAGATAAAGAAATAAGTAAATAACTAAATTAGATCATAGATACATAAATAAATGAATAAATATTTGCACAGATAATGAATAAATAAATAAGAGCAAAAAGAAAACCTGAATAAATAATATGACACAACAGCAATAATAATGCGTATCTGCCCATAACCTCTCTCTATTTCGCTAAATTAGTTTGTGGACAAAGCGTTTAGCTTTAAAAAAAAACTGGATTTGAAATGGACACAAAAAATAGCGGGAATTGTTTTGGCAGGAAAGGGAAAAGTTTTTTCGGGAACGGTGAATGTTTTGGCGGGAAACAACGGGAAACTTCAAAAAACTCTCATGCGCACATGTACGTGCCGGCATCGATGATGCGCGCGTTGCCGATGGGATCAACGAACTTTGGAATCATGTTTTCTTGGTCGCACGTCACCGAAGCGACCGCTGTCGCGGTGCCGCCGTACTGAAATGTTACACATTGTTATGTTCTTGCCAGTGTTATGTTTTGAATATTGTTCCGTTTTTGTGGACAAATTACTTGCTCAACGTTTTTTTTTGCTTCCAATTCTTGCATAAATATGTTGTTTTGTTTTGTATAATTAGCTCTACGTGCTAATTCTTCATCTTTGATCTTTGATCATTAAAAAAACATCTTCTCTGAACCTTGAAGTTAAGCTGCACGCCATTGTTGCAAGAGACGGTGCAGATGCCCCATGCGCCGGTGGCTACGATGGGGCCGCCGAGGGCGATGCCCGCGTTTGTGAGACACGCGTCGCAGCCATTCGGCACGCAAGTTGCCATGTTCTATTATTAATTTATTGTTATTATTATTTTATTTATTTATTTAACGAATTTTCAGTTTTGCGATGATTCGATTTTTTACGATAAATTATTTTTTAATTACGAAAAATTTAAATATTTATTTGGTTTTTGTTGATCAATCGGCCACTATGAGAGACATTTGGATTCCCATCGATCAGTTAAACAAATTTTGATATAGTAAAAAAAAATCAAAATGCAGAAAGTCAGAGACAATAACAATAGCTCTATACCATTGAGATTCCGGTCATGAAGGTCCGCCAGGCCATAAACGTCTCTGCTCCGCACCAGGCAAACGGCACCGTCACGGCTGTGTTGGAGGTGGCTCCCTGAAATCTTATGAAGTAACTTTTGAATATAATAAAATTTTAATTCGTGGCACACAAAATGAGAAGAACCTCAAAAAGACTCATAATGATGCTATCCTTCTAATCTTCTAGAGCACATTGATAACACAACCAAAAAAAAAAAAAAAACATAGAACATAGTGCATTTCGCACCAGGACTTGCAGAAGGCCAGTTTCACAAACAGCTTCAACGAAGATATCGCCAATTGTTCCGAGCGGATCCACCACCTGAACAACAAGAAAAAGAAAGTGATAATGGATAAGCTATTGATGGCTGAATAACCAGGATAGGAATTCGAAATACTGCTAGAGATACCTCTTTATAGCGAATTCCGGCGAAATTTCCACCAGGAAGTTCAGTAAGCTTCTGACAGGTTGCTCTAGAGAACTGATTGAGCATCTCATAGGTGCCTGTTGAGCCGGCTGTAAGAGAACTCGAAGCGATACATCAAAATATTCTGTCTTCTTATACAACTTAGAGATAATCATGATATTGCGCGCGAAGTTTGAATCGGAATTTTTCGCGCAAAGTTTGAATCGGAATTTTACCCGCGAAGTTTGAATCGGAATTTTTTTTTCGGTACCTGCCGCGACGCACGTTGCCTGATCGAGCGTCGGGTTAAACGTGCCGTCCACTTGGCACTTGAAACCGCCTGGCGCGGCTATCGTGTACTTTGTGGGCGAGGCCGGGTCCTGAAGAATTCTTCATAAAAATGAACCATTTAGTAACATGAGTAAGATTATGCTGTTATGAAAACTTTAATGTTTTACATACATACGTATAGTATACGAAAAAAACTGTTTAATAAAAATTATTCCCTACAAAGAAGAGAAGTTGATCTCCACTGGCGCCATTGCAGAGCGGCATACACGAGCCGTATGAGTCCTTGTCGAGTGGAAACGTGTAGCAGAACATGCCCGGCTAGCACAGCAGATTACTCGTGACTTTCGGCTTGCACAAGCATTTGTCTGTGTGTGCAGGGGGTTAGCTTAGTTAGCTCATTGGTTAAGCGTTGGCAAGCACAACTATCACTGTAAAAGATCAATTCCGCGCCGTGTTTTCTTTCAATAGGAATTTCACGGTATACGTTACATGTTTTCTTTTCTTCTCAGACACTCACAGCATCCAATCATCGGCGCAACCAGATTCTTATTCTGGTCGATGTAGCCACCCTTGATGTCGCTGCATGAGAGAGTCTCGTACGTCATCGTTTTCTAAAGATAAAAGATATTGTGAAAATGAAAAAAGACCCCTGTAACTCACCAAGCAAAGATTATTCAATACAAGTTGAATTTAGAGGAAGCACCTTATGAAAGGATACATTATACTTTGCGAATCATTGATTCATCCTAACCCCACTGTCGCCCATCACCGTGTTCATCGTGCATACGAGCAGCGGGCATCCTTAATGAGTTCTTTTATTTAGCCTGATTTAACTTGTACTCGTAGGCAAGACAATATTGTCAAAAAGAATCTGACACATGTAAGCCTACCGTAAACATTCGTAGTCGGAGGCATGGCCGGCGGCACTAGAGTGGTCGCTTGTGGCTGCGCGGCCGGGTCGTACGTGAACATTGGACACATGCACGGTGTTGCTGTTTTGAAATGATTATATTTTCGGTGTACGAGTAATTATAGTGTGGCTCCTGTGAATATGCGACGACTACTACGAAATGTCGAAATGATAATTTTCGGTGCGTGAGTAGTTATAGTGTGGTAGACATATACGACGACAATTCTGAAATAACGTATATATATATATAAGTATATATATATATATATATATATATATACAGTACCGTCCAACATTGTTGGGTCCGAAATTAATCCGATTAATTAAATTAATTTAAATAATTCAAACTGGAATTGTGCTGAGGACATGCCGTGCGATTTCGTCGGAGGGTTTTATGTCTTTTTTCATTGCGCGTCACCCTAGAAAAACCGTTTTCCAAAATATGCCGAAATGACAAAGATCTGACAATTTTTCAACGCTACGCTGTTTAGCGGAATTTTTTACGGGGTGTTCGGCTGAGAAAGCAGCTGGCTGAATCCAGCAGCCAAACTACAAACAACAAATTAGAGTGAAATTTTCTAAGCGCTTCTTATTTTGTTTGAGTTTCTACCTTTGTTTTGCTTGAGTTACTTATCATCTTTGGGTATAAACGATAAGAAAAATGGAAAATAAGATTTTCTTTAGCGAGCAAAACATTTGCTCTCGCAGAGCATCGAACACCGGACCTTGTGTTTCCCAGCGAAACGCTGTCGCAATACACCACACGCAACCTGGGAGAATTGGAATATACCTTTTACATTGTCCGCAGCCTCACCAACGAAGCGTGCAGGATGACGACTCAAGGGGCTTATCTGGTTAATTTTTGCAAAGCGTAGACCTCCCAACGCACTGCAACGCTTTTCATTGAAACAAGTTGACAATCTCTGCCATCGACCTCTCTCTCTTCACTGTCTCTCTCATTCTCTCTCTCTCCCTCTCTTTACTGTCTCTCTCATTCTGTCCCTCTCTCTCCCTCTCTTTACTATCCCTCTCATTCTCTCCCTCTCTTTACTGTCTCTCTCTTTCTCTCTCGTTCACACATACTCTCACTCTCCTTTTCTCTCTCTCTATCTCTCTCACTCTTTCAATCTATCCCCTCCTCTCTTTCTCTGTTGTTCTCTCTCTCTCTCTCTCGCTCAATATATCTCTCTCAGTATTGTTTTATCTCTCTCCTTCTCCCCCTCTATCTCCTCTTATTTCGATCTTCTTCATTCCAAGAGATAACTGTTTCGGGTCCGGATAGAAATGGTACATTCTTCCTTTCTCAAGTCGGGTGTGGTGTATTGCGACAGCGTTTGGCTGGGAATCTCAAGGTCCGGTGTTCGATGCTCTGCGGGAGCGAATTTTTTGCTTGCTAAAGAAAATCTTATTTTCCATTTTTCTTATCGTTTATACCCAAATATGATAAGTAACTCAAGCAAAACAAAGGAAGAAACTCAAACAAAATAAGAAGCGCTTAGAAAATTTCACTCTAATTTGTTGTTTGTAGTTTGGCTGCTGGATTCAGCCAGCTGCTTTCTCTGCCGAACACCCTGTAAAAAATTCCGCTAAACAGCGTAGCATTGAAAAATTATCAGATCTTTGCCATTTCGACATATTTTGAAAAACGGTTTTCCTAGGGTGACGCGCAATGAAAAAAAGACATAAAACAATCCGACGAAATCGCACGGCATGTCCTCAGCACTTCGCAATTCCAGTTTGAATTATTTAAATTAATTTAATTAATCAGATTAATTTCGGACCCAACAATGCTGGACGGTACTGTATATATATATATATATATATATATATATATATATATATATATATATGTGCATACATATGCGGGGACCAGTACAAAATGGTCAAATTATTATTTTCGGTTAGTGAGTAATTATAGTGTGGTAGACATATACGACGACAATTCTGAAATGACGAAAACGTGCGCACCAACAGTACAGAAGGCATCGGGCCCGTCGGCATACTTCGTAGCCGGCACCGCAGGATCGATGTACATTGGCGGTGGCATCATGTCGCATTGTAGCGAGGCGACGTTCACCGGCGCGCCCGCCTCAATTTTGGCGCATTTATTTGTTTCCCTTTTATTGATCTCATTTTACACGAAATGGAAACAACTATGTACCTAACAATAAGCATAACCATTCTTCGAGGAAAGTCTAAATTAGTGATTGTGAGATCACGATTAGCTGGGATTTGCTCATGATCGGTTAGGTCGTCCATTGTCAGTGCAATATCATGAATTCTAGAGTTCGATCAAAAGTAGCAGATCGAAATGCCAACTCACATTCACAACGCTCAGCTGGCCTTTCGTGCACTTTGCATTGACGCAAGGATCCTTTGTCACCTTAAGATTAAGAGCAATAACGAACATTTCTAGGTATAAATAAAAAGTTGATCAAACCTCAATATTTTTCATTCTTTTGAGCTTTTTTTGCCAGAAAAATTGCCTTCTTCTTCCTCTTTCATTGCATATGTAAATGAAACATTACAGTTTCCCGTTAACTTGATCAAAAAATGTTAATTGAGCTGTGCAAACGCCTTACCACTAGCAACTCTACTTCGGCGCAGTAGAAGCCGGCCGGGCATGCCGTCGGCGCGACATATTTTGGAGCGGCGCACGCCGTACATGGAATTGGCGTCGTGGTAGTCGTCGTCGTCGGAGTCGTCGTCGTTTGAGTGGTCGTTGTAGTCGGGCCCGGCGTTGTCGTGGTTACGCCTGGCAGATGTGGCGGTATTAAAGTAGGGCGATCACCGTAAAATATTTAATGCAGGATCGAATAGCCGCGTCTGCCATGTGATTCCTCACTCTCATTCTCGCGCGCTAGTTTCACGCAGCGGATCGCACAAACCCGCTGCGTGAAAAGAGCACGCGCGAATGAGAGTGCAATAATTTTAAATATCACATAATTCTTCGGTGATTGCCCTCCTTTAAAGGAGCTCGTAATACAGCCGTAAAGGTTTGCAATTTTTTTAACATGCTAGTCGCCAAAATCTCACGCTTTCTCGCCATTGAGTCAGCCCAAAAGGCACGAAGGCAATAGTGAATTTCTGGCTCGAAATCGATTTGGCTTACTCCTGGTCAGAGACTTATGAAATTAATTATTCATATAATTAATTTACTGTATTCAGATGTAAAATAAATGTTTACTGAGTTATTTGCTGTGCTCAATTGATGCAGATTTTGAAAAGTTTTTTCTTCAAATATGTATAACCTGGCGCAGCGGTGGTGGGGGCGGGTGCGACTGTTGTCACGACAGGTATTCTAAATATTGTAAGAGAACGTGGATTATAACCATTATAATAATAGCACTTTTTCATTTATTGTTGCTCTCTGCGAATACAAACAACTACAGTACCTCGTCGTGGCAGGATCAGTTGGAACCATGGCCATACAGGCCATGGAAGTTCGGAGTAGCGAAGCAGCCGCGGCAAAAATCAGAAGTGCGTGCTCGCCACGACAGGAGAGCGACATTTGCATCGTTGCTGCGACAACTTAAGACAATAAATAAGTTAAGATTTTTTGCCTTCACATATTGACAAATTCACAAACAACCATATATCGTTGTCTGTTTAAACAATTAATCTATGGATTGTGATTAAAGCAAACTAATAAAAAATCACATGACAGTCATTTGAATTTCCTTCCACATATTTTTGAACCACATTACACAAAATTTTATACTCGCTGAAAGCGCGCGCAAATTCATGTATTGTTTTATAGGAAAAAACTTGTTTTGTTAGCGCGTTATTGAAGAGGAAGAAGCAAAATAAAAAATTATATAACATCAAAAACAACAAGAATTCCAGAGAAGGAACAAGAGTCGGCTCCGGGTGCGAACCTTTCCGCGTGAACTGTGTTGTCCTCTTCGTTTGAACGTCGTCGCCGCCTCCTCTGAGGAGCTGCCATCCTTCGAGGTGATGCCAAATTGTCTGGCGGAAACTGGCTTGACTCAAGGTCACCACCACGGGTCCCCTTCCCTCCTTTCGTGGCCGCTACTTTTTGAGAGAGATGGCCGCATATGTATGTTGTAGTCCTAGAGGTTGAAAGGGAAAAGGGGATGATAAATGGATATGGCGACGGGTCAGCGCAATAGAGAAATTCCGGGTCAGCCGAGGTTATCTGCTGCTCTAACCTCCTTTTCAGTCTCTATCTCTCTAGCTCCCTCTCCCTCTCAATCTCACTCTCTCTCGCTTTCTTTCGTTGTCTCGCTTTCAAAATATATCTCCACCTCTCTCTATCACTATCTATCCTTCTCTCTATATCTCTCTCTCATTATTTAACTCTATTGTCTCCATCGGTCCCACTTTTCAGTCTCTCTCCACTCGCTCTTCTCTCCTTTTTTGTTCGTTTTGTAGCAATCGTCCGATTCGTTCCAACTTTGGCCTTCGAATTGAAATGATGCGATTACGGAAATGGTGAAGATGTTGAAAATTGTTGGGCAGACTATGTTGTGAAGCGGTGGTCCATGAATATCCTCCAGATGCGTGGAAGACTGTGTTGATGTCAAATGTTATGTTTCTCGCATTCTAATGCAAGCATACCAAACAATAGCGATACTACACACGAAGCAACACGCTTTGTTTCAGCTATCCCCTTTTTTGCTACATCCTGGCACATTTAGCACACCCTTCTCTTTCAGGGATTGTTTCATATCACTCTCTCTATCCAGTCAAAACCGTTTAATTCTTCCTTCTTCCGCTATGCACTTTCTCTTTCGCAATTGAGCTTTTTGTCTTTAATAGCTTTCACTCTATAAGTTTTTCGCAGATTGTTTCATATCACCAGCTCTCTCTCTCTCTCTCTCTCTCTCTCTCTCTCTCTTTCTCCCTTTCTTTATCTCTCTCTCTCCGCAAGCTACTCTCCCTTCCTTCCTTCCAGCAAAAGGGAGCCGAGTTCGACTCCAATGGCCGTCTCGCGCACTACCGTCTGATCTTCACCGGATTCTCCGGCCGCTGGCAAGGCGCAGTCGCGTCGGCTCTCGAGTCGGAGAATGATGAGGTGGGTTTATTTATTTATTTATTTTATTACTATTTTAAACCTATTTATATATATATATATATACAATGTTCGCTAAAAAGTAAAGTATTCAAGTCATTTTGATAAATGACTATTAGAATACTGCAGTTTTTGTCGATATAAGTCATCCAAAATATTCTTTTATTGTGCTAAAAAGCACATATTATTTAACGGAGTCATTTTCGGTGTGGTGCTGCGTGTGACGAGTGCCGAACGCTTTAGCCGAATCGGTCGACGAGCAAGATTCACCGCTATCTTCGACTCACCGGTATTTTTTTATTATTTTTTTCTTTTCAAAAATATTTTTCGCTGAGAAAATTTTCAAATTCTTCTTTTCATACATATGTACCTCCCTAATTGATGCATGAACGAAGCTCATTTTGTTCGACGTTTTTATGTTCATTCACAATATGAACAAATGTTTGCTCGCTTGAGAAAATCTTCTTTTTTTGATTTTCTCATTGTTTATATATAAACCAAATGAGCAACTCAAAGAAAACAAGACAAGAAACTAAAAAAAAAGTGAGAATAGCCCCTAAAAATTCACTCTGATTTGTAGTTTGTAGAACCATCCGCTGAAGGCAGCTTCTTTCTCAGCAAAACAAATACGACCAAGCCTGGTGTTAAATACAGACGACGCACATATTACGAGATGTCAGCCATTTCTGCATATTTCTTTTTAAATGGTCTTCATAGGCGTATTCACCGAGGTCGAAATAGGTTACCATATTGCGGAAACCGCATGAAAACGCGTATTCAGGGCGATATTCCAGTTTATATTATTTATATTAATACTATTATCGTGGTCTGACCAGTGGTCATTTGGTGATTCAAACGCATTTCTGGTTGGACTGTTAACGCTCGTTCGCTACGAGTTCTGAATAAAGAGCCTCGACGAGCTCTACAAACAGTTTGTAATCATGACATCTTAATTCCTTACGCGTCTCTGCCCTTCGTCTAGATAAAACGAATGAAATATATATCCAAGTAGGGCACTTCTGGCAGTCCTCTCGTTTCCAGAGTATAGAAACAAATAAGGAAATAAGCTATCGAATAGCACAACGAGAATATGGAACCATTATGTAGGTCGTATCACTTATTGTTAGCCCGTAAGTATAAGAACAAATAAATGTGAGCAATAAATAAATAAATAAATAACGACTATAACAGATAATGAATAAATAAAGAAAAGCAAAAAAAAAACATGAATAAAGAATATGACACAACAACAATAAAAATGCGTATCTACCCATAACCTCTACTTCGCTAAATTTGTTTGTGGTCAAAGCGTTTTAGCCATAGTAAAAAAAAGTGGATTGGAAATGCACCAAATAGCCGCGATGCTGACAAATGGCGGGAATTGTTTTGGCGGGAAAGGGTAAAGCTTTGGCGGGAAACATGAAACTTCACAACAACACTTTCATGCGCACATCACCGAGCCGGCGTCAATCATGCGTGCGTTGCCGATGGGATCAACGAACTTGGGAATCAGGAACTCTTGGTCGCACGTCACCGAAGCGACCGTCGTCGAGAGGCCGCCGACCTGAACGTTGCAAATTGTTACGACTTTTGGGATTATTATCATTTCTGTTGGATTGATATGTACGTGTTTTTGGGGTAAAATTATTTTCACAACATTTATTAATAGTATATAAATACTTTTTTTTTAACATAATTAGCACTATGCGCCACTACTTAATTTCACGAAGTATAATTCATTTGTGGTTAGCTTTAAATCATACGATCGTTGATCTTTGATCTTTGATCTATGAACCTTGAAGTTAAGCAGCGCGCCATTGTTGCAAGAGACGGTGCAGATGCCCCATGCGCCGGTGGCTATGATGGGGCCGCCGAGTGCGATGCCGGCGTTCGTGAGACACGCGTCACAGCCATTGGGCACGCATGTCGCCATGTTCTGTTATCGATTTTTGTTCTTCAATTTATCGATATATCGATTGAAAAATTTTTAAACTTTCAATTTAAATATTACTTTCTTTTTATTGAAGCTCTCAGTTTTAAGCGCATACTAGACGAGTTTATTTTCATCGATTACTTTTTAAAAAAAACTTTTTTGATTCGGCTTTTTCATTTATAAAGTTTAAAGAGAAACAAAAAGGCAGAATGTCGGGCAAAAAATAGCACACACCATTGAAACTGCGGTTAAGAGAGGATGTCAGTAAGACTCGAGCAGGGCCCTATTATGACCTGCCCTAGGAATTTTTTTTCAAATTTCTTCACCAAAATTGATTATAGTATACAACTCGACGTGGTGAACAAAATAGGCTGTATTTCAAAGGTGAAAAATTTTTTCCGCGCGAAACCCAGTACCGTAATCTTATAAATTCGATTGGTCATAAGTCGCTTCAAACTTATTATTAGACAACCATCGAGCTATCATTGGATAGCTGATTGAACGGGCTTTAATTTTGATCTTGGAAGATATTTTCTAAAAATTTGAATTTGTCCCTAAAACACGGACCTAAACATTTTCGAAGGCGGTTTTTACCGAAATTAAGTATTTTATGTTCATTTCGCTACAACCGCTCCTGGATAGGCTTAAAGTACGTGAAATTTGCTACAACATATATCTCTTTCAAAATTATTGAAGGTCTCGCTCTTAGGTTCCCAAACAACTGAACATGATCCTGTGTAAACTGTAACACCGCGCAAGCGCATTCTTCGATCCATAACTGCGCTCAATGTCAATATTACAAAATCGTAAGTATATCATCTAAGAGCTCTCACGGAGATCTTCAAATGTTACATACATTAATTTATTGAAAGGTTTCAATTTATATGGGAAATTGCGTTATGTACAATTAGAAAACTACTTTAAAAACATTTTCGCCTGTCAAAACATACATCATAAGAAAATGGATGAAATTTGCTACAAGATGAACCCCTTTCAATGGAATTCCATGCATACGATCTTTTGTTATAAATCATAAAAGTAGTGCCAGTAGCGTCGCTGTCATTTCGCCCAAGAATTCACATTTTAGGTTATTCGAATTAGAATATTCCAATCCTTTTTTATACAGTTTTTCCATAAGGCCTTGTGATCCTATTCTTATGGCTTATAACAAAAGATCGTATGCATGGAATTCCATTGAAAGGGATTCACCTTGTAGCAAATTTCATCCACTTTCTTATGATGTATGTTTCGATAGGAAAAAATATTTTAAAAGTAGTTTTTTAAGCCTTCTAATTGTACATAACGAAATTTCCCATATAAATTGAAACTTTTCAATAAAATGATGTAGGTAGCATTTGAAGATCTCCGTGAGAGCTCTTAGATGATATACTTACGATTTTGTAATATTGACATTGAGCGCAGTTATGGATCGAAGAATGCGCTTGCACGGTGTTACAGTTTACACAGGATCATGTTCAAGCGTTTGGGAACCTAAGAGCGAGACCTTCAATTCTTTTGAAAGAGATATATGTTGTAGCACATTTCACGTACTTTAAGCCTATCCAGGAGCGGTTGTAGCGAAATGAACATAAAATACTTAATTTCGGTAAAAACCGCCTTCGAAAATGTTTAGGGCCGTGTTTTAGGGACAAATTCAAATTTTTAGAAAATATCTTCCAAGATCAAAATTAAAGCCCGTTCAATCAGCTATCCAATGATTGCTCGATGGTTGTCTAATAATAAGTTTGAAGCGACTTATGACCAATCGAATTTATAAGATTACGGTACTGGGTCTCGCGCGGAAAATTTTTTTCACCTTTGAAATACAGCCTATTGTGTTCACCACGTCGAGTTGTATACTATAATCAATTTTGGTTAAGAAATTCGAACAAAAATTCCTAGGGCAGGCCTTGATCGAACGATACTGACAGGCTCTCTTAAGAAGGTCGCAAAGGCTCTGCCCGTTTCTAGTCCACACCACGCAAACGACACAGTCACTGGTGTGTTGGTTGTGGCTCCCTGAAATCGGGACTCTAGATTGATCTCCCTGAAAATGGTTCTCTAAAGTGACCACGCTAAAATTAGATATCTAAATTAGCCTCCCGGAAATTGGGTATATACATAAATTTAGTTAACTTTGTTGGTTCTCTAAGTTGACCTTCCTGAAATTGTATCCTAAAAATGACTTTGTTGAAAATAGGTATCTATGTACATACATAGACATTCCTGAAATTGGGTCTCTAAATTTACCGCCTTGAAATTGGGTTCCTAAATGGACCTCCCTGAAATTGAGTCTCTACATAAAGGAAAAGAAAATAGCAGTTGTCAAGAACAAAACCTGAATGACACGCGACGCTCGCCCTATAATCTTTTAGAGCACAAAAAAAACATAACACAAGCATAGTGAAAAGATAGCGCACCACGACTTGCAGAAGACCTGTTTCACAGACCGCCGCAACAAAAATAGTGCCGAGTATTCCGAGCGGATCCACCGTCTGAACAAAGATAGCAATTGATTGTGACCAGGGATGTCTAAGACCAGGCCAGAGCCCAATATTTGGTTTGGCGCGGCTCGGGCCGCAGTGCGAATGTAGGGTCCAGGCCTGGTTTTATCCATGCCAGATAGTTGGCTACTTAGCTGATTACATAGCTTCCAGGATAGAAGTTAAAATGCGTTTAAGAAACCTCTTTATAACGAATTGCGCCGAAATTGCCACCAGGAAGCTCGGCAAGCTGCGGGCACTCTGTTCTACTCAAGCTATTGAGCATGGCGTAGGAACCCGTTGTGCCCGCTGTAAGAGAACCATGAAGCTGCACAGCAAAAATATGCTTTCTCTTCTTCAACTACAAATTTGAACATAATTATGACATGGCGCGAAATTTAAATCGATATTACATATGTTCGGACGATATTACATACCGACTGCCACGCATGTGGCCTGTGTAAGGGACGGGCTGAACGTGCCGTCCACTTGGCACTTGAAACCGCCTGGAGCGGCTATCGTGTACTTTGTGGGCGAGGCAGGGTCCTAAAAATGTGGTCGATTTTCTACTCCTTCTTAAAAAAAAATTAAATAATCTTGAAACATTAGTAAAATTTGCCGTTTCATAAACAATACTGTTTTATGACAAGTATATGTAAAAAAAATATGAAGAAAAAACTGCTTGGAAAATATCACAATATTGGCTTGCTTACAAAGAAGAGAAGCTGGTCGCCTGAGGCGCCATTGCAGAGCGGCGTGCAAGAGCCGTAGGAGTCCTTGTCGAGTGGAAACGTGTAGCAGAACATGCCCGGCGGGCACAGCAGGCTACTCGTGACGGTCGGCTTGCACTTGCAATCGTCTGTAAAAGAAGGCCATTAGTAAGCCCATAAGTAAGCCGAGCGAGCCACAACTCGTGTGCATCGCGAGTTCGATTCCGTGTGGTCTTTTCCGCTTTTGCGTGAAATAGTGCGTGCATAAAATATTGTGAAGTGCTTTTAAACATTCAAGGACTTTTGTTTGTAAGACTTTTACTCTATTCTTTATATGTCCTTTTTTTCTACTTACAACTTCCAATCATCGGCGCAACCAGATTCCAGATTCTTCTTCTGATCGATGAAACCGCCTTTGATGTCACTGCATGACAGCGTCTCGTACGTCATCGTTTTCTAAAGATGTAAAGAATACATATTACTAACCATACGCATAAAATCAAAGAGAAATCACGTTCTAACCTAACACAATAAAGAAATTTTTTGCTCCAAAGTTGTAATTACAACGATGTTTCCTACGAAAGAATACGAGTATTGTACTTTGCGAATCATAAATTCAGCCTAACCCCACTGTCGCCCATCACCGTGTTCATCGTGCACACCAAGAGTGGGCATCCTAAAGGAGTTTATTTATCTATTTTGTATTAGTAAATAGGACAGAATTGTTTCATACATTTGACAAATAATTATACGCACCGTAAATATTCGTCGTCGGTGGAGTGGTCGGCGCCACTAGAAATGTGGCCTGTGGCTGCTTCGCGGCCGGGTCGTACATGAACATTGGACACGTGCACGGCGTGGCTGTTTAAGGAATAATTTTGGGTGTGAGATTCATTTACATATGTGACGACGATTGCCAATTGTCGACATGATCTTTTTCGGTGTGCGAGTTATTATAGTGTGTGTGGTTCATATATGCGACGACTATTACGAAATATAGAATGCTCATTTTAGGTGTGCGAGTCATTAAAGTTTGTTGTTCATATAAACGACTACTATGTATTACGAAATGTAGAAAACACACACCAACAGCACAGAAGGCATTGGGCCCGTCGGCATACTTCGTAGCCGGCGCCGCCGGATCGATGTACATTGGCGGTGGCATCATGTCGCATTGCAGAGAGGCGACCTTCACCGGCGCGCCCGCCTAAATTTTGGTGCCATTATTTCTGTCATACAAAATTATCTATATTTTGCTAACCTTTTTCACAGTATCACAAATAAAAAAGCTACTCTTGAACTACTTATAGATACATAAGTAGTTCAAGAGTAGCTTAAAAATGCCAACTCACATTCACAACGCTCAGCTGGCCTTTCGTGCACTTTGCATTGACGCACGGATCCTTTGTCACCTTAAGATTAAGGGTATTTAACTACCTTCCTAATGATCGATCAAAAGTAGATCATAATTCAATATGTTGCATGTTTTGAGTTTTTTTTTTTATGAAAACTGTTTTTTTATCTTAATCTTTCATTGTGTATGTACAATTAAAGCAAGCCCAAGTGCAAACCTAACCGCATATTCCGAGCGTGAACTGTGTGTGTATGTCTTCTTCGTTTCAACACCGTCGCTGGTTTCGCCGCCTCCTTTCCATCTTCGCGGGGATGCCAAATGGCCGGTTCAAACAGGCTTGAAGCAAGGTCATCTCCAGGGTCCCACTTTCGATGCCGATACTTATTGAGAGAGCTGGCCCATGGTAGACGTATGATGTAGTCCTAGAAAGAGAAAAAGGATGATAAGTTGAAATGGCGAAAGGTCTGGGTAATAGAGAAATTCCGGGTTAGCCGAGGGTATTTGCTGTTCTAATCTCCTTTTCAGTCTCTATCTCTCTGTCTCCCTCTCTCCCTTTTTCTCCCTCTTTCTCTGTCTCTCTCTGTCTTGTTCCCCGCTCTCTTGCTTTCAAACTTTATCTCCACTTCTCTTTAGCACTCTCTCAATCTCTCTCTCTTTCTCTCGCTGTCTCTCTCTCTAGTCCAACCGATTCGCTCTTCCGTCTTCCGAAATAGGTCTGCCACCTTCTCCTTCGCAAATGAACTTTCTGTCTTTGGTCGCTTTCACTCCCAAAGGCTTTCGCGAATTTATCACCGGCTCTCTCTATCTCTCTCTATCTCTCTTTATCTCTCTCTCGCTGTCTCTCGCCAGTCTAACCGATTCACTATTCCGTCTTCCGCAATAGGCCTGCTACTTTCTCTTTCGCAAGTGATCTTTTTGTCTTGGTCGCTTTCATTCTATAGATAAGGCTAGGTCATTTTCTTGCACTTTTTGTTTCGATTCTTTGGCTATGGCTTTGCTTCATCGTTCATCACTGAACATATCGAGGGAATTCTCTCTGGCAATCATTAATTATACATATGTTTGTGTCTATCTAATTCGGTTGATTTTCTAAACTAAAAAAATATCGCAAATTAACTTTGTAAGTAACCTTTGGTGCTGATCATGAGCATGAACCTGGTCAAGGTGAGTTATGGGAGAATGAGTGAAGTAGTGAGGTAAAGAGAGTGAGAGAAAGGAGATAGTGCGAGAGAGATACAGGGAGAGAAATAAGATAAATGAAATGGAAAATCGGAGGAACATAAAAGAGAGGAAGTGAGAGAGAGAGAGTGGCGAAGAAGAAGAGAGTAAGAGAGAGAGAGAGAATGGTAAGGGATGGTAATTATAGATTGGTGTGAGAATCGCCGCCCTAGGGTGGACAGTGATCGGCTATAGGTGAAATGGTTTGATGATGGAGAGCCAAGTGAGGAAATAAGCAGTTTCCGCTGAGTTTCCAAGCGTGCCTCCCATCCATCACTCAACTTCATTCTTCCTGTCGATTTGAAACATCGCTTCAACAATATGTACAACTTTATTAGCAATTGAATTCTAAACTATAACTTCCATTCTTTTCTACAAACAAAAGAGGAAGTTTAAGAAACGTAAACGAATGCTGTATTAATCTACGGAGGTATTGCATGGAACGTCGTTTCAAAGTATCTACCGGTTACTTTGAAGGCTGTTAATGTGATGATTTCAGGATTTTCCAAAATATCTATTGGATATTTGTCTGAGCTTTTTCGATAATATCGATTGGATACTTGTTTGACTAATGGATTCCAATGGTAAGGTAGAGTCCGACGGGATCTTCATTGTCTTCCTGGCCGCGCGCGTCGCTCTTTCCCTCGCCTTTCGAGAAGCTCATCTGCCCCTTCTGGAGTGCAAAGTCTGATGGTCCCTTGTCAGACCCCCACGGGTGCCCGTGATGCCCCCGAGGTCCCCAGGGCTCCAACTCTTCGCGGCTCTCTTGTGGTGACATTCGGCCATAGGTCATCGGAGGTCTTCGATCTTCATCTCCTGGAGGACCCCAGGGCCTTCGGTGGTCCTCATCTCCTGGTGGCCCCCAAGGCTTTCGGTGTTCCTCACCTCCTGGAGGTCCCCAAGGCTTTCTGCGGTCCCCATCTCCAGGAGTTCCCCACGGTCTGTAGCCATCGCTAGGTCTCCGGTCATCGTCTTCAGGTGGTCCCCACGGCCTTCTATGGTGACCTTCTCCTCGCGGCGGCCCCCATGGCCTTCGTTCTTCGTCGTCCTCCGGAGGTCCCCATGGTCGTCGTTGTTGATCTCCGCCCGGTCCCCACGGTCCACGACGCCCGCCTCGGTGCTCCTCTCCACTTTCGTCAGGAGGACCCCAAGGACGGCGGCGACGGCCTTCACCTTCCTCCGAGGACCCCCTGCCACCGGGACCCCAGCGCCTCCGTCCGTTCTCCGGACGCCAGTCATGTTGACGGCGTCCACGACTGAGCACGTCGGTATTCTGGAAGGAATGAAATAAATACTTTTGGCGCCAATATTGAAAAAGAGCGCGAATTCAAAAGCCAGTTTGTATATTATGAAACCTCGTCCTCGCCGGCGTCATCCGCGCCACCGGCCACAACAATGATGATGGGCATGATCGGCTGTTGTTGCTGTTGCGGTTGCTGCTGCGGCGACATCTGCATCTGAGGGGACGCGCCTCCCATCATAGAGGGTGCACCGCCGAAAGGCGGCGATATTCCGGACATTCCGGCCGTGGATGGGGGAGGCGGGCCAGGCGGAAAGCCGGCTTGACCTGAACCTGAACCCCCTTCAGGCCCTCCTCCGTCGGAAAGACGATGGACGCGCAGACCGTTCGCAGAAACCTTGAAGGGGGACATTGAAGAGGCATAAATGTGTTATTTAAAAAAAAGATTTTAAATTGTTTTAAAATAAAGAAGAGAATTATTGTTTACGTCTGGCGTTTCGGAACCAGCAGCCATCAGCGTGCGGCCGAGCTGCATCTCTGCGATCTGAAGCCAGCTATCTCTCGCTATCTCTCTCTCTCTCTTTCTCTCTCTCTCTATTTTTCTTCTCTCTCTCTCTCTCTCTCTCTCTCTCTCTTTCTTCTCTCTCTCTCTCTCGATCACTTTAATTCCCTCGTTCGCCTATCACTCTCTCTCTCCTCTCACCTTATCAGCAATCTGCTCCGTCTCTTTCGCTTCGTCCTCTTCGGCCTCTTCGTTGGCTTCGGCCAAGTCGCGTGGACGCGGCCCGGCAGCAGCTGCGCGAATCACGCTCTGGAGCGAGCCAAACTCACGAGGACCCATCGACTCGCGCGCCTGCAGTAAGTTAAAGACGAGTAACTTTCTTTATCTGTCTTCCTCATTCGCTCTCTCTCTCTCTCTCTCTCTCTCTTTCTCTCTTTCTCTCACTCTTTTTCTTTCTCTCACGCTCTCTCTCTTTCTACCTTAGCAAGCGCTGCGATCTCGTCATCTGCCGTCATGGACTGGTTCGTGACGATCTTCCAGAGCGTGTCAAAGTCGCCCGGCAGCTTCGTTAGCACGTCGGATACTCCGTCGTGCAGCGCCGCCTTGCGCTTCTCGAGAGCAGCGAAGAACTCGTCGACGCTCTTCTGCAAGCGGCTAATCTTTGTTATTGATTACTACTGTAGCTTTTGGCACCCGGCCAAAAGCTACAGTAGTAATCAATAACTAGAGGTTTTTGCCAAAGAATCACCAGTCATATGTATGTATGTATGTGCCAAAATAGTGTAATAGTATAAGATTTTTTTAGTTCTTCACTCGATATTCATTGACTTTAATGATTGGTATCAATTTATTGTATTCTTATTTTAGTGCGACAATCAATCAATCAATATTCGTGTAAATCCACCGCACCGTGACATTGTACTTGACGGCCCACGCAGAGACGGCTGCCGCCTGCTGCGCCTTTGTGAGGTAGGAAGCGGCGAAGATGTCGAAGAACTCGCGACGTGCACGAGGAGAGACGACGCGGAGGAAGGCCGGCATGCGGGGAGGGCCTGAGAATCGGCGATTATGTCGCCTTTCACCTTTTTACGAAAATGTATGTTGAATTTTTTTTTATTAATGTTTATTTTGTATAGTGCCAAATATATGGAAATATATAGGTGCATCTACAGGATCCGTATATTACTTTTTTAAGGAAAAAATATATGTATTCACGTATCACTTAAGATAATTTTGTTCGAAAACAAATATATTTAAAAAAAAAATGTAACCTGGCCGGCGACCGCGACGATGCGGGCCAGGCGGACGGTGTGGAGAGCGTGCGAGGAGGTCAGCACTTGGGTCGGCGGTGGAATCGGCAAGCGGTGGACTGGGTTTTGGTGACGGGGCCAGCATCGAGTCCGGGCCAATTGCCATTTCACTGCTCTCAGTGTCTGCTTCGCCATATCCTAAGACCTCGGCAGAAGCGACTGATAAGAGTAGAAAGACGCCGAGAAGATGCAGCGGCCACCGGCCGGCCATCCTTAATTAAATGTTGAAATTAATTAATCACTTAATTGCGGAAGCGCCAAAGTTTACACAGTGAAATTGCGCACGTATTTCTGAATCAATCTCTGCTACTTCATTAAAGAAGGGCGATCACCGAAAAACTGCAATTGTATGTTCAAACGTGCAAAGGTTTCAAACGGAAGTCCATTAAATTACTCAAAAAAGTACGGTAGACGAGATCGCTAAAGTAGCGCTGGTTTCGAAGCGAGATGTTATTGCTCGTTTACTAATTTCATACTGTTTTGCCTAATAATCTTTAGTTTATTGTAGAATATTCGCATGAGAAAGATATAAAGCAGGAAACAAACAAATGTCTTAAAATATTTGTAAATTCAATCTTCCCGCGATGGGTAAGTGGCCGTTAATCTACTGTCGAGTGCTGTAACACCACGTTTTTGCACTGACACCAATCACAAATTCATTCAAAAATTGCACTTTCAAGCATCTTAAGCTTGAATTTGGAACTTTTTTGTGCTTTTTCATTTGCCTTTTCTTTTTCCTAATGCCCGAGACTATTCGAAAATAGCTAAGATGTTTCATAAATCGGCAATCACTTTTCGATGATCGCCCTCCTTTAGAAAAAAAAAATAGAAAACAGAAAATGAGATGACATACATATGTATCCAAAAGAACAAATCGTGCTTTATATAGAGAGGTAGAAAAAAAAGTAATAATTTCGAAATTGTTGGCAATCGCGATTACCAAAAAGGAAGAAGATCGTTTTGTTTTAATTCTTGAAATGAAATTTTATGGTGTGAAATATAGAAAAATATTCTTATTAATAATAATATCATGATTAGTTGATATGTAAATTTAAAATGAGGTTGGATAAGTCTCTCGCTTGCGCAGTGAAAGTTAGAGTCAGTCAGGCACGGCTCGCCATCCGGGAAGTCTTCCTTCCCTTTCTATTTGTACAATATATGTACTTGCCTCGCCTCGGATGCGACGGTTCTGTTTATGCCGTGCGGAAAACTGTTCGTTGTGGAACTTTGTTGCCGTCTTTTAACCCTCCATTTCTCTCCTCTCGCTATTTATCTCTATCTCTCTCTCTCTCCTTCTCCTTCTCTCTCTCTCTCTCTCCTTCTTTCTCTTCTTCGATTCTCTCTTTCTCCCTCTCTTTCTCTATCTCTCACTGTCTCCATTTCCGTCCTACTTTCTCCCTCACTCTCTCCCTGTTCCCGCTTCTTCACATTTCTGATCAACTTCCCGAACTTTCCTCCATGTTTGCGTGGCCTCTCGAGAAACGACTGGGCTAGCGTGATCGGTAAGGGGGTACTTTGCAACTCGTGCCCTAATCATCAGCTCACCCCCACAAATCCACACAACGATATCGGTCCACGGTCGCATTATGGTCTCAGGTCCCAGAGATCAGGATTAAAGTTGAACGGAAATTATCTCCACTCATTTCAGTATCAATAAAAAATTTTATTTCGCATTTTTCTAGTCTGTTTTCAACATGAATTGTTTTTAAAGAATTCTTCATGTTTTAACTTTCACTCGGTATTCAGTGATCGAATTAGAAAATGGCGTTATCTTGGACTTTGTGTAGGAGCTATCATAAAAGGGATGTATGTAAACGTTTTTTTTTGTTCTTCTGCAGTTTTTTCTTCATTGAGGAGCACAGAAGCATAATGTAGAGATTCTTCGAGAGGCTTGCAGATCCCTTTGAAATTCTCAAACGGTGAAGAACTGAGAAGAATGGTGATTCATGGGAAAGACAGCAAAGAGTTTGCGGAAGCGAAGTAGAAGATGTGAACGGGGGGTATTTATTTGTGGAGATAGCGAGAACTGGAGACGGTGGCAGAGAGAGAGAGAGAGAGAGAGAGAGGGAAAGAGAGAAAGATAGTGAGAGAGATTGAGAGAGGGAGAGAGAGGGAGAGAGCGATAGAGGGGGAGAGGGGGAAGAGCGAGAGAGAGAGAGAGAGAGAGAGAGAGAAGGCGTGAAATGAATCGTCAGGCTTATTATTCGAGAGAGTGAGTGTGCGAAGGAAAAATGAAACGAAGTCAAAATGCAAACATAACCTCTCAAATATGTACATAGGAACTGCAAACAAATGAAACCATTTAATGTCGCCAAGACTTTGTTGTGCAAAGTATCCACGAACTTATGAGAACACGTCTCACATATAGAAACTCGTCTGAACTTGCCTGGCAGAACCTTCAGTTCATAAATGTGTAATTTACAAGCTTAACCAATTCTGTGTCTTCATATAAACAACATCAATGTTAAAATGGTAAAACAATATATATATATATATATATATATATATATATATATATATACACATTTACTTACTGCGACTTGTAATGACGATTATGATGGTTTGATCTTCAAACATTGTCTGCAATGTAAACGTGGTAATTAAGGCGCAAGAAATGAGGCTTCATCGTCTTTATCTGTCGATATGAGAAGCTAGCAAACTGCATAACTTATTCTTTTCGTTAGAATGTTTAAATATTTAAATATACATTTAGAAAGGCTGCAAAGAATGCGCAAAGTTCAAAAATGATTTGACCCAGAACACGCGACGAGATCTTTTAGTAAAGTTTGATGAGATTAAATTAACTGTCAATGTATATCAGGCGAACTTGCTATATCAATGTTACCAAGGTAAAACTTTCAATACGGACAAATTGTAGCTGAACTGGTTCATCATCAAGAAATAAACGCTTATGGTTAGAATGAACAATGATAATTACAGAATATATGTATGCGCATTGACTCACCAAAGCTGTTATTGACTCACCAATGCTTTAAGCGTAAATCTGTTGTTCAATAAAGTGTTTTGTTATTATTTATTTGTTTTAGTTTCTTTTAAAACAGTACTCATTATAGATGTAACAAAATCATGAATAGTCTTGAGAGAACTACTGTATCATTTAGGAGATCTAAATTTGCTCATTACATTATATTAGTAGGAATTTTTTGTTGTTGTTATTAGAAAGAAATTCTCAATAATAGTGTCCCATTTACCGTACTCCCTCTCTCTCTCAAATTCGGGTGCTCTTATGAGGTGCCTTTTGCCATTTCTCTCCGACGTCGCTCCGAATATCCGACGCGCATGTGATGCACGACGGCGTGGAAGACGCGCTGCCACGCGAGCGAGACCTGAAAGATTTAAATTTTTAACTTCGTGCCAAAACGTTTTCAAATCATTTTAAATTTTAGACCTTCCCGCCTAAACCAAATATAAATAACCTCTCTTCGTTTGTCCGCGTCCGGCCACGACTGCTGCAGAGTCTCGTCGAGCACTTCGGCCATGCAAACCTGGAAAAAAAAATTAATGATTTAACTCACTGTTTCTTTTGGATTATTTTGGTATTTATGTTAACGAATTGCAAAAAAAGTAAAAAAAATTTGCTAAACCATTAATGACGTACATATATATATATATATATATATATATATATATATATATATTTATTTATTTATTTATTTATTTATTTATTTATTTATTTATTTATTTATTTATTTATTTATTTATTTATGTATATTAATTTCCATTTTATAGATTACGAAAGCAACAAAGGACGTGCGGAAGACCGACGCCCCTCCCCCAACCGACCAGAAAGATGTCCCAGAAGGTCGAGTTGAATCCTCGCGCGATAAAGTCAACATGTCTTGCGCCGAGTCGCTCGCAACTCTCCACCATCTGCGTCTGATCCAGCTGATGCGCGATGATCTGTAAAGGGGGCCAAAAATTGACGTTTGAATTCGCACCGTTTTGCCTGACACAAATGATAAATATTCTAACTATGAAACAAAATAAAGTCTCGAGAAAATTCCCTGAACTATGGAGCTACCTAGCATTCCTATTTCATTTTATTCATTCATACTAACACACGTGTTCTCTATTCTCAGATTTTATTTAGAAAAACCATATGTATGTACATATGTACATACATACATAAGTATGTATGTATATACATGGATTGATGTTCTGACTGTGTTATGGAAGAAATTCTGAATTGCCCGCGAATTTCGCACGAACGCTTCGTTCTGCTCGGGCGACTGGTCTTCAGCGATTCCGAAAGCCTTCTTAAAAGAATTATAAAAAAAATATGTAATATAGATAAAATAACTTAAATTTAAACATTATGACAGAACTCATTCACTGTCTATGTATGCATCAAGCATTTTTGTGTAAGTGCAAGCTAGTGTCATCCGTAGTGTATTGCCACCGAGCCTGATGTGTCACGCAAGCGACCCAGGTTCGAATCCGCTTGCACTCAAGTCCGTTGATGACAACACATAACCACCAAGATCTCTGAGTCGATGTGATTACAGAGCATGTATCACCATCTGAGGACGTTTTTGCAACTTTATCCAATTTTATTTCCACGTCTCTTTAATCAGTTTATGAATACTGTGGTTTTATTTTATTTTTTTAAGCATTGCCATTTCAAAATGAAGCAATTTTTCAAATTTAATTATTCTTTTGAAAATTATGATTTTTTTTGCAAATTTAAATATTAAACCTTGATAGACTGGCTACGATTCGCCGAGCGTATCCACGCCGTAAGGAAGAGTCTGGGATTCTGTTCAAGCAGCCTGAAAAAAACATTATCATAATTTTCACCTTAGAAAATTAATATAAAACGTTTAAATGTATGCAATAACACACACATATTATATGAAAATATGTGCTATTGAACAAGTTTTACTGCCCATTATTCTATGGAACTTTTTGAAATATCCTTCGCTAAAAGGGAGAAGACACCACATAATTCTTGTTCCTTCTGCTCGTTATCTCTTCTTCACGAGACATGATCGCATTGGTTTTCGGGAGATGCAGTCTAGTTTTCAAACAACGGGAGGAAGGCTCATTGTTAGCAACCGCAAATTTGCAAGGGAAAGAAGTTTGTTCATCCGCTTTGCACTTCCGCATGAAAGAATGTAATTTATGCAAAGACGGGAGGCGTCGAAATGTTTTCTTTCATTTGCAGCAGAAGAATTTTAAGCTGGCCACAGAATGAATGTGATTGTTTTGCATTTTTTTCGAAACAAAAAAAAATGGCATAATTAAGCGCGCCTAAATCTCACGATTAAAGGAGCGCCTTTTTTGCCTGACACAAAGGTGAGGGGAACACGTGTTTTAGAGAAATGTGACTAGAATTATTCAAATATATTATTCAAATATACATATTATGGTTGAGTTTAATGCTGTTTTAAAATGTAAAAAAAAAATAAAAATAAAAAACACAACAAACTTTGGCCACTCGGCAATGACGACTCTCCTTGTGCGCGCGTCAATGGGCTCGGCATCAGCTTGCGCGAGAACGGACGCTGCCGAGTCACCGCCCTTCTTCCCGGCAGCACTCCGAATATTCGAGAGAAGACCCATCATGATTATTGACGCGATTAACTATAAAATTGATTGATTTTATTTGCATTTTTATTTCTTTATAAAATTTAAATATTCTTTCTCATTGGCAAACGAAAACGGAAATGAATGCGCCCGGTGGTTTTATGCTCACAAAAATTTAGATAAGAAATGACAATCGCAAGACCGACGATGCGCGAGAGAGAGATAGCGACTGAATAACAAACAGGAATTCATTGGTAAGAGATTTGGATATCTATGCGATTAATAATACTTAGGAATTAAAAGGTATAAAGAGCATGTTAATCCAAGCCCTGATTGTGAGTGCGAGCCTCGATAATAAAAATAATTTTAAATTGGCGATTTATTTTATCCTTAAATGTACGATGAATAGTATTCGTCTAGTCGTGAGAAGATTTGTTATGGAATGTCATCACAATCATCACTTATCACGGCGAAATTTAACTCAATCTTATTCACAACAATGATGCAAAAAAAGTGCGAAGGTTCAAGCAAACACTGAAGGCTGACTGACTACGTCAGAAGGTCTCGAAAGAGGGTGTAATCAGCGATGTCCTTGTTATCTCAAGGAAGCACCTTATAGTTATCAGAGAATTATCAGAGAAGCTGTCACGCATCTGTCCACATTTGGAGATCATGAGTTTTCTGTCGTATGCGCCTATATTTCAACAAGGTATATAATTTTGGAGGACATAATTTAGTTATTTGTTCTTTTAAAGTAAAAAAAAGCATTTCGGAGCATTTCGGAAGGCTGGACGAAGTGTTATGTTTGCGTTCAATGCAGCCTTTGCAACATCACTAGTTCAAATAAAGAAGAGAGTTAATGGGCATCCTGCGTTTACACAGGGAAAGATCAAATAACATACATATGTATGTATGTACATACATGAATATATATATTACATTTGTACATATCAATCCCAAACTTAAGCTTTCAGAAATAATTTGAAAGGATGAATTACATATCTTCACAATATTTTGCGAAGCAAATGGATCAGAAGTTGCGTTTGCTAATGCTCATGGTCAGACATATGTATGTATGTTAAAGACCACTTGAACGAGACCTCTTTCTAGTAGACAATTCCTTAAGAAACAACATTAACTTAAATGAGCACTTTTCTCGTTCGGGATTGAACTGCAAATTAGCAAGATTGTAGCGAAACATCTCGGAACGAGACAGTCTACTTTTGGTCAATCAGGAGAGGCAGTCAGGATTTTTTGTATTATAAGCAGAACGACCTCATCTTCACTGCCTGCTAATTATGAAGGTGCAAATTAATGCACATCCTTGTGATTGGGTTCAAAGGGATGAAAATATTATTTATAGCTGCTATCTTTTGGCTCAATTACATGTTACGCACTTTTTTCTTATAAAAAATATAGGATGATAAAATAGTGCTCATATCTGAAAATCATCTTGAACACTTTGCAAGAAGAAGCTCGAGAGGCACACGTACCAGGGTACAGTTGGACTTGATGAGGCTACTTGCAATTGTGCTACTTTTATCTTGTTCACTTTTTTTTTACTTTCTCTAATCTTCTGTTCCCTTCTCTTTCGCTTTCTCTCTCTCTCTCAATCTCTCTCTCTCTCTCTCTCTTTCTCTCTCTCTCCCACCAATTTTCATCTCCCATAGGAGATAGCCACGCGGTCACGTGAACTTGATAAAAGGTTTGAACAAAAGAAGAAATGGCCGGGAGGAGAAAAAAATTTGACGTTTTACTAACTTCGCATCAAGCTAGCGATTAAATGTGCAGATAATCGACGTGAAATGGCACGCGTATCTCGTGTCTCCTCTTTAAGCTCTCTCCTTCTACCTTTCTCACTCTC